>PIJE02000515.1:67500-130000 GCA_002895965.2 Coryphaenoides rupestris | reverse complement strand
CATTTACCTCATCAATATCCATACTGTGAGTGTGTGTGTGTGTGTGTGTGTGTGTGTGTGTGTGTGTGTGTGTGTGTGTGTGTGTGTTGTGTGTGTGCGTGTGTTGTGTGTGTGTGTGTGTGTGTGTGTGTGTGTGTGTGTCTGTGTGATTCAGTGTGTGAGCGTGATTTAGGACACAGAATGAGTGTGTGTGTGTGTGTGTCTGTGTGTGTGTGTGTGCGTGCACATCAGCTGAGCACGGTGCATTAGGAAAATTGGTTCTCTGCGTCGCAGCACTGTTTTAACAAAGTAATCACAGCTGCTGGTGAGACAGAGATATAGAGGGGGAGAGAGAGGGAGAGAGAGAGAGAGAGAGAGAGAAGAGAAGAGAGAGAGAGAAGAGAGAGAGAGAGAGAGAGAGAGGGAGATAAAGAGAGAGAGAGAGAGAGAGAGAGAGAGAGAGAGAGAGAGAGAGAGAGAGAGAGGGACCACGGTGGTGGGGGTGTGTCCTGGCTCAGACTGTGTGCTCCTATTGGAGCATGCTGCAGTGTGCCCCCCGGTCCCACACATTACACTCACCATGATTCACGTGGACATAAAAGCAAGAAAAGCATGTTAACTTTTTAACGTCATTAAAAAAACGTAAGGAGCTCTCCCTCTCTCTCTCCCTCTCTCTCTCCATCTCTCTATCTATAAAGAGAGAGAGATAGAGAGCTATGTAGTGAGATATATCTATCTTATTCCCTTAATATCACTCACCCCCCCCCCCCCCCCCCCCCCCCCCCCCCCCCCCCCCCCCCCCCCCCCCCCCCCACCCCCAGTGAAAGCGAGACATGCGTTCAGGTTCTTTCCCTCTATCTCTTTATCTCTCCCTCTCTCTCTCTCTCTCTCTCTCTCTCTCGCGCTCCTCTGGTGGGATTCATGATGTATAGTGACAGCTATTCAATACTTCCATCGATCCAAATTAACAGAAATACCATTTCCTCCCCGGCAGTTCGGCCAATAACGCAACCGAACCGACTTAGTTCACTGTCCCCTTTTTGCGGCCATATACAGTATATACAGATGGGGATACCGTAACAAGAAGGAACAAGCAGAGGCTAACTGTTGGCTATAGCGGGTGGTGGTTATGCAGTTAATCATGGGTTAGCGGGGGGGAGGAGAGCTATGCTGTGTGTTGTGTGTCTCAGATAACCACTAGGTCTGAACTGTGCAGGAAGCCTCTGTGTGCACGCAGGGCAGAGAGGTGGGAGCCTGGCTCTTCCATGCACTTTCCATACATTGCATGGCAGTGTATGGTGTATGTTCCATCCAGCAGCATCTTTACCCTCATCATTTTATTTGGCTGCGGATTTAATTAAAAAAAAACATTTTAAAGACGTACTCTACGTTCTTTATGTATTTTACATATCGGGTTCTGATGGTAAATGTCTCTATTTCATATTTATATGTTTCTTGAATTACGGTTTACTTTCTTTCTTTCTATTTTCTATTTATTATGTTTTACTTTGTTTATTGTTGTTATGCACGAAACACCAAGACAAGTTCCTTGTAGGTGGTACATTTCCTTGGCAATAAAGTCAATCCTGATTGTGATTGTGATTCCGGTTACAGATTTGATTCATTTGAAATGCATACAATACATTTGAGTATATAACTCACAACATAGAAGATAGATCATATAAATGTTATAAATGTTAAATATTCAGCTGCAAGTGTATGTTCATATGGACATAAAGGCTAAATAAAGACTGCCACTGCATGTCTATTAATCAATCTGGCTGTGGCCGTCTGTGTGTCTGCATGTATGTGTGTGTGTGTGTGTGTGTCTGTACATTTACTTATGTGTCTGGGTACTTGTGTGTAGATATCATTAGACATATGTGGCCATTATGTGGATGTGTGTGTGTGTGTGTGTGTGTGTTTGTGCTCTCATACAAATTACATTTGCCGACCCTAGATCTTTATTGTGTCCACATGCTGTCTCACTGTAATTCATCATAGTTGCTTCTCTCATGTATGAAAGTGTGTTAAACTCATTGGCCCATTGCTCTCTCTCTCTCTCTCTCTCTCTCTCTCTCTCTCTCTCTCTCTCTCTCTCTCTAGCTCTGTCTCTCCCTCTGTCTGTCTGTCTCTCTCTCTCTCTCTCTCTGTCTGTCTCTGTCTTTCTCCTTCTCTCTGTCTCTCTCTCTCGCTCTCTAATTGCAATTGTTCTTTCTTTTTTTAATCAAAATGTCTAAATGGACCTTAATAACAAAAAAGTATGGCAATTTGCTGTCTAAAAGCGGCTTGAAAATTCAATTAGATTAGATTTGCATCAGTTAGTCAACATTTTTGAATTGCATTTATGTAACAAGCCAGTTACCATGATTTACATGGTCTTGTGTGTAACTGTAATACACCATACATACACATACACTCAGCTAAACTACTAAAGGCCCATATTGTGGATGACTATTAATGCAAATTTATGTTGCATCAATGATCATCCCATGAAACCATAGACAATGACAATTAAGTCTACATCCTGCCACTGACTATTTTGAATTAAAGGTGATTTTGGATGTGCTGTTCATAGAATAAGGCAACAAGTGAATTGTATTGCCGTCAAAAGACCACAAAATTATACCTTCACAGGACAGTTTGACAACATTAATCTTGTGTAAAATGTGCTAAATTTGCACATCTCCCCTGAAAATGTGTTCAGTTGTACCTCATTTCATGTCATCCTTGTATATTTTCATATTTGAGAATTTAAAATGCTTAGTGTTAGGACCCATTTAACTTATTAGCATACAGTAATTGTATTGAATGAATGAATGAATGTAAACATTGGTCCGGATAATCAGGTCAGTACTCCAATCTAAGATTAAATTGGGTTACAGATAATAATGTTAGAGAGCTTCTACTGTATTAAAGTAAAATGACTTGATTGATGTTGATTTCCATTCCAGCTCAACACAAAATGTAGAAAATGGGCATTAAAGCAAAAAAGACATAATAGTGGCATCGACCGTCCGTCTGGAGAGCAAGGGCCCTTTGTACACTGTACTGTACAGTAGTGTTGGGTCGTTCGAGAACGATTCGTTCAAAAGACCGAATCTTTTGGGTGAACGAACTGAACCGAATCACTGACTGAAAAGATCTGTTCATTTCTCAGTGCGACGAATCACGTTCACTTACCAGTTATGCTGTGACTCAATGCAGATTAAAATTAGCATTACAAATTACAATCCATCCATCCATCCATCCATCCATCCATTCGCGTCCGCTTATCCGGGTTCGGGTCGCGGTGGCAGCCGGCTAAGCGGGGCCCCCCAGGCTTCCTTCTCCCCAGCCACACTCTCTAGTTCCTCCTGGGGGATCCCGAGGCGTTCCCAGGCCAGACGAGATATATAATCTCTCCAGCGGGTTCTGGGTCTGCCCCGGGGTCTCCTCCCAGGTGGACGTGCCCGGGACACCTCCAAAGGGAGGCGCCCGGGGGGCATCCTAATCAGATGCCCGAACCACCTCAGCTGACTCCTTTCGATGCGGAGGAGCAGCGGCTCTACTCCGAGCTCCCTCCGGATGTCTGAGCTCCTCACCCTATCTCTAAGGCTGAGCCCAGCCACCCTGCGGAGGAAACTCATATCGGCCGCTTGTATCCGCGATCTCATTCTTTCGGTCACTACCCAAAGCTTGTTACCATAGGTGAGGGTTGGAACGTAGATGGACCAGTAAATCGAAAGCTTCGCCTTCCGGCTCAGCTCCCTCTTCACCACAACGGACCGGTACAGCGCCCGCATCACTGCAGACGCTGCACCAATCCGTCTGTCCATCTCCCGCTCCATTTTGCCCTCACTCGTGAACAAGACCCCGAGATACTTGAACTCCTTCGCTTGGGGCAGCAACTCACTCCCAACCCGGAGGGAACACTCCACCATTTTCCAAATTACAATCAATAAATAAATTGTTATCACATCAAGTATGCAGTAGTGTACAACAGTATATAAAATATAAATAAATACACATTTGCTTCACGTTTACCATTAAAGCAATTCAAACATCATCCAATAATGTGTATATTATTGTGAAATAGGCTATTCTGCATAATGAGCACTTTTACTTTTGATACTTTAATGATGTTTTTACGCGAATACTTTAGTTCTTGTAACATCTCATCAGTGTGTGAGTCGGAGTCCGCAGGACGGAGTCGGAGCTCCGCCCACTGAACGATTCGGTGAACGAATCTTTTGAACGAATCTTTTTAATGAACTGATTCTAGTGATTCGAGTCACTGAAATGAACTGTTTTGTAGTGATGTTACGTTCGCTGAACGATCCGATTCTTTTGTTGTTGTCAAAGCAGCTCAGGTGATTTTTCTCTCTATTTTATTTTACTCTGTTTTTATAGTACTTGAAATATTGTTCAGAAGTAGTTTTACTATTTATTCTTAAAAATTCTCTCGTGTGAAATGTTTTTTGTTTTGTTGTTTGATTTGCACTAAAATCTGTTTTGCACAAAAGTTTATTATACTTGTTTTTTTTATTGTGCCAATAAAAAGTGTTAATATTAAGAGTTGCATGAATTGCATTCAAGGCAAAGGCAACTTTATTGACACAACACATACAGAGAGGGTACATTCAAAGTAGTACATTCACTGACATGAATGACGTGGACGACGTGGCGCCAACTTGTGTCATGTTTACAATGCAGATCATTGACATTAAGGTCTGGCAATACAGTCAATCATTATCCTTTAATACAGTCAATTATCCTTTAATACAGTCAATCATTATCCTTTAATACAGTCAATCATTATCCTTTAATAAAGTCAATCATTATCCTTTAACAAAGTCAATCATTATCCTTAATACAGTCAATAATTATCCTGGTGATTATTTCGCAGATAAACCTAGTAACCCCGCCCCCTAAAAAAAATGAAAAAATCCCATCACGAATAAGAACTACAACAGACGGTGGGTGGGGGGGCATTTGGACTACATATCCCATCGCCGAGCCGTGCAGCCGTAAAGCGCGTCGTCGTCCTGTCGTGAACACACACACACACACACCAACACCAGTTGTCTTGTTCTCCCGCGGCGGCGCCGGGGCTGTAAACAACACACACCGCCGGGGGACTCCGAGGAGGTGCGGCGGCTCCGTGTCTCCCGTGTCTCCGGAAAATGACCCTGATCTGATTTCAGGAGCTGAAATAGCACACGGCCAAAGGTGAGCACCGTATATATATTTTTATGTTTAACAGGAAATGTTTGTGGTGGTGGTGGTGGTGGTGGTGTCACAGTCCAACAGCCACGGTGACCGGGATGGAATGTTTTGCCGTTGCCGTTGTTCCCAGCGTAGTTCTTTCTGGAAGGTTCTTCATGAGGCAGAATGAATGACATCGTTTTGGACCAATGTACTTTTTTTTAAACCCCCCCCCCCCCCCCCCCACACACACACACACACACTGGAACACGTGGCTCCTCCTCCTCCTTCTTGTACCGCCTCTGGTCTCCTGGCTGACTGTGTGGGTTATTAAACCATAAGCCACATGTGTTATTAACCAGCTGTCTCTCTATTATATCATATCTTATCTTATGTCATATTGACTTCAATAAAACAACAATACCCCCCAAAAACTAAGGCATGTACTAACACACATTGTGCTTTATCTACAGCAAAAGTCTTTGATTAAACGCAAGGGCCCCAGCATGACCCCTGGCTAGAAGTGGCTGTCATGCATTTATATTTATATTTATATTTATATGCATATGGTTTTGCATGTACCCCTTGCTGATTTGGCAGCTGAGCATTGGTTATACTGTGAAACATAGAAATTGCTGAATAAGCTTTGTGTGTGTCGCTTCTTCAGGTTGTATCCAGGGTGGTTTATCTTGGGTGGTTGATCGATTTTTATGTGTAAAACCCAACACCAGAAGTGACAAGTAAAGCATATCAACAACGTGCCACTGCATTTCATTCATGAGAAGAACAACACAAATGCGTGGATACGTGCGTAGTTGTAGTCTCCTTCACCCCTCGCCCCCCGGCATCCTGCCCCGGCACCCTAACCCCCTTGCCCCCCTGCACCCTTGCCCCCCAGCACCCTGACCCCCTGCACGCTGCCCCTCGACACCCTGCCACGGTGCCCCTCGACACCTTGCCACGCTGCCCCTCGACACCCTGCCACGCTGCCCCTCGACACCCTGCCACGGTGCCCCTCGACACCCTGCCACGCTACCCCTCGACACCCTGCCACGGTGCCCCTCGACAACCTGCCACGCTGCCCCTCGACACCCTGCCACGCTGCCCCTCGACACCCTGCCACGCTGCCCCTCGACAACCTGCCACGCTGCCCCTCGACACCCTGCCACGCTGCCCCTCGACACCCTGCCACGCTGCCCCTCGACACCCTGCCACGGTGCCCCTCGACACCCTGCCACGCTGCCCCTCGACACCCTGCCACGGTGCCCCTCGACACCCTGCCATGCTGCCGTGCTGCCTCTGTCAGCAGCAGGCACGACCTTGATGTCTAATACCATAGAAACACATTCAGGCCTGTGGAGAAACAACATCCTTCAGCCGTGGGGGTTTTACCCCGTTAATCCTTTCATGTTTGTGCTTTAGCCCAGATTCTAGAGCAGATTAGTGTCTTTATTTATCTCAAACCGTGTTTATTTTAAACCATTTGTTATAACCACGATGTGTACTAGTAGTACCAAGCAATACAATTATGATCATGATAATCAATTATGAATCTAAGAATGATTCAATGTAGCTTCTTAATAGCGTCGTCCTATTGATTATGATAATCCCATAAGAAGCCCAAGTATGTATGCCATTCTAACCCCACCCCCACACTCTGCAAAAACACAGATCCAACATGAATGGTTGTCTGACCAGCCAGTGGCCTTTACATTACTCTCTACTGGAACGGTTTAGCTCTGGCTTTTCTAACAGGTGGGCGGATAGTGTTTTATTGCACCTTGGGAGCCATTCCTGTCACTCCTTGTTTGGCAGACATGCGGCGCTCCAAGCGCCCGCCCGAATGGGTGGAGGAAGGGTGCGGCTCGCAGAGGGAAGACGAGGCACAGAGCCCCAAGAGGCCCCGGCGGAGCGGCAGTGACACGGAGGGGGGCGAGCTCCCGGAGAGATGCGCCCGGAAGAACCACCACGGCAAGACCTACGAACGGTGAGACACCGGGACACCCCCCGCCCCCCGTTGTGCGCACTTGGTTAGCACTGTCTGAGATAACAGGAACTTCCTGACACACTTGATACTGGGATAACAGATCCTGCATAGTACAGAGTACCACGACAATAGGAACTTTGGTGTAGTACATTCTCACACACGTACTGGGACAGGGGGAGGAAGGGGTCATATTCCGATTATTTTGACGGGTACTCCGATTGCGATATGATTTACTTTTTGTGGGAATGATACTTTTTGAATTGCAATTAAATGTTGAAAAATGATCACAATATACATTTTTTTTATCTGGAAAAAAGGATTGTAGGCCAGGGCGTCTCTGCAGCACTACAGCACTTCACAATGGTGTTCAATGCAGCTCCTACGATTTTGGATATTGCACTTGGCCATATTGCGAGCCCTATTGGGACCACAGAACCTATTGCATGGTACTTAGTGACGCAGTACCGAGAGGACAACAGGGACTTTGGTGTAGTACACAATGTATAGTACTAACACAGTACTGGCACACCAGAACCCTTGACATAATACTTACTGACACACTACCTGCTGGTACATTAACCTCTCACATAATAGTACACACACTTGACAGTACTGTACCAGGACAACAAGAACTTTGGTGTAGCACATCCTGACACACAGTAGTCAGCCATCATGTCCTCTCCCATATAGTACACACTTGGTCCTTGGTGCTTGTAACATGCTACCCACCAATGTGGCACAGTGACAACTGGGCCTCTGGCCGGACATATCACTGCACACATACTGACATGACTTGGTAGGGGAACAGCAGGACTCCTAACAGTGTACATACTGGAACTTCGCCAGTCGTAGTGATCCGCTATTGCGGCTACGTGTTGACACAGCCCAAGCTAGCCCCTTGATTCATAGACATGCACACACATACACTGTACCAGCCAATACATGGTACACTTCAGCAGTAGCTCAGGAGGTAAGAGCGGGTCTGGCAACTGGAAGCTTGCTGGTTTTGATCCCCGGGATCAAGCAAGACGCCTAACCCTAACTGACGTGTTGGTTGTTGCCTTGCATGTTTGACACCGCCGTCGGTGTATGAATGGGTGAATGTCAGGAACTGTAAAGTGCTTTGGATAAAAGCGCTATATAAATGCAATCCATTTACTCCTTTTCCGATGCATTATGGGTATTAAGTAGTGTTCCACTATACAACAGGGAACCAGATGTGTACGCTCACAGGCTATTAATAAAGAATTAACGATCCTGATCTAACTGGCACTGTCATACCCAAACACATGTAATGGCTGGACCTCTACCAGACATTAGCTTACCATGTTGGCTTATGGCCTTGCAATTGTATACACCACTGAATTGCAGATGGCTGCGATATTTAATCTACGCTAGATTTACTACGTATGCCATTAGCTACACGGTAGGCCTATTGCCTCGAGTGAATTGTGTTGGATTCATTCGTTTTTCTTTGTTCAGGATTTGTGCTGTTTTGCGCTGTTTCATGATACAGCACAAGGCAGCCAGGCACGCTCGCACACCAGAGACACCACTCGGTTGACTTTTAAAATCGGCACCCTATTAGTATAAATGCTGGTCTACTTGTCTCATTTAGATCATGTCAAGGCACAAGGCCTTCATACATCTAATGAAAATAGCGACACAAATAATAGTGATATAGCGATACGGGAGTGCTATCCTGTTGAATAGTGGCAGGGGAGACATCAACATAGCGACATGATAGTGCTATCCCGTTGAATAGCGGCGGGCGCTGAGAGGCGGGGGACGCCGGCGGTGTCACTGAGCTGCGGAGTGGCGGCGTTGGCCCGGCGCCTCGGGCAGCCCCCGGCGCGCAGTGAGTGAGAGAACTCGGGTAAGAGAGTGACAACGGGCCTGCATGTTGGCAACCGGGAGTGAGACATTCTCGCCGTGGATTTACAGCCTGTGTGTGTGTGTGTGTGTGTGTGTGTGTGTGTGTGTGTGTGTGTGTGTGTGTGTGTGTGTGTGTGTGTGTGTGTGTGTGTGTGTGTGTGTGTGTGTGTGTGTGTGTGTGTGTGTGTGTGTGTGTGCGTGTGTGTGTGTGTGTGTGGACCCTATAGCGCGCCCCCAACCGCGAACACAAGCCCAGAGAAGGTGGGGCTATAGCGAGTTGAGAAGAGGGGGGGGGGGTCTGGGGCACGATGGGGTTTCCATTGCATGCATTCCTGTAATGGAGGGGTGGTGGGATACTCATGTTAATACTTTATGACTTGATCAGAGGTACCGGCGGGAGTTAGCGGCTCGTCTTCCTTGACCAACACCGTGACGCAGCCTCTCTCCCGTGTGAGATGGGTGCTGGCGCTAAAGTAAGCCCGTTGCTGGCTCCGTTCGAGGGCGGCAGCAGAACCCCGTCACGGTGATACCGTTTGGTTCTGTTCGATGTCAGGCCTTCGATCGTCCGTGTTCACTTTCTTTATTATGCGGCAACAACCAAACACATTGTTGACTAACGTGGCTAAAATATGGCCTAGGAACGGGACAAGGGGAGCAGGGAAACGGGTCATGGAGGGAGTGGGGTGCAGGTGGGTGGGTGGGTGGGTGGCGCAGAGAATGTCAAGAGGGGAACCAGAGGCGCCGGCGATGATGAGATGCAGAAAGGTCGGAGCGTGGTGGGATCAGGGTTTCGGTCGGCACGTCCACAGTTACGTGTGGATGTGGAAGTGAAGGAGATGCCGGGCCTCTCGGTAAACACAACAGGTGCAGCGGCGGGAGACCCCTGACTATTTGCACTGTAGGCGGGGTCTGCGTTAAGCCCCTCCTGTCTTCACTGGACCTAAATGGAAGGAATGCTTCTCCCCTCCTCCCACCCCCACCCCCCGGCTTTCTCTGCAGCTTGCATCACTGTAGTGCAACAAGTGATGATAAATTCCCCCAAACTAAAGCCCTTTCACCCATGGCTTTGTCTACAAATCAATTTGGCTGTGCAAAATCTTGGAGAGGCAGTTTCTGTATGCAAGCGTCCAACTCGTTCAATCACGAATGAGCGATGAAGCCAAAGTATAATGCATTTGCGTATCTTCCATGTGCAGCAATGTCTTCGTTCTCATGGACACATCATTTCTTTTGGGGGGTGTGTGTGTGTGTGTGTCCTCCACATCCTGCACAGCAACAGCGACCAGCACGGTGTCACTAACTGGACCAAGTGTGGTATGTATGATCCAGTACATGCTGGCTGTCCTGGCTGATACCGGACCCGCCCGCTTGCCTCCCCTCCGAACGTCGGGGGACGGTTGGGGACCGGCAGGGTGACCGACGAGCCCAGAGTTCACTCTATGTATAGCGGTGTCAGCAGAGAGGTCGACACTGATAAATGTGTAGGTAGAAACTGAGTCCTTCATATACATATATACATATATATATATATATATGTGTAGAGAGTGAGCAGGGGAAGGGAATGTGTGTGTGATTTACGGCGGTCGAGCGGGAGAGCAGCAGGCCGATGGACTTGGTTTCCGAGAGAGGATTGCGTCGCGTGTTTTTGTTGTTGTCGTACGGAGCAAGACAAAGGAGCGGAGGATCGTCGTACCTCTGGATGATGTGTTGTCCTCGACCACCGAAGGCATCGTCACGCTAAATACTAAACAGTGAGAAGAAGAGCTGCTTGAGACACGTCAGTACTGCGTTTCTCTTTGTTAACGTGATAAGAATTGATTTAACATTATTGATTTTTATTTATTTTCTCCCAGAGCTGTGTGGTCAAATTATGGTAATCATTGGACACCGGAGACTCAAGAGTGAATAGACATAATGACTGCAAGTGGATAAGTGATTGATAAGTTGATAAGTAATTTGTAGATGCAGATAGGGCTGGGCGATATGGCCATATCTTCTATCCAAAATCATCTATGCTAATTTAATAAATACATAGTGTATATAAAATAACCACATGGTAATGCATATTTTGTATACCACTGTATAATTACATTACCTTGCATCATTCTGTGCAATATTCTTAATATTCTTTATCTCATGTGCAATACTCACCATTGTTATTACTACCCTTTTACTACACTTCAATTATTGCCAAATTGTTTTTGCTGACTGAATATCTTATCTCACCATATATTTTTATACTTCTCTAGACTTACTGTCAATTTGTAAAATCCGTTATTTTTTATTCTACTGTTTATTTCTCAGTTGTTTTATTGTATTGCTATGCAACCTGGCACAAGAATTTCCTTCGGGATCAATAAAGTTCTTATCTTATAAATTAAATGCTTGACAAAAGTGCTGAGTAATTTCAAATTTTATTGTGAAAACTAATGCAGCTGTTAAAACCAGGAAAAGTTCAAAACTACCATATCCAAAATCTAAGCAGATATCTAGTCTCATATCACAACGTTGATATAATATTGATCTATTGCCCAGCCCCAGCTACACATGTGACATACTGTATATGGAATATGGGTCACTTTTGAAATTCTATCTATTTTTTGCAATGTGTATATACTTATTTATTGGCTGTTGCTCATAAAGATGTTTGCTAGACGTTTAGAGCAAGTGCTTTTTTTCCTTTCTTTTACATTTATACAAGTATTTCCCATTCAATGTGTTTGAAGTGTGTGATGAAGACATTAGTTAGTCCAAATCAAGAGACTTAAATATGAATTCAATGTCAATAATTCTAAATCATGATTCAAAAACCTCAGATGTTTGGACTCGTTGTTGTTAGAAAATGTTTTGGATGAATCGTCTGTATTGATCCACCGGTGTTTTCTATTCCATTTCCGTGTGCAGCTGCCGGCAGATTACCAGTAGACCGGATCAGGGGCCGCACCGCGAGGCCAGAGACCCCGGCAGAGGAGTCCCCGGCTGGGGGAGGACAAAAGCCATGGGCACCCTGATAAGAACCAACCATGAGAAAGGTAGCGTCCCTCTTGTTCTAACCACAGTGACTGTGGCGCATGGGAGGTTCTCAAGCTTGTTGTTCTATGTGCTGGAATTCCAATAGGTTCCAAATTGACACTGTAGGAATACAATAGGGTGTTTTGTTTTGTATTCCCCTGTGGTAAAGGACTGTTGTGTTATGTATGTTCTGCATGAGAGCCCCGTGTGCTTGCGTCTTGCAAGACACTGAGCCTGGCTGTGCGACGCTTTGTGCTCTGTGTCCGTCTCCCCGCTGCCAGATGCGGAGATGATCCCCGCGTGTAAAGGTGGGCCGGCCGAGTCAAACGCACACACCGAGACCCCCCGAACGCCGGCACACCGCGGTGACTCGGCGCGCACACACCCCGACGCGCACCGCGGCACCTCACAGCACACACGCCTCCACGCGCCGCCCGCGCACGCACACACGCAGCGCGCTCACTCGCACGCGCGCTCCAGAGGTCCCAGCCGGAGCGGCAGTCAGAGCGGCGACTCGGTAAGATTGTGTTTCGTCCTTTGTTTTACTTTGTGTGCTACTTGGTTGCTCTCCTCACCACATTAACATAAGAAAGATAAGATAAGATAGAATCTTATGTTATCTTAATGATTTCTGTTTCCTGTTCCTTTGGCCTTTTTCTGTTCTCGTCCCTAAGTCGTTAAATACACATGGGCTCCACAGTTCCTCGAAATCCTTGAAAGTTTGTGAATTTGAGAAAAATTTGTAAATTTGAGACAGTATTAGAAAAATAGAAAATGGACATAAATGCGTTTGTCTATTTTTGTGGAAGAATAGAAATGGAAGTTTTGAAAGAAAAAATGTAATAATTTCTTTTTTTATGTAATAATTCTGACTCGGTGATTCCACCGGGCGGCAAAGCGTTTTTGCTCCGTCACCTGCGCGTCGTCTTCATACAGGCGCCAAGAAACATTTACATTTACATTTAGGGCATTTGGCAGACGCTTTTATCCAAAGCGACTTACAAAGAGTACATTTGTTGAAGGAGAGGCAGCAATATAAGAAAGAAGTGTAGCGTCTTTTTTTCCCCTTGCTTTTTTGTGTGCTTTTACAATGAGTACGCTATATGTGTGTGTGTCTGTTTTAATTGTGTTTATTCTTGTTATTTCCTACTTTGTTGTGCTGTAGCCTACAAATAACACGGTTAATTACTGCTCTGAACGACATGTGTGAAAGTCTGTTGGCTGTGTTTTAGTTGTTCGTACAGTCAATCATCATAATACAAGTACCCTCGTCATTATTTCTTATTTTTATTAACAAACACAGTGTCTGTTAACAGCATTAATACCTTTACTGTTGTTATTTCATAGTTTGTTGCGCTGTTGTCGACAGTTTAGTGGGAAAGTTATGAATATTCATGAGGAAAGTGCTTACCTGATTGGCCCATTGACCAGAGTGGTGGTGATCAGCTCTGTCGACGCGTCGCTGACGGAAACGCAGACGGAGCCGGTGGAATCAAGGGGTCAGCGTTATAACTAACCTTGATCCGTGTCTCAAAACTACGCCATGTTGGCTCCTTGAATTTGAGGGAATTGGGATCCTTGAAAGTCCTTGAATTTGATGCTTAATAAGGTGTGGGAACCCAGTAAATGGTCCCTCAGTGTGTATCATTTGTACCCAGTTGGCTGTATCCTACACTATCCCACCCACTATCCCTTTCCTAGCTAGAGAAACCGCTGACCAAAAACCTTCGCTTAGAGTTGCTTCTTGTAATGTCGCCAATGTCTTTTGAAAATGTTGTGGAAAATGTTTCTCCTGTACTGTCCCTGCATATGCACTGGCTCACCTGCCCACTGCTGCCCCGATCTCCGTCTCTTCTGTAGTGGTGGTGGTGGTGTTGGTGGTGGTGTTGGTGGTCCTTCTGGCCACTCCCCCACGCCAACGCTTCTCCCGTCATAATGTTCGCCTCTGTCCGCACCACCGACTCTGTTTCTTTCTCTCCGTCCTTTTGGTCTATGAACCCCCACCCCCCTCCCTCCTCCCTTCATCTGTCTGACGGCGTCCTCCTTCTGGCTTGAATGGGCGCATGGTGGTCGCCGAACCGTTTGCTGATGTCAACAAACCGACGGACCACGGTGGCGATGATGATGATGACGGCGATGACGATGGCCTACAGCGGAGTTGCGGGACGAAGAGGAAGAGTCGTGGCGGAGACGAAGAAAGGGGCCACCTGGTCTACGACGTGGGCTTCCTCCTGAAAGAAAGATGTACACAAATCCCACCTCCATTTTCTGTGTGTTGCCTTGTCGGCTCTGTCGTAGTTCCATCACTCTGGGCTCGTAGGTTTTAAAGGGGCCCTATTATACCACCAACTCAATCGCATTCTCAGACTAAGGCTAAAATATGACGTGTGTTGCAGGGAATAATTATCGGCTCAATGCATCACGGTACTTGCTAGCAAAGTGGACACATGCGGTATTTAATCCACAGGGAAATGAATGCCTTCAGTTCACGCATGGCTCTTGTTTACTATGTATGAGAGACGATGCCTTGTAATACCGAGGGGGTTAAAATTGCACGATTCCTTGGGCGTTTCTCTTAAGCCGGGTGTTTTAAGGAAGGTAGGGCAGCTGTTGCAATACACACTCTGTCAGTAGGAAGTGTACTATTTTTTTTTTCTTTCAAACATGAGCAACAGAGAGCAAGGCAAGGGGAAACATGTACAGTGATCAGGGCGATTGTAAACAAGTACTGTATTGTCCTTGGATCCTGCTGACCATGAGATAGACCAGAGGTGTCCAACATGCGGCCAATGCAGTCCGGCCAGGAGGCAATTTAATAAAGTGGACTGATTTCTTCTTTGTTATTGATTTCGGATCAAACTATCCCACTATAATAACCTTTTGCCTCAATAATCATATCCATGAATGGTTCTACATATATATGTGAAGGCATTCTCAGTTACAGTATATAATATAAATAGGTCAACCTCTTGTCCCAGATTTATAAAGTTACAGCAACATTGGAGAATAATAAAACAAGTTGGCCTAAATATCCTTCATATCCTCATTTCACTCGTGTTTTTTCTTAGTCCAGCGAAGTAGCATTTTCTTTGTTACGGCCCTCAACCTCAAATGAGTTTGACACCCCTGAGGTAGACAAGTTATGGCCCATGTTGGCTGCCCATAGCTACATACAGTACATTAGCCTGTTGAGCACTAGCTGTCCCATTGTCTGACCCCCCCCCCCCCCCCCCCCTCTCTCCCAACTCAGATGAAGTGGTCTCTACTCTGGGAGAGGGCGCCTTCGGAAAGGTGGTGGAGTGCTTGGATAGGAGCAAGTAAGTCTAAAGGGCTGGGGCAATCTGCAACCCTCCCTGCTACCTGCTCGGTCAGGTCAGTCACTGTGAGTTTGGACTGACTCGTCTGTGTGTGTGTGTGTGTGTGTGTAATAGAAATGACCGCGTGGCTCTGAAGATAGTGAAGAACATTGAGCGTTTCCGGGAAGCGGCGAAGTCTGAGATCGCGGTTCTGCGGGAGATCAACAGCCTGGATGACGACCAGACGTTGTGAGTGGCCCACAGCGGGAGACCTGACACACCTCTAGACACCAGTGTAGCTGGGACTCTCCTCCTCTGTCTCCTGTCCATGTAAAGTCTGTTGAGGGCCACGGGCACGCTGATATGCATAAAAATACTATATATACAGTATATCACAATATACCGGCACCTTTTAAAACGCCACACTGTCCATCTAAGGGTCAATATAGAGAAGGAGGCCTGTATGAATACTTCAAAATTCAAGAAGTTTAATTGTCACATATCATAAGCTTTTACAGGTTGTTGATGTCCTGACTTTCCTCTCCATCTTTCTGATCTGCTCGTGTCTTTCTCTCTCTTTTTGTCTCTCTGTCCTGTCTCCCTCTGTCTCTCGACCAGCGCGTGCGTGAGGATGCTGGACTGGTTCGACCACCACGGCCACATCTGCATCGTGTTTGAGCTGCTGGGCCTGAGCACCTTTGACCAACTGCGGGAGAACGACTTCATGCCCTTCACCGTGGAGCAGATCAGACACATGGCCTTCCAGATCTTCAGAGCCGTCTGCTGTGAGCCCAACCCCCTCCCCGGATTCTTGCCATAAGAAGTGGCCATCCCTTTTTAGCATAAAAATAAGTTTAAGTAATCCTAGCATCTCTGAGCCGCACGGGAAATTATACTGCTGGCATCATACACCATACACTTCCATAAGTGACAAAAGCAACCATATTTTCATTTTCGGCTACCAAAGCTTACGCCTGGTTGCTGGCCCGGCAACCACTAATAAAGTGGGCTTTGAGCACCTTCCTCTCTCCAGTTAGAATGTGCTATGTTAGTTAGCATCTGTAGTATCGCCCAGTGTATTGCAAATTAACTTGACCTCCCCCACGGTAACGGTCCCCATGCCGGCTTTGTTTTGTTAATATCCCACCTAAAATCCTTTTGTTTCTGCCTTGCGATGTGACGGTTTCCCTGTCTGAGTCATGTATACTCAACCATTGTTTCTTCCCCTGAAGATACTGCATGTCTCCCCTGTGATCATTCACCATTAAACCAAATGGAGTGTCTCACTAGAAAGTATTCAACATTTCACACGGGGGGGGGGGGAGAGAGAGAATGTCTGATGGATCGCAATGAAAAGTCTCGATCCACTGTCTTAACAACAGTGTGTGTCTGTTTTTTCCAGTCCTTCATCGAACAAGTGACGCATACGGACCTGAAGCCGGGAAACATTCTGTTTGTGCGTTCCGACTATGACGTGGATACAAACGACAGGCTGGTAAACACAACGCATTTCACCGCACTTCTGGTACCTGGTAGAAGTGTGTGTATGTGTGAGTGAGTGCGTGCGCGCGTGTGTGTCTCTCTAGGCCTAACTCTTTCAGACAGTGAATACAGAATAGATTTAATTAAAGCGCCTCTAAGCTTTTTACATGAGACATTATTATTATTATACATCATACTTACGTGTGCGCTTGTGTGTGTGTGTGTGCGACAGAAGCGGGACGAGCGGACCCTGAGGAGTCTGGATGTGAAGGTGGTGGACTTTGGCAACGCCACGTTGGAGCGGGACCACCACCCCTCCCTGGTGTCCACACGCCACTACAGGGCCCCCGAGGTCATCCTGGGTATGCACACACACACACACGTGCACACACACACACACACACTTGCGTACACACACTGTACAAGGTAACACTGGATACTCTTTTCAGACCTTGGCTGGAATCAGATGTGTGATGTGTGGAGTCTGGGCTGCATCCTGATGGAGTACTACCTGGGGCTGACCCTATTCCAGGTAAACACACACACACCAAACCCCTCCCCTCACACCCAGACTCGCACACACACTCTACACACACACACGCCTGTTTGTTTTTGTCTGTCAGACACACGACAGTAAAGAGCACCTGGCCATGATGGAGAGAGTCCTGGGCCCCATCCCCCCCAGCCTCCTCAGCAAGACCAGGTACACACACTCACTCACTCACTCACTCACTCACTCACTCACTCTCACACACACACACTCACACTCACACACACACACACACACAAATACACCTAGCAGTTTGTGTTTGTGTGTTCAGGAAGCGGCGATACGTGGACCGAGAGCGTCTGGACTGGGACGAGAACAGCTCCTCCGGACGCTACGTCAGGAAGCACTGTAAACCTCTGAAGGTACCGCCCCCAGCCCTGCTCCACCCACCCCCCACACCACCACCACCACGCTGCCCTCCGTGCTAACCCTCTCTCTCTTTGTGTGTGTGTGTGTGTGTGTGTGTGTGTGTGTGTGTGTGTGTGTGTGTGTGTGTGTGTGTGTGTGTGTGTGTGTGTGTGTGTGTGTGTGTGTGTGTGTGTGTGTGTGTGTGTGTGTGTGTGTAGCAATACATGCAGAGTAAGAGCGTGGAGCACCAGCAGCTGTTTGATCTGATCGGCAGCATGCTGGAGTACGACGTGTGTCGACGCATCACCATGGAGGAGGCTCTCTGGCACCCCTTCTTCATCCCCCTCAGGACTCTGCGCTGCACATGATGTACACACACATAGTACATACACACACACACACACACACATAGTACACACACACACACACACATAGTACACACACACACATAGTACACACACATACACACACACACACGCATAGTACATACATACACACACACACATAGTACACACACACACGCATAGGACGTACACACACGCATAGGACATACACACACACAGACATAGTACATACACACGCACACACGGATAGTACATACATACATACACACACACACACACAGTACACACACGCATAGTACAAACATAGTACACACACACATAGTACACACACATACAATCATATACACACATATAGTATATAAACACACACATAGTATATACACACACACATATATATAAGCATAGTACACCCATACACGCACACATAGATGTACGTGTACACACACACACACGTGACGTTTACACACAGCTACCAGTACATAACACAGCACAGATCCACACTGCTGTACTCACCGCTGCTGAGGCTGAGGCTGTATCAGTCCCTCAAGTGTGTGTGTGGGTCTTATCTCAGGGTGGACAGCCATGCCGACGGGCTGAGGGCCAAACTCGGGGCCCCTCTGGCCGCCTGGCTGAAACTTCCTCGTTGGTAGGGCAGTTGATTGCTATACGAGTAGTAATACTAGTTACATTACACACCTTTCCTCAGTGGAGCCTCCAGCTACTATACCAGTGTTGGTATGCTAGCCAGCGAAATGCACACGGGAGGGTTTAATGCTGAACATTATCCAGGGTCTGCAGGGTCAAACCATGGTATTGTCTTTTTTTTGATGACAATCAGTTTTTGTATACGGTGTTTCTATCGTGCATTTTTACATGCCCATGTTTTCTAGCATAATGTTAGGATTTTCTCTGTGTAACTCACTACTGAAGCAGCTAGTGTTCGCCAACAAGAGTGTTCAGGGTGAATTTAAGATTTTTCAATGTTCAGGTCTGTTGATTAATATTGATTGTGTCTTCCTCTCGTTCTTGCTGCCCTTTTTACGAAAGCTTGAACATTTGAATCCTTCTTTTCCGCATAACTCAGGTCTGCCTGTGAGGGCTACTTATTTATTTGCCTTTTTAAAATGAGAATGGAAAGTTTTATGTTTGTGGCAGAGTTCTGTTCAGAACAAATTGTTTGAGAATAAAAAATATTTCATATGTTCAAAATGTGTGCCCTGTGCTTTTGATATTGTGGATATTTTCAGTAACGGACACCATTATAACATTTGGGGTTGAAATCCCATCGTTGAACCCTGTGGATTGAACTCGATAATGATATTAAATGTAAGTGTAAATGTATATTACGGCAGCATATTTACAGTACATTGTGTTTATTTCAAGGAAACATTGAAATATTCCTAGATATTGGCAATTTAGAGAGACCCCCGGGGTTGTCACTCTGCCTCATAGACCTTCTCTAATAGATGTGTCTACTTCTACCATTGCCCACTTACGTTCTTTAATTATTGACTCATGAAGGGCCAGTGTTATTTCGAAAATATGCAAACAAGACGCTCAACATCTAAAAATAAAATACTCTGAGGTAACATTCACAAAGATGCATGCAAAAAGTAAGGGCTAACACATACAAACCGTAGGCAAATAAACCCCAGGTGTAGCTCATAACATGAATGATGGGTCTAGGTTTAGGGTTTCGGTCTGTCAGAGCACCAGTAGAGACACAACTACCAGTCCAGTAATACATGGACCATGCTGGTGCTGCCACAGACATCAATACAAACGTTTAAGTGACAGGAACAGGAAGTGACTTTACCCTGCAACTGACAACCTGTGAAGAGCGTCTAATGATGTCACCTGTGGATGTCCCCCCACCACTCACACACACACACACACACTCCAGCCCTTAAATGAAGCACCTGCAGGTGTGCAGGTTTCCACCAGCTCCCAGTTTACCATCTGAAGCCTCCAGAGCTGCTTTATTATTATTATTATTCTGCTCATTTCTGGCACAAGAGAAGAAACAGCTTCATAGTCCAGAGGCCATGCACTTGATGGGGCTGCATGTGTTCAACTAATATACTTTTTTTAAATCTGTGTTTCAGGAGCAAATTTGTTTGCTCGAGTTGTCCCGCTTACCCTTTTTGTTGAGCTTTTTTTTTTCTCTTTGTTCAATAGAGTTGTTAGATTATGTGAGGTGCAAACCCTAGAAGGATTTTATTTAAAGCCATGCAATAGTGTTTTAACCTAATTAAGCTATTATCTTTGAATGCGTCTGGTGTGTTGATAGAGGTTGAGTGGTTCCAGTGTCTTTGTGCGGTTTTTTTTTTCCTTTTTGGATTTTTTTTTTTTGTGTGCGTCTTTTGCGCATCTTCTGTTGAGACCGTGAGGGCCATGAAGGAAGAGATTGCCGCCGCGGTGTTCTTCATGGCCCGGCTGGTGAAGAGATACGGACATCTAGACGCGGACGGCAGGGAGCGTTTCGCGGCCGCACTGACGTCTGTGCTCTTCGAGACGTACAAAAACCACTGGGAGCCCAACACTCCCAACAAGGGACAGGCGTACAGGTGTGAATACACACACACACACACACTGCAGAGTGTGAACACACACACGGACACACACACACACACACACACACACTGCAGAGTGTGAACACACAGACACACACACACACACACACTGCAGAGTGTGAACACACAGACACACACACAGCACACTGTGAACACACACACACACACTCTGCAGAGGAAACACACACTCTGCAGATGGAGCAGTGAATGAACGATTGTGTGTACTTTTTGTAGCCTGCTCATGCTTGGATGAGCCTGCTTATGACTGACTACTGCTTCAAATACACACTGAATTGCTTTTGCTGTAGTTTATACTTGATGTGTAGTTCATGTATGTGAAGGTTGACATGGTGAACAGCAGCCGTCCCTCATGTTAAGTTTATTGTGGTGTTTGTTGGTCTCTGAACATGTATAACCATGACTGAATGGCTCCTTCAATCGGGACTGTCAACATAATTTGAGTCGGCCTACAAAAGGTTAACCAACAAACGATGACATGTTGCTCATTCAGCCCACTGCATGATCACATCCTGTCTAGCTCTCCTTCATTCCTAATTTCCTGTCACTGACCTTTCCAAAATAGCCCCGCTATTTTTTTTTTTTACCTCTTCTTCATTGTCTTGGAAGGTGCCTACGAATGAACCGAGTCCAGCTGAGGGACCCGGTGTTGGAGCGGGCGTGTGTCCGAAGCGGCGTGCAGTACAAGGGTTTGGGCCTGCCCAGGGAGCTCACACTGTGGGTGGATCCAGGGGAAGTGTCCTGCAGGTAGGACACTACCCCATGACGAACCATTACGTTCTGACGCTGTCGTGTGTATTGAAAGCAAATTGTCTGTATCGAGGGCCCCCTTAGTCTTAGCGGCTGGGATGTTGTGACAGAGATGTCCGCAGGCATTGCCCAACACCTACCTGCTCAGGAATGATGTGCATGAAGGTCACTTTAGTTGGCCCATGCTTATGGCTGAGCAATATGACTTCAAATCAGTCACGATTATCTCAAATGTTTGCCTTGAGTACGATGAATGAACAATTATACGCTCTTACACTGCCCTCATAGTGCTCTGACAAGGTCTGTACTGTAAATGCCAGAAACTATTAAATTTGGGATATATGTATCGACTGAAGGAGTGCATAGCTTATCTTTGTGACTCTAAATGACTTGAGGGAAGCGCACACAGTTTAACTATTTATTTGGAACAGTGAAATTCACATCGTGTTCAACTAACCTGAACACGATTTAAGTCGGCGATGTTCTAAACGTCTGCTTCGATACGTTTTCAGATAATTGCCCAACCCTACGTCACACATTGGTAGTCCAGGTCGTATAAGGTAACAATGTAGTCTCTCTCTCACTCTCTCTCTCACTCTCTCCAGATATGGCGAGCACAGCGCTCCGTTCTGCGTGTCCCTGCTGAGCGGTTGCCACCGCAGCGACGGCGAGTTCTCCCGCCGCATCCAGTCGGCGGTGGAGCGGGCCAGCCTGGACCCACCCTCGGGGGCCTCCTCCGAGGATGAGGAGGAGGCGGTGGCGACGGAGGAGGACAGCGTCGTGTCCGCCGACACCACCAGCCTGAGCAGCAGCTGCTGCAGCAGCAGCAGCGGCAGCAACAGCACCCTGTCGGTGGTGGGCCTCTGCGCTGCCCCAGCCCCGCTTTCCAGACCAGAGCACAAGACCATCCCCACCGTCAGCAACCCCAACAGCGTGTACCAGGTAGGATCGTGTGGGATCAGCGGCACCGTCATTCAGATGTGACCACTTTTCATTTAATGAAAGCACAATGAAAGAATTGGGCTCTAACTTGCATGTTTGTACGTCTTGGCATAATTAACAGTACTTGGCATTGCTTGGCATATTGTATGTTCTTGGATGTGGGTAACATGCTCAGAATTGCACGTCTGCTCTTATCTCAGCTATTTATTGCTCGACAACTTGGCAATTATGAAACTCATTATATTGGCCTTGTAACTGTGAATGCTCAAATGGCTATCTTTATGTACCACAGTGATATATTGCTGTCTCCTTCAACAAATGTACTTTGTAAGTCGCTTTTGATAAAAGCACCCTAAATGTAAAGCGTTTTTTCTTCTTTGAGGTTGTGTAGAGAAAGAATCCATCTTGGCTGGCACTGAACCTCCACCCGCTTATGTGTTTCGTGTTAGAAAATGTATTATTATTGGCAGATTAGTCATTTATTGAATAAACGGCATCTTGCTCAAGAGCCCATCGGTAAGAAGGGTTAAAAGCAACTGTTTTTCAATAGAGGGATGCATTTTTATGCAGTTTATTCAGTTGTCACTCGTGCTGATTGACTTATTTTATCACGCCTTTACCCGAAATGAGAGGAAGTGCATTTGGTGCCATCCCCTGGAACAGTGATTGGTTTGTTCGGAAACCTGTTTCGCTGTGCTTTAAACCGCACAGGAGTACAGATCCTTCACGTTTCAAGTAACATCAGAACAACGTTGAACTCTTTTGAAAGCATAATCACGGACATGGGATCTCCTCATGTCTCCTTGCACTCGACTGAGAGTTGATATGTAGGTCGCACAATTGTGTTTTAAATGTAGTGCTGTTTCTCAACCTTTTTGTTGTCCCTATCCCATCTCCTCCTCAGTTCAGCGAGTTTGCTACCGGTGCACCGCAGACCTGGGTGACCTATCCCAAGACCAAGTCCTTCCCCGGGGATGGGTTCCCGCCGCACTTCCCCACGCCTGCTGCTGCTCCTCCTCCCCCAGGTGGCCAGTTCCGTGGGGAGAAGGGCTTTAAATCCCATCGACCAAGTTTCTCCTTCAGCAGGCCTCGTGTTGACAAGTACCACTGGGTGAGCAAATCCCGCTCGTAGACGGAAACCACGCCTGGAACCCGAAAGCGTGATTTGTTCGCTCAGTGCAAGATGCCGCTGTAGTCAGCTGCTCATGATCTTGAGTCAAAGAATTACTGAACTTTTTTTTTACGGGATAAAAGATAATTTAAGATTTGACACAATAGAGTTGTGTCTGGAAGGTTGTATTTTTAAAGGATAACTGTTTAATGATTTCAATTGTGACTGTTGTGGTTTAAAGTGCTGTTTAAGCATATTTATTTTAATAACTTCATGAATTTTAATAAAACATAACTTGTAAATGTCTTTTAAAGTAATCTAAATGTGTATTGGGTGTAAATAAACAGTTGACGAGAAATGTTTTGCCTGTGTCCTTTCATCTTGCACTGCACTTGCAAATCAAACAATGACATTGATTTGCTTTGCGTGCTAACTAGATGTGCCAATTGTGTTTGTTACACAAAACCGTCTGGGCATTTGTCCTTTGAAACTGTTTGGAAAATGGCGGGCACTTTCACAAAACAGCAGGTCATGGGCTGTACCATCAGTCTATCACCACGACCGTAGCTCCCAGTAGTTCCTCATAGGACATTGGACCGAACCATTGTGGTTTCAACTTTGAGCCTGGCCAGACCGATCTTCAGAGAGGAGCAGAATGTGAACTTGGAATGGTCTAGTGCTCACCTGCATTAGATTATACTGAAGGACTTTTATCTGACCCTGCCCCCCAGTATCAAAGCTGTTTGTAGCATAGTTGTTGACCATGTCTGTGGTGGAAGTACTACTTGGATATAAAAGTAATGCCACTGTAGAACTACTGTTGCAAGTAAAGTCCTGCATTGAAAGTCTTGTGTAAAAGTATTGGCATGAAAATATACTTGAAGTAAAAGTACTCTATGCATAATGACCCACATAGATGTGAAGCCAAGTTTAATGTATTTATATTTTATACATTTACATACTGCTGGATAGCTTCTTAATTCCCCCCTCATGACAATATGCCTTGGTCATCTATTAAGTCTATACAAAGTGACTAAAGCTTTCAGATAAATGTAGAGTAAAAATAATTAGATCTGGAAAGTAGTTAGGTAGAAGTATAAAGTAGCAGAATTGGAATGGTAAAGTACCTCAGATGTGTGCTTAAGGACAGTATGTACTGTATGTACTTGGTTGCTTTCCACCATCCATCATGTGGAGTTTCTAAAAAGATAAGAGTGCAAATAGGGGTCATTAGCACTCTGGTGAGGAAGGCGAAGCAGCGCCTCTACCACCTCAAGCAGCTGAGGAAGAGTCTCCCGGAGGATCCTTCAGACCTTCTATGCTGGTGTGGTGGAGAGCATCCAGGAAGCATCACTGCCTGGTTCAGCAACAGCTCCTCTCAGGACAGGAGTGCTCTGCAGTGGATGGTGCGTTCAGCTGAATTTGAGCTGAATTGGCACTACACTCCCCACCCTGCAGGACCTGTATTCCAGGAGGTGTCGAACCAGAGCCTGAAGGATCATGAAGGATCCTCACCACCCCAACAACAAACTGTTCCAGCTGCTGCTGTCAGGTAAGAGCATCCGCAGTCACGCTGCTAGAACAGAGAAACTAAAAGAGTTTCTTTCCGCAGGCCATCAGGACTGTGAACTCTGACCTCACCAGGGCCCCCTCACTGCCCCTCCCATGCACACAGAACATGCACTCACAGTTTTACTACATAACTTATTACATAACTTATGACATCGATGCGAACATACATGGTCTTGCTTTTTATATTGCCTTGTTTATACGCCTTGCTGTTTACATGCCTATTTGTTTATATGTATCATTCCTGCTGCTCTTTTGCTGTAAATACTGCAAATATTGTGGATATTCTGATCCCTCCAACTCATGTTATTTGCATTGTTCTTTTGCACATTCCGCTGGGCATCGCCACTTTCATTTCACTGCACATCCTGTATGTGACAATTCAACTTCTTGAATCTTGAGGGCAGATCTTGGATGTACTGTATGTGTGTGTGTGTGTGACGTGTTTTATGGGACAAGCAGGTAGCTGTGGTTAAATACCATGTGGCAGCGAGAAGGCCGTTCCACAGACCCAGTGAATGAGCCTCATGCTGACCGGTGTGGTCTACAAGGTCGACCTTGGGGAAGACGCTCAGATCTGGACTCTAACTAGTTACATGAGACGGGGAGGTGGGCGGGGGGGTTCCTTGTCATGGGTGTATGATCTATATATACTGTATGGTGTCAGCAGGTATGAGCCATGTTCAGAGAGAAGAGGCAGCAGTAGTTGTACAGTGTGTTGATGACCATCTTGGATCCTGGCAACACTGTATACATGCATGTATGTATGTATGTATGTATGTATGTATGTGTATGTTTAGTTTTTTATTTAGTTTGTTGGACCGTCAGAGAATAGCGGGTTAGCCTTTTAAAAGATCCCCACCAAATTGGACCACGGAATCTTGTTTATTTCGTTGTATGTCTGAAAACAGAAACAGATGCAAGTACCTCATGGTGGATTTATTTATTTATTTATTTAAATAAGGCAACTGAGTCTTAGAAGAGGGATCGTCGCATACTGGCTGCAACAAAACAACAATATAACAACAACAACAACAACACATCCGCAGGGGTAGACACAAAAGATAAAGAACACACACATACTCTGTCTCAGACACCGAAGAAGGGGAACGGTGCTCGTTTGTTTTCGTCGAGCTCGCAAAACCGACCAATGGCACGTCTCCTCGACACCCGGGCGCGCCCTCGGCGTCCTATCACGGCCGCCGTTACTGCGACGTCGCGCCGTCCTCGGTCACATCCGGTTATATATACGTTGCCACGAGTTAGCGGCGAATTCGGAGTGTCCATCTTGAGAAGCAAGTCACCGTCTCTCCTCTGGCTCTACAGTAAGCGCCTCGTTATCCGCCCAACCGCTTTTATATATATACGCGAATGACGCGGTTCGTCGATGGGGTTGCATTTTATTTTATTTTGTCGTATATTCATCCTCCGCTTTGCGTGTATTCACAGCGAGCCCGTCGTCTTGTTGTGATCGGCTAGCGAGTGGCGCTAAGCTAAAGTGGCTAGGCTAAACTAAGCTACGCTAAGCTAAGCTACGCGTGTTACGGAGAGGCGCAGGGCCGCGGAGCAAACGCCGCGCTATTGTGTGTGCGCGACTACACGCACACACACATAGATCGTCTTAAAAACCCAACATCTACGCGCGTTTAGTGTGCGTTATATTTAATATTAGTGCCTAGACTAGACGGTTATCGCCGTGGATGTGTGTGTGTGTGTGTGTGGATGTGTGTGTTGTGCAGCAGCTGCAGCAGCGGCGGCAGCGTGTGTGTACGGGCCCCGGGCCTGCGGTGGAGGAGACGCTAAAGCGCGCCCGACTTGAATGCTCAAAATGGAGAGGTGTGTGTGTCGGCTAAGCTGCTCGCGTGCTGTGTGCATCCGAGGCTGTTTAACTCGACGCGCGCGTGTGTGTGTATATGTGTGTGTCTACTACTACCTGCGTAGTTTTCGCGCGCTAAAGCGGTTGTTTTTTGTTGTCGTCGTATTGATCATAACTGCGACATTTTCTCGCGCTTTTATCCACGTTTCCATCACGATCCAAAGTCAGTGGAGCCCATCTAATGGTTTATTTTTATTTATTCTGTATTTCTCTATTTTGTTCTGTATTGCTATGCAACCTGGCACAAGGATTTCCTTCGGGATTAATAAAGTTGTATATCTCATATCTTGCGTGCAGAAACGGTGGAAGACGCACAACTGCTGGTTTCGTTTTCGGTGTTTTTATTATTTTTTTATTTATTTAAACTTAACCGATTGCTTGCTTTTAGCGCTATTTACCAACGTGTTTAACATCGGGTCTCAACTTTTATTTTTTTCTTTCTTTTCTTTTTGTTGTCCCGCAGCCCCCCCACCATCCATCACAATGAGCGACGCCGAAAATCAGTTCATGGAGACGTCCGAGCAGAACGGCAACGAGGGCGAGGAGGAGCAGAATGGCGCGGAGCAGGAAGAGTTTGCTGTCACAGAGGGAGCCGAGGGTGAGGCGGAGGCAGAGGCCGAGGAGACGCAGGAGGAAGCCGGAGACGGTGGAAAAATCAACGCCAGCAAAGGGGAGGACGACGCCGGGTAAGGAGCCGCAGCCCTGAGGTCAACAATCCCTCGTGGCCAGCACTTTGGATTGATAGGCGGGGGCCTTTGGACACTGCTTGATGGAGCATGGCACTGGTGTCTTTTGGTTCACTTCCTATTTGGCACACTATGACAATGGGGGGGGGGAGGGAGGGACGACATCTACAGGAATGTCCTTTTCCTGTGAATAGAATAGTTTGCCCAGCTGTGGAAAATTCGGCAGAACAAAGAGACCGTTTGCTTTCCCTCCAAGTGTTATGTAAATGTTCTCGTCGCATTAATGGCTGTTTTTGTTTTTGGGTGCTAGTATTGCATCTATAAATTATAGCGGTTCCCTCTCTTCGGTCGTAGTTTTATGTTTATTATGACGGGCGGTATTACAATTCGGATTCACTTTGATTTGGTGACACTTTTATGTGCATCACAATGTGGCGACGACCGAAACCCCGATGGCAACGGCGGAGAATGTCTTTAGTAACTTTTGTCACTGTCTCTGCAGTAAAATGTTTGTGGGCGGCCTGAGCTGGGACACCAGTAAAAAGGACCTCAAGGATTACTTCTCGAAGTTCGGCGAAGTCTCGGACTGCACCATCAAAATGGACGCCAGCACGGGGCGCTCCCGGGGCTTCGGATTCGTCCTTTTCAAAGATTCCACCAGCGTCGACAAGGTTTGTCTTTTGGATGTGTTGCACTTGACCAATTTTTTTGTTAAACCAATAATGGTCGCTGTAGTCGCATATCTATAGTATATTGCACGGCTGAGATGCTGTCAATAGCCAAACGCTGCTGCGTCTCCCGTCTCATCCTGCAGGAGTAGTTCAATGGCTGGAAATCATAGCACAGAATGAGACTACTTTTTTTTGTTTTAGTGGTCCAAAGAGCCACGGGGTCTTCCTCCGTAGCGTGTGCATGACGTTGGGTTTGTCTGCCTGTGTAGGTCCTAGAGCAGAGCGAACACAGACTGGACGGACGTCAGATTGACCCCAAGAGGGCCATGGCCATGAAGAAGGAGCCCGCCAAGAAGATCTTTGTGGGAGGCCTGAATCCGGAGGCCACAGAAGAAACCATCAGGGAATATTTCGGCACTTTTGGAGAGGTTTGTTTTCGCCGCCGTTTAAAGAATCTTTCAATTGCACAGGTCTTGAATGCATGGGTGAAAATTCATAAAGATTTGTAGGAAGATGCATGTGTTCAACACCTTGACTACTATTGCTTGCATGGAGATTTTTGTCACTTATTTGTTTTCTGAAACTTGGTAACTTTGGAAGAAATATCTGCAGCATTGCATCATTAACCATCAACAAGATCTTTGCAATAGTCTTGTATCCTGAATGTGTGTATATATACTTTTTTTTATTTTAGATCGAGATCATTGAGCTGCCAGTCGAGCCCAAGATGAAGAAGAGGAGGGGTTTCATCTTCATCACATACAAAGATGAGGCCAGCGTCAAGAAGTGTCTTGAGAACAAATACCACACCGTAGAGGGCAGCAAGGTAGGTACCCAGTCAGGGCTGCACCATTGGCCCTCAGGAATACAAGGTATTAAAACTCAGTGTTGGACAAGGCTTCAAGTTGTACATTCTGTCCTCCAGTGTGAGCTGAAGATCGCCCAGCCCAAAGAAGTGTACCAGCAGCAGCAGTATGGAGGGGGCCGGGGGGGCTACAGTGGTGGCGGCCGTGGTGGCAGGTGGCGCGGCGGTGGAGGAGGTGGTGGAGGTAAGGGCAGGGCTTTCCTTGCTCAGAATGGGCCTTTTGGGGGATTGGTGGTGGCTTTGAAATGGCAAGCACCATCAGTTTATAGCCTGACGTTGCTCACATTGATTGAATTTGATTTTTAGTTTTTTTTGCCATTGTATGAGAAATCACAGGAAGTTCTCATTCTGAATTCTTGATTCTCAGCAGGAAAAACTCTGAAGGGGTGTGTACAACTTTGTTGTGCTCCCCCCCACACACAGCTAATTTAATAAGTAGATAATATGAGGATACATATGAGTAGATGATGGTCACAGAGAATAGC
The DNA here is from genome assembly GCA_002895965.2 of Coryphaenoides rupestris. NCBI lineage: Eukaryota > Metazoa > Chordata > Actinopteri > Gadiformes > Macrouridae > Coryphaenoides > Coryphaenoides rupestris. The sequence continues at coordinate 100,394 of PIJE02000515.1, read as the reverse complement.
AACAGATGACAAACTGTTGGCAATGCAGCAAGTTTTATAAGAAAGTGGATGATTGAGGTTTTTTTTTTTTCTTTCTCAGCCCAAAGCCAAGGCTGGAACCAAGGCTATGGTAACTACTGGAACCAGGGCTATGGTAACCAGGGAGGCTACGGCGGCTATGGTGGCTACGGCGGCTACGACTATGGCTCGGGAGGCTACTATGGTGGATATGGCGGCGCGTATGACTACAGTAAGTACCCAGACACCAGGGATGCACCAGTAGGTTAAATGTGAATCTGGATTACCCAAAACGCCTCCTCCCATACAGTTATACCCAGGCCATAGATGATGGATCTGCCCTTTCAGATCAACCTCACTATTGTCAAATTGTAATATGTAGGAGGAGGTGGCTTGGGGCTAGGAGTTGATTTAAAAAAAAAAATAATAATAATATAAAAAAAAAAATACCTTTCTCAATTTGTTAAAGTAAAATGGGCCGGATTTAATGTAATGGTTAGCATACAGTGTAACATGTTCTAGTGGTGCATCCCTGGTTCACGCACACGGCAACACTGGGATCCCCGGCGTGCTGGCTGGCTGGCAGCACTGTGGCATGTGGCTGGCCTGGCGGGGGGAGCTGCCTGACTGTTTGACTTGTCTGTGCTCTAAGGTACTCAGTGGCCTCTCTCTCTGTCCCCCGCAGACCAGGGCAGTGCCAGCTTTGGGAAAACTCCAAGACGGGGAAGCCACCAGACTAGCTACAAGCCATACTGATCACATTGTAGTGCAAGGTATGCTATGTCTTCATAGTCAACACTTGTGACTACGACAGCCGTCATGGCACACTTGGGCGGGGGGGGGCGAAATGGGGGTCATCATAGTGGATAGGCTGTAGAACATCCTTGCTGTAGCCAGTACTGACTCATTTTTATTTGGCCAATGTGGAAAAGCTGGCAGTGAACTGCGTTACTCTTTTAAATTCATTGTCTTAAATTCATCCCCTTCCCGTCAACCTCTTCACTATGTGACCCTGGTTGGTTACTCATGTAATTTTGAAAGTGCCTTGGGATTAATTGTATTACTATAGTGAAATTGGCCACCCCCAAATCCTTAATACATGAACCCCCTTTGGCTGTAGATTGTACATCTACTGATGTGATGCAGGAGAAAATCTGCTCACTACTGCAATAAAAAGGCGAAGGCTTCAGATTTGGGTCGAGGTGGCCCCACATGGCCCTTGGTTTTGCTTATCTGGGAGATGGGAGGCTATCTGCTCTTCAGCTGCTAAGCATCTTCACACTTGAGGGATGGTTCAGGATGGTAAAAAGCTTGTCTGCTCATTAACCAGGATGCCTTTAAGACCTGCCCACTTGCCTGTATTGCTTTGAAAAGTGGCTTGGATACCTGGGCATATTCTGGTAATTTCCAATGCCTGTACACGTCATTAAAGGTTCTCTGCAGGTGTGCATAACAAACTAAATGACCATCGTTGCATGTCATATGGGCACAGACCTACTAGTCAGCAGCACAGGCTTGTTTCCAACATCTGAATCATCCTGGGGTCCCTTCCTCTGCTTCCGCCTCCCTAACATGCTGCTGAGAGCGCTAAACGCTGCCACGCTGTGCCCCACAACTAACTTGCAGCTCTGGCCCACTGGACACAGCACAGATCTCCATGCTAGTTTACCTTGGGTTCCATGTTCTCACACTTCAAACACTTACTTTCAATGCTGAATGGTTTAGATTTTAACATGAAATATTTTTCATTGTTTTGTTTGTATATATACTTTAATCTTATTTGATAGTTGAAGCCTAACCCTATTCATTACATCATAATTTAACACTTGATTAAAATCAAAATTTGAGAAACCACATATTTAAGCTTTTTGAGCAAAATGTTTACGGTGAACAATTTAAGTATTTTCCGTTTTCTAATCCACCAGGGGTTGACAAACGTGCCGACACGGCATCTCATTAGATTAAATGGTGAACCAAATGCATGTGAAACACTACCATTGGGTTATATGGTTGACCACATGGAACTGATATAGGATTTTGACAGGATATTGTCCTTGGTAATCTAGAAAAAGGTCATATCCCTATGCCATGAACAGGAGAATTATGGCATACATATCAAGAAACTATTAATGCAGCATTGTGGTTGTCCAACAGTACTTGGTTGGCAACACGGAAATATATAGGTGGTTGATCTGGTTGCACCAGGAGCTGCAGCTAGTCGGGTTTTGAAGCTGCAGGGCAAACATTATGGCTGTTGCAAAACTTTCTCTTCTTTTTTTTTGACGTGTGAGCGAAATTGGCAGGCAGCGTCAATGGCGGATTCATTTTGTTTACATCTTTCTCCTCTCTTCCTCAGTGCTCAAGTGATCCAGTGTTGGATGTATGGTAGCCTGGTGTGGACGCAAGACTCGACTCAACTTTTATGACAGACGACCATTTTGTACAGAAAACATCAGAATAAAATGTAACTTTTTCCTATTTTTTTTAACCCGTCATGTTTTGTTTTGTTTTTCCCTTAGGTTTGTTTTTGTTTCTCCCCACATTTCCACCACTGGAAGTGTAATTTTTACTGTACTTTTTGGTACCTTTTGATTCTAATGTATTGTAAGGGTTGTATTTTACATGTTTGCTGGCTTTACAGGACAAACCATTGATGCTGTAAAGGAGCTTTTTTGTTTTTGAAGAAAAAAATAAACATTTTTCAGTAATTTTTTTTCCCGCTCTGGTGCTTCCAGGCTCTTTGAGTTCAGTTTTAAGTTCACGTGGCAGGGCACATGGTGACACTGGTGTCCTCTGTCATAGGGTCTAGTTACTAAGGCTTCAAGTGGCCATGGTTCTCAAATTGACAACATTCTGACTAAATTAAATACCACTCGACCTCCCACCGCCGGGAATATTACTTTTTTTTTTTTATTAGAAAATGATCTTTCCTCCCCAGTACCATATGGAAATCTGTTGGTATATCATTCTTATTCAATGTATATAGACTTGTAACTGCGAAAGGGAATGCTTGCATCTTTTGTGTCATCGTCAACCGATGGGCACCTTTCTGGATGTTTGGAAACAAATCGATATGCGTGGCGTCTTCAGATTTAATGATGAATGCAGCGGAGGGGTTCTTGCTGATATGGACTGCTGTCATGTCGGAGGGGAGGGGGGGAGGGGGGGGTGGGTCTTTCTTTTCGCTTCTGTGTTGACTTAATTTGTGTGGTATGCCATTTTGTTTTTAGTGATAGCTCTGGAATTAGATGTCTACAAAGTTTGTTTATAGGACCATACCCTCTGGGGTCTACACAAACTAGTGTATTTGGCAGTTTGTTAGTAATAAAAAAAATATTTGGTTTAAGTGTGTCTTCTAATGATTAATGTTACTGTTAATGATAATGTACACTGTTTGTAACTGGAGACCACTTTGTTTCGATATAGTTGGGTGTTGAACTTTCAGTCAATATTTTATGGCATCTGTAATGCTTAAGAGTCGAGACATGAAGGTTGGCTATCCCAGCTGCGAAGTGGGCCAATTCTAAACCGATTTGGTTGTTTACTGTCAACTTTGAACAAACGAATTGGCAACCATGGTACACCCATCGCACCAAGTGCAAGCATCTAATATCTGCAAAAATACTGGATGCTCATTGCACATTGTTGGTGGAGCTGCTATTTTACCACTAGACCAGTTTAATTTTCAAACCTGCTATATTCAATAGGCCCACACTATGAAACAAGATCTGCAGCTTGGTTCATGCACACTGGACTCTACCAACTTAAGGAGGCGGGGGGGGGCTACACCAGGCAATACACTAGTTATGACACGTTTCGGCGTGTAGTGGTCGCGTCCGTCACACTTGTCCTTTCCTCGCAGCTTTCTCAACACCGATGCAAAACGTCATGGGCTCAATGGAACTGGAGTCTGGAAGAATCAGACTGCACTTGCACTAGGATACGTCATGATAGGCCGGCAGATGTGGCCATGGGGCTGCTGTGGAGAAACTAGTGATGTCAACATTGGAATTGACAAAATTACACTATGTGCAAATGTTTCTCACAGCTAGCCTGCGTATGTATACATGCAGCCTAGACACACACAAATGCATTAAATGGTATTACAGTATTACACTTGCCGAACGTAAAAGATAAGATGGAACTTTATTAATCCCCAAGGAAATTCTTGTGCCAGGTTGCATAGCAATATAATAAAACAAAGGAAATAAACAGTAATAAAAATATATATAACAATAATATAATATAACAGATGTACAAATGTACAGTCCTAGTAGAATAAAAATATAGGTGAAATATAAAAATATATAGGCAAGATATTCAGGTATTCAGTCAATTTGGCAATAATTGAAGTGTAATACAGAGATGCTTGTCACATAGAGAAATACATAATGATCAGCTTTATTGTTTACACGATGATCGGTGGTGGTTGGATATTTTAAGCACATTTCTTTATCGTTCGGACCATTCTAACAGCCCCTGAGCACGGCTTCCTTCCACTGAGGTACTTCCGGGTCAGCGGGTCAATCATCAGTCAGGAAACGTCCTACGCAACAACAAAAAAGACTATTCTAACAGTTGTGTTGTGAAAAAAAACGAACTAACTACCTAACTACTTGACCTTAACCCAGTCATGGGGGTCAAGGAAAGATGGAATGCTGGATTCCTAAGGACTTAAGTCGGAACTGGGAACGACGTCACACTCGCGTTAACCGCGTTCCAGACAGTTAACAAGTCGGAAACAACCCCGACGGGCGCCATGTTGTACCAGTCGATAAACCACCTGGCCCATAATAATAATAATAATAATGTGGTCTGTAAAGAACCCTTGAGACTGTGTTGTGATTAAGGGTAATTGAATAACAACGTATTATGCGGCATTTTGCGCATACAAAGGTAGAAGTTGGACAGTACTGTGTACGACTGATTTTATGAGACACAAATAGACAGAAGTGCTAAACAAAGCATATATATATTTATGTATATATATACTGTTTATATATTATATATATTTTTATATATATATATATTTTTATATATAGTATAATATATATTGCTCTACGTTTTACGTGCAATATTATTATTATTACTTCCAACATGTGCCATGTTATTATTATTATTATTATTATTATTATTATTATCATGCTGTCTATAAATAGGCTACTATCTATAAACACTACCTCTCATCTCCTCTCATCATCATGTGCAGTTTTCTCCGTCGAATATCGTATCTTATCACGCCTTCATACTTGTATATTTTAACTATATTTTAACTGTACATTTGTAAATCCGTTATTATCCGTTTATTTTTTATTTTCTTATTTTGTATCATTCTGTTTTTTATCATTCTGTTTTATACTGTATCGCTATGTAACCTGGCACAAGAATTTCCTTCGGGATAAATAAAGTTTTATTCTATTCTATTCTAATGTTTGCATCACAATTCTTTATATATATATATATATATATATATAATATATATATACATATATGCAGGCTAGCTGTGAGAAACTTTTGCACCTTTTGTATTTTATTTTCTTCCTTTTCTTTTATTGTATTCATGTCCATAGTGTTGACCTCCTAAGCTTTGGGTGGCAGTAATGCGCCTCATGGTGTGTGAGACTCTGACGACCAGTCTGCAGCACACAGTCCGCCTGCAGAGCTCTACACGCCGCCGCCGCCGCCCGCCATCATCAACACAGCACATCAACTAGATCCCACAACAGTGTGTGTTCGGTAAGTGTGATCATTCAGGAATGCCTTTTATTTAGTAACTCACTAATGTTGCAACTAACTGAAATGTACTGAAGCAAGTAGCGATCATGTACAAATAAAAACACAAACAAACAAACAAACAAAAAAACTCCATTCACAAAAGAACGGCTGGGTGTGGAAATGAACCTAGAAGTGTTTTAATTTGTTATTGTCTCTGTAAACATTTTCCTACTCGGTTTATGGTCTCAGTTGTTAGTTTCAAGTCTTCTTCAATCCTGCAAGATGTTTATTTACATTTTATTTACTCTTGTTTCGAGTAAAATAGACGATCAAGCAGGGTGTGCTTTTTATCTTTACAATGCGCTGCTACGTGGCTGTAGGGCAGGACGATATAAAAACTATCTATCGATCTATATGGTAACAAAAACCATATTGCGATTTGTTTTGACAGATATTGATATGATTCACCCATGAAGGGATTTATAATGATTGCATCACAATTTTCATTTTCACTGAAAAGTGATGTGATTTGTGTTGGGGGGTCTGGAGCAAACAAACAAACGTGTCGCGGGGCCGCTGGGTGGCGCTGTTTCTCCAGGCGGCTGCCTCATACACCATTATGCTCTGATTGGGAACAATTGATGATGCGCTTGTGCTGGCTGTATACAGGTCGTTGATTTCTTATCTAAATTCTTTATATCAATGCTTTTTAGTCATCAAGTTACTCAAGCAACAGACAGACAATGAGGGTTTGATGTTTATAACACGTTTTTAAATTGGGCCGTATAGGATTGCCTTTGAAAGCTGCTTGGGTTTTTTCATGTGTTACCATGCTGTACACCTGCTAACGTGGATGTCATAATACATCATGTTAAGGTGGACGCTTTTGGGTCTTTTATTCTAGTGTGAAAACCACTTTTATGTAAAACAATACAAAGTTTATTGTAATCATTTTTTACAAAAGGTTTTCAAAAAGTGGTGGGGACGAAATGGGCCACGAAATAAAGTGGTGGATACATGCAGTGTGCAAACTATACCATCTGCCTCGTGGGAACTCACTGGGGGAACTAACTTGGAAACAACAGAACAAGCGGTTTTGGTGACGACAATATTGACATTACCATATGACATATGGTACTAAAACTCCAAGACTACAGAGAATGATGCTTCAGTTGCAGAGGTACGACTTTACCATCATCCACAGACCAGGCAAGGGCATTCCTGTGGCAGACACTCTGTCTAGGAAGTCACTGTCTGACCAGGACAACAGCGTTATGGACGGGATGGACATGCAGGTACATCCAGTGTATAGTAGCCTACCTGTTCCTGAATCAAGGAAGGGATGGCCTGAGGAGAGGAGAAGATGCCCTCAGAGCATAGCAGAGTACTGGAATCAGAACTTTCCCAAATGAATGGATGAAAAATGCTTACCTATTTGTGTTCTGACCGGATGACTGGCGCCGTTTTCCTGGTAGTCAGTCCGTCGATGTCTGGCCTAATCCGTTTGGCCTTGGCCACGCACCGCCTGGTGTATATATCCAGGAGGGAGGGAAGCTCACCTCCAACGATGTACTGGGCCATCCGCACCACCCTCTGTAGTGTTCTACGCTCCAGTGCGGTGCAGTTCCCGTACCAGACGGTGATGCATCCTGTAAGAACACTCTCGATGGTACAGGAGTAGAATGTTCTGAGGATGCGGGGGCACATGTTGAATTTCCTCAGTCGCCTGAGGAAGTACAGGCGTTGTTGGGCCTTTCTCACCACGTGTGTGGTGTGCGTGGACCATGTGAGGTCCTCGGAGATGTGCACGCTGAGGAACTTGAAGCCGCTGACCCTCTCTACTGCAGCACCGTCGATGGAGATGGGGGCGTGCTCTCCTCTCCGCTTCCTGTAGTCCACGATCAGCTCCTTGGTCTTCTTGACGTTGAGGGCGAGGTTGTTCTCTTGGCACTACTGTGCCAGTGATCCGACCTCCTCCCTGTAGGCTGTCTCGTCGGCGTTCAGACCCAACACCGTCGTGTCGTCAGCAAACTTGATGATGACTGGGTGGTTCTGGGTGAAAGAAATAATATGCGCGTCGGATCGCGCGTTTTGAGCCAAATGCTCAGTCTAAGGTGATTATGATGAGACATTTTCATTTTCAAATAGAAATGCGACAACTAAATACTAAATACTCAATAATTTATTGGTTACAGGTCCGCGTCCGGATAGGACGGCGTCTGGGTCCGGACCTGGACCGCGGTCCGCCTATTAGTGACCTCTGATCTAGTGGAACCAATTAAGGAATCAATTGCAGGAAAAATAAACTTCGAAATGAATACTACAAATTTAAATGTATTATAGGACTGTTGTTAATGTAATGCCCGACGGGCCGGATTAAACAACACAACGGGCCGTAGTATGCCCACCTCTACTCTATATTATAAAACATGTTGAAAAAACTTGAAAGGCACTTTTATATATGTATTGATTTATTTCATTTAATAATAATGTGAAATGTATGTCTTGGTGGTCAGAGGTTGTGTAATGTAGCTTCACTCACCGCTTCTGCTTATCTTCTCTGATCACAGACTCTGGAGCTGCTACTGTGACCCATGGAGTGGGATCAGAAGAGGCCTTCATTGGATGTCGGTTTGACTGCTCGGCTTGAAGACTAACTGACCGACTTGTGCATTCTCCACCACCACCGCGGTCCATGGTGCTCCAACTCCCACCCAAAGACATTTTAACTTGCATCTTTTTCAATGAGTGTGGCCCATTGCTGTAGAAGGCGTCATGGCTCTGTTATGTTTTAGGTGTTGAGTACAGTGCGACGGTCCATGCAGTGATAGTGGAATGTTGCTCAAGGCAGAAGCCTGAACGCAACTAATATTAAAACCTGGAACTGTAGCTGACTATTTTGTCACAAATAGGATCTTTTAAACTGCCAGAATGAACTGCATAGATATTGAGTACATTTGGCAGACTCGCATTCACAGTGGATTTACGTATAACCGAAAACGGTGTTCCTTCCCAGACTCGGCTGCAATTGGTTTGGATTTCAACGTGGCTTGCAAAAGGAAGACAAAGCTGGATTTGAATTTGCTAACAAATGGAGTGGTGCTGGATGTCTATGACTTTAGTAAAATTTTGTCGAAATCACTTAAGTACATGTTGTCTGACATCCTGGAGTATAATTTTGACACTGGTGTGGAAAATGAAAAGCAGCGCCTTTTGTTTTCAAGCCGCATATTCTATAAAATCAGGAACCTCAACAAACATGACAAACAGGATGAAGTGTTTTTACTTCCTGACCCAAAGACTTTTAATCAGTCTGCTCGTCCATACACCAATGTGAGCAAGGTCTCTGTAAAATCTGACGGTATTGCTGAAGGTGACGCTGCCTCGGAATCTGTCCATGCTGACCAGAATTGTGAACGCGGCCATGTAGATGAGGCAGAAAAGGGCACAGATGCAAGCTCATACCCCCGCTGTGAGGCCATTGGTCTGGATCTGGCCATTAGACCCTTGGACACACCCAAGCGGAAACTAGATGCAAGTTTGTTAACCAGCAAAGTAATATTGGAAGTGTTCAAATTTGTTAAAATGGTGTGCGGAACACATGGCCAGATCATCCCAGACGTGCTAAAACATAACTTTGATCTCGACGAAAGTTGCATTTGGGAAACCGCAAAAAAAATCTATGGCAAAAATGACATCCTGCACGTGAAAGCCAGAGAGGCTTTCAAAAAGATGCCTTGCACCTTTGTCGAAAAAAAGATTAAGAAAGAAGGATGGAAAAGGAGAATGGGCTGGGATGGTGAAGTCTTGGCATTACAAACAGAGCCTGGCAAAAGGATACGGAAGCCCAAGTATGATGATTTGTTTTGTGACTTCGAAGAGCTGCCACATAATGATCTGAAATGTCTAACAATCGACGGCATGCAGGAAACACAAATGGGGGAACAGTCAGACACCTCTTTTCGCCCGGTGCCTTCTCCGACAACCCATAGACCCTTTGTCCCAATTTCCTCCGGCGTTGGCGGGACAGCTACGTCGGGTCAGTTTTCTGAAGATGTGAGAGGTGTGACAAACGTAGAGCTCTCTACGGAAAAACAGAATCTGTGGAGGAGGCGGGCAGTGCGTGCAAAACAGATTCTCTCATTGCGGTTCAAAGACAAAAAGACACGTTTGGACTTTAATGTGCTCTCTGGTGTGAGGCGAAATCTGCAAGTACTAAACATTGGTGTGTTAGAGGACATATTTACATTTGCAAATCAATTGCACAGAACACAGTCAAAGTTCACCATTGAGCTCTTTCAAAATAACTTCAGGTCTGAACATTGGTCTACAGCGAAGGAGTCCTGTTTCCTGATATGCGTCACAACAAAAATGAAACTACTCAAAACTCATCCCCGTGTAAAATCAGCAGAGTTGTTGAATGCCCTTGTTAATTTTCCTCCGGCTTACAGAATGGATGGCATCAGTTCTTCGCAGGCAGCTGAAGCAGTTAGTCCGTCCTCAGCGACATCGCATGAACCTAGCATGGAGCCCTACCCCTTCTGTATGGCACTAGGGATTAACCTTTGGGCCGAGACACAGCGGCCCCGTAACGAGAGACTAGATCTGGGTGTCCTAACAAATGGGGCTCTGCTGGAAGTGAGTAGCTTTGTTACGAAGCTGTGTGGGGCTGTCTGGGAGCTCATGTATGATGTTCTCAAGCACAACTTCCACTTCAACCTGCAAGATGAAGAAATTGCGGAAGAACTTCTGAGGTGGTGCATCCTCCGAAAACCAGCGAATTCAATGAGAACGACGTGGGTATCTGCAGAACAAAAAACATGCCTTGATAAGATTGTTGCAGCCGTTACAAGGAACACTCCTGACTGCGTACAAGTTTCAAAGACGAGCCCATTCAAACAGGACATAAAGCCCTTGGTTGGTGAGTTAAAACATTCTAACCCCTATCCTCTATGCAAAGAGTTGGGGATAAACCTTGAAGCGAACTTGAAGAGGGAAGCCACAGCAAAACTGGACTTGCAAGTGCTGACCAGGGCAGTCGTCTATGAGATGCACAGATATGTGGAGGACAACCCGCAGGAGGATCATTATGTTCCTGCATTGTACAAGATCCTAGAAGACAACTTTGACCTTAGCTCACAGCATCACCGGCGCTGCGTTTTTGCCATGGCCATCGCATCCAAAGTGAAAACTATGGCAGGGAACTTTAGAAATTCATTGCGTCGGAAGGGAGGCTATCTAAACATGGTGTTTGAGTTGCCTTTTGAACTCCCAAGTGGTGGGCAGGGTGTCTGCAAAGAGGAGCCTGAGGATGGATACTGTGAATTGGAACCTGATGATGAGGATATTGAGTTTGTTTGCAAATTTATTCCTGTTGATATCGAGGTTATGCTGGATTAGAATATGACTTTGTCTTGGGTATGTGGTCTTGGGTTAGGACGGTGGTTCTCAAACCACTCCCATCATTTCAGCAAGGGTAAATATTTGTGAGGGTTTTCACATGACTCCTTGTTTGTGTATGTGATCACATTCAGTTGTGTGGTTAAGTGAACATTGAGTCTCAATTACAAAGTTTGTACAGGAAACCTGAACATGTAACACAAAGTGATGCGGTGTCATCATGTTTGCTTTCTACTGTCAACCACTTTGTGTTTTGTGTTGTTAAATGGAAATGAATAGTACAAATGGATAGTGTATTGCTATTTCTAGCAAATATAAAATTAAATCAATACACAATTACAACTATGACAACAGTGTTGTGTGTATATCTCGTTATTAACTTTTTGTTTTGGTCGGGCCATTTAAATTAATTGTACATGAGGCATAACTTATTCAGTTTATTGTTGAAGATCAATTAAGTTGAGACCAGTCGGTCAGTCACAGTGAGTGGTGGAAAGTAACTAACATACTGCATTTCGATAAGTACTGTACTAGACAAGTACAAATCTGAGGTACTTGTACTTCTGTTACTTGAGTATTTCTATTTTCTGCTGCTTAATAATTGTACTCTACTACATCTCAGAGGCAATTACCCACTACATTTATCTGACAGCAGTAGTTGCTTTGCAGATTAGTGAACAACACAATGTAATCAATTAATAAATATCAATAAGGCTTTATTGGTCCCCAGGGGGAAATTCACAAACTACCCAGCAGTATGTACGTTTTTAATTAATGTCTAAGAATGACAAAATTATCCTCAGATATACTGACTCTATATGTATATATACTGTATATGTGTATATATGTATATACTGTATATGTGTATGTATATACAGGTGCATCTCAATAAATTTGAATATCGTGGAAAAGTTAATTTATTTCAGTAATTCAATTCAAAAAGTGAAACTCATATATAGATTCATTACACACAGAGTGAAATATTTCAAGCCTTTATTTCTTTTAATTTAGATGATTATGGCTTAGAGCTAATTCAGTATCTCAGAAAAGTAGAATATTACATAGGACCAATAAAAAAATAAAAAAAAGGATTTTTAATACAGAAATGTCGGCCTTCTGAAAAGTATGTTCATGTATTTACACTCAATACTTGGTCAGGCCTCCTTTTGCATGAATTACTGCACCAATACGACGCGGCATGGAGCCTGTGGCACTGCTGAGGCGTTATGGAAGCCCAGGTTGCTTTGATAGCGGCCTTCAGCTCGTCTGCATTGTTGGGTCTGGCGTCTCTCATCTTTCTCTTGACAATACCCCATAGATTCCCTCTGGGGTTCAGGTCAGGTGAGTTTACTGGCCAATCAAGCACAGTAACACCATGGTCATTAAACTCCAGCCTCAGTCCACTCCTTGTGAAGCTCCCCCAAATTCCTGAATGGCCTTTACTTGACAATCCTCTCAAGGCTGCAGTTATCCCTGTTGCTTGTGCACCTTTTCCGACCACACTTTTTCCTTCCTCTCAACTTTCTATGAATATGCTTGGATACAGCACTCTGTGAGCAGCCAGCTTCTTTAGCAATGGCCTTTTGTGGCTTGCCCTCCTTGTGAAGGGTGTCAATGACTGTCTTCTGGACAACTGAACAAACTGGAGCTCTTTGGCCACAATGACCAGAAATATGTTTGGAGGAGAGAAGGTGAGGCCTTTAACCCCAAGAACACCATGCCTACCGTCAAGCATGGTGGTGGTAGTATTATGCTCTGGGCCTGTTTTGCTGCCAATGGAACTGGTGCTTTACAGAAAGTAAATGGAATAATGAAGAAGGAGGATTACCTCCAAATTCTTCAGGAGAACCAGAAGGTTGGGTCTTGGGCGCAGTTGGGTGTTCCAACAGGACAATGACCCCAAACACACATCAAAAGTGGTAAAGGAATGGCTAAATCAGGCTAGAATTAAGGTTTTAGAATGGCCTTCCAAAAGTCCTGACTTAAACCCCATCGAGAACATGTGGACAGTGCTGAAGAAACAAGTCCATGTCAGAAAGGCCAACTAATTTAGCTGAAACTGCACCGATTCTGTCAAGAGGAATGGTCAAAGATTCAACCAGAAGCTTGTGGATGGCGACCAAAAGCACCTAATTGAGGTGAAAATGGCCAAGGGACATGTAACCAAATATTAGCATTGCTGTATGTATATTTTTGACCCAGCAGATTTGGTCACATTTTCAGTAGACCCATAATAAATTCATAAAAGAACCAAACTTCATGAATGTTTTTTGTGACAAAGAAGTATGTGCTCCAATCAATCTATCACAGAAAAATAAGAGTTGTAGAAATTATTGGAAACTCTGGACTGCCATGACATACATGTTCTTTACAACTGTATATGTATGACGTCATCATGGCTGCGGCCGAGGTGGGCTCCAGCTTCCTAGCAGTAACACATTGCAACCACTAGATGGCGGGAGAGTTTAACTTGTTGAGGAAGTGTGCTTCTACGTGACATTAGAGGACATGCTTGATCATAAACTCTGTACACCTATACATAATATACTAATAGAATGGGAACGGTGAATGGAATCAATCATTTTCTCACCATAATAAAAATGATTCCCTCTTCGCAGTCCACTTTAAGCCCCCCCGCCCCCCAACACACACACACATCCAACCCCAGGCACAGACATACTGGGACCCTTGAGTGCCTCATCTGGGCTGGCATATTGACACACACACACACACACACACACACACACACACACACACACACACACACACACACACACTGATTTGCTTCCCCATCTGCCACACTTACCACAACATCATCATCATCATCATCATCATCATCATGGATTACCTCTTTCCTTTGCGCAAGCTCTTCCTTCCAAGTAAACAGCCCCAGATATCTGATCAGGGCGCTTTTCCCTATCTGTGCCTGCAGTGAATGAGTTCAGATGTTACACACACACACACACACACACACACACACACACACTATCTGTGGAGCTGTGGTTTCCTATCGACCTCTTGACCACTTCACTCTGAACCAGACGCTAGCCACCCCAGTAACCACCACCCCCTCCTCCCTCCCACATTCACGGACACTTAAATTTTTAGCAGGAGTATCTCCACCCAGCATATGAAAGAATGTGGTTCGAGGCAAAAAGAGAAATGTAGGAAATTGTGAGGGTATTAGAAAAAAATACCCTCATTGGGTTTGGTCGGAGGAGGAGGTGTGAGTGGTGATGTCAGAGTGGACCTCACACCGCCTTGAGCGAGGGTGCAAAGCCAATAGCAACCCACCACTCTGTTTGTAGTGGGAAGTAGCAGACCGCTCATATTTCACAGATAATTTTCCCCCCCGTTTAACAACGACATGCATTTTAGTCAAACATGCGGATGTTCACCAACCCAAGTCATTTCAGGGTTGACTCTAAGATAAGATAACATATCTCTATTAATCCCGAAGGAAATTCTTGTGCCAGAGGTTGTTCAAAATACCAACAGCATAAGCATAGCAATAGAATAATAACCAACAGAGTAATAAACAATAGAATAATAAAATAAAATAATACATGGACACATTTTACGGTGAATAAGCCTAAGGAAGAATACCGGTAAGATATTCAGTGAAGAACAAGTTGGCAATGGTGTTGAGAAGTAGTAGTGAGAAGTAATATTGCACATGAGGAATATTGCACATATTGCAGGAATATGTTGAACGGAGAAGCAGGGATCTGCATACACGGTCAGATGTGTTTTGGTATTTAACTGATCAGCTGGAGGACCATGGTCGTAGCTCAGTCCGTCCACGCTGGTAAACACCGTCTACATCTCTCTGCAACTCGGGGACGCTTCCATCGCTAACAACAACAACAACAACACTGCATCACGTCCAGTGGTCGGCGGTGATACGGTGGGCGGGTACAATGCAACCACAGCCATCTTTAAGACCAGTACCAGTACCTTGAACATTGCCAAGGAGAACGGCCCAGGACCCAGGTCACAATCCCTTTTACAATTTGAGTGAACAGTGTATGTATGTATGTATTTACTGTATACCTTTATTTATACAGGGAGAGCCATTGAGAGCAAGCTTTCTTTTTCAGGGATGCCCCGATTACAGCACAAGATTAAAACACATTAAAAACATTACAGCATATAAAAAAAAACATATAAAACAACATAAAATCACATGAAATTCACAGGTTCAAATACCAACAAGACTATGAGACGCACGTGCAACCCCCATGTAATGTATCCTCTAAAAGCGCCATGAAAATTTCCATGGAAACAAATCGGTCCAATTTAAGAGAGTCCTGCAGCCTATGCCATCTATCAGGAGGGTAAAAAAAAACAGAAAACAGCCAAGAGTGTTGGCCGGTGCTCGCAGCTTCCCTCACGTACAACGCGCCGCCCGGCACAGCTGCAATTTTCCTAACGTTACAAATGGAGGACAGCCAGGGCGGCGTGAATGCAGCCCCGCGCTTTCAGTCCCGGGGCTGACGGGAGATCGAGGCCGCCGCATTCTCTTGCCCAAGTGCCAAAATAGAATTACCTACAATTCAAACATCACTTTTAAGAGTTGACGTACACAGACACCCCGAAGTAAAGGGGGGTGGGGGGGGAGGCTGTGTTGTCATGGAGACAGAGTGAATAGCGAATCGAGAATTGTGAATAAGGAGAAGTCTGCGGTTGTGCTTATGTGCTGTTAGTAATTTATTTGTCCACGTTGCCCCTCCCCTCCTCTATTCCTCTTCTGGTTTCCTGTCCCCTTCTCTCCCCTCCTGTGGCGGTTATATAAATCCACCCATCTTGTGGAGGCGTCTTATGTAATGTTCAGGAGCTTAATTTCCCTCTATTGAGACCAGGGTCTCAACAGCGTTGCTCTGTATCACCTGGTATTGTAACATAGAGAGAGAGAGAGAGAGAGAGTGTGTGAGAGTTGAGTATGGTGACAGAGAGGAAGAGAGCGAGAGTCTAATAACTTCACACACACACACACACACACACACGCTCTTCATCATCTTAATCTTTAGTCTTAACTGACACTTCTTTGTGTCTGGGCCGTCTCTTCCTCGGCGGTCCCCTCCCCTGCTGTTGTCAGAGACATCACATCAAGTGGAGTTCAGCCGGCCTTCGACAAGAGGCTGAGCGAACACCTCCTCAGCACGAGACCGCAATCCTGAAGCTCAACGACTTCAAACGTACACAAATCTCTCGGTCTTCTATCCCTGAGGAGGTGCAGGTCAGCGATTGGCTCTCTGAATTATGGATGCTTGCATCTGCAAAGATATCCTCGCCTACCCTGGAAACAGTAATGCCGCTTCGACAAATGTACTTATAGTAAGTCGCTTTCAAAAAATGCATCTACCAAATGCCCTCAATGTAAATGTAAATGTTTGCCACTTTAAATTGAAAATGTCTAAGAATGACCAAATTATCTTTAGATATGCTGACACTGCTGTGTAAAAGTTGCAGGGCTATAATAATGATAATAATAATAATATGTGTATATATATATATGATATAATATATATGTTTACATGACCCTAACGGCCCTAACTGTGAACTCATTTTAACTTGAGCAATTTGCTCTTTATCCAAGTTTACAACAGCTATGAGACACATTACCCTTTATTTATGTATTTCATTACTTGTTGATTATATCTAAGAGTTGAGCGCTGCAAGGCGACGGCACACGTTGGTGACCACCGCACACGCCACCTGAGATCAGATCTGATGAGCGGGAGAGAGGGAGGGAGGGAGAGAGGGAGGGAGAGAGGGAGAGAGGGAGGGAGGGAGAATGTGAGTGAGTAGCGGTCGAGTTCCCAAACTGGGTGTGAGTGCGCGGAGGGAAGTTGAACTGGGGTTCCATCCATCCAAGTTTAATATCTCCTCTGGGACATCGTGACACATCGTGACACCTCAACGCTTGGCCGAACGATGTCACATGAGGATCAGTTTCCCGCCGTTTCCATTCGCTCCATCATCGTGGCTCACTTTGTCGCAGAACGTGGCGATAACGCTTCAGCACACCGATAGAGTACCGACTGGTACAGCGAGTAATGATGGAAGCCAGTCCCCCCACAGGCCCCAACACTGTGCCAAAAACATACCCAGTCATGGTATCTCAAGAAACATTGTATAATATTAATACTTTTAACTTTTTTTGAAAAAATACAGCATTGATACAAAACTATTTATGAATTAATTTATGTATATAGTGCGGGAAGAGCAGAAGGCATGCTTTGCATTTCCAGGTCATCTTCTGTGTGTGTGTGTGTGTGTGTGTGTGTGTGTGTGTGTGTGTGCGTGTGCGTGTGTGCGTGCGCGTGCGTGTGCTGATCAGTGTTTGAAGCATTGAGAGTTGAGGGGGAGCAGAGGCGGTAAAATACAGTAAGAATCCAGGGAAAAGTATAAGGATGGGGACACAGAATCTCTCTCTCTCTCTCTCTCTCTCTCTCTCTCTCTCCATCACTCAAACATTGTGAAGCAGAGAGACACACGGTGAGCTATAGGAGCCACCTGGGACTGGAGTGGGGGGAGGGAGGGAGGGTGGGGGGTGTTACGGATACACACCACACACACACACACACACACACACACACACCACACACACACACACACACAACACACACACACACAACCCGCACACACACACACACACCTGACTCTCACACGAACAGAGACAATCCCCTCCCCGACGACTAGTTTTTTCCTCTATGGAAATATTATTACACACACACACACACACACACACACACACACACACACACACACACACACACACACACACGCACACACACATGCACATATCAGATGCTAGGATTCATCAAGTCGTAATCCATTTCAAGGGTGAGTTGCTCCCAGCTGCCTCACTTGAGGTTCAAAACAGGTCAGGGTTAGGTTCTGGGTTAAGGGTTAAGGGTTAAGGGTTAGAGCTGACTAGAAAATCACCGGGGACGCACAGACACGTTTGCCTCACCTTTTATTCTGCTCCCAATTTCAGCATTGTGTGTGTGTGTGTGTGTGTGTGTGGGTGTCCGTGAGTGTGTTCTCATAGCTGGCGTTCGTGTGTGTGTGTGCTCAGTTTCAGTGGTTGCGTTCGATGAACATCGAACACTGTGTCTAGACGAGAGAGAGAGAGTGGGTATTATCGCTGTGCTGCACTGTGTCGTGGAGTTGGTTGTGCATAATAGTAGAGTGTTGTTGAGGTATCGATGGATTACAGTTTCCGTGTACCATCGCTAGTGTTTCGTTGTGTTTGCGCCTACTTGCTATCTGTGTGCTTTGTCACGGTTATGAGAGTTGCTCGAGTTGGGTGTTAGCCTGTGTGTGTGTGTGTCAGGGGTGGGACAAGGCGCGGTGATGGTAGTCGCTTTGGGCGCTTGTTAGGATAGCGTGATTTTCTGCAAGTTCTTCCATCAAGATTCGTACTTTGGTGTCTGAAGGGGGGAGAGGTGCGGGACAAATCGCCGATCACTACGAGCATGATGGTCTATGAACCGACTCAGCGATAGAAACGCAGCGGCACTCTGGGAAACGCATTCGGTCTCACACATGACCGATAGGTGAAGGCACAGCGGGTTCCATAGCAAGAGCAAGACTGCAATGCGTGGCCATAAGCATACAGATACTAGTCAGGCAGGTTGAGTGAGTAGTTACTGATGGTTGCGGGGATCTACCTGCGGTAGATTATATCTACTGTGTCCAGTACCTCTTCTGATGCGCCGATCCTTTGATCATTGTGACCTGAGAGGGTGTGTTGTGTCTCGTCCGAGACCGTAGGCGTCCAGCGCCGGAGACAAGCGGTCTTCAAACACTCCTGGAGGACACACATACACAACATGGTAACACAACTACACAATAATAACATTGAACACAACACGAGCTAATAATAACAACATCTCTGTATAAATATGCGGGTAGTGTTACCCGTGTCCACCTCCTGCAGACAGAGCAGGTTCGGCGATGACTCATTGTCATGAAGCCGAGACGGACCACCTATGTTGGTCACACGTCGGGGTGAGGCCACCGCATCAGAAACAGATTGAGCGACGCGACCGCCACGACTGAGACCCAGCACATCTCGAGTAGCAACCATTCAACACCATAGCCGACGATATGACACCAGAAGACAGACCTCTGTCTACGTGCCTATGACATTGTACTCGCAGACCGCTGCTCATGTTGTCCACGTAGCGTCGCACCGTCGGCCTCACCTCAGGTTAGGAGGTAGTCATTAACAAGCTAGGAGCGCGCCATCATCTTGTCAGTATGTCGAATGGAGTCGGTCCAGATTCGTTAATCAGTCGCGCTCAGCATTCGCGCAGAATAGAGAGTAGGGGAGAGCATGGCTCTCTGAGTGAGAATGCTGGTAACCTCAGGCGCTGTGAGAGAGAGAGAGAGAGAGAGAGAGAGAGTAGTTTCAGCATTACAATTACTTTTAATAACATTTCTGTGCATTTCCTTATTTTTATTTCGTGTTCAGTTTGTTTTCTACCGTTGCTCCGGGGGTTGCACCGCTGTCGCTGAAACCGCGTAGATTGCACATCGTTTGAATCGTTGTCTTTGCGCCGGTAGTTGCCTGAGCTGTTGTGTTTTGTTGTTATTTGTAACTGCTTTCAATAAAGATTTTAGAGAGCTCCAGGTATGACTCTCTCTCTCTGGATTTCCCGACAGACGAGGCACATTGCACCTCCCGGCAACCACAGGTGGACAATGACGGCGAGTCGGCATCGGCGCGCCATCATGTGCCGGAAACATTGGCCCACAACTACCGCAAACTAATCCGATTTTTAAAACGTAAAAAAATATCACGAGCGATCACCAGCCTCAACAACAACAACGAGACGCTAGAGCTATGCTTTTCAGATTAGACGACAGCGAACGGCCAATTGTGGCGGTGAACCGGAAGGCAAGGAGAGCCAATGAGTCGAGTGATATCTACACTGTAAAGTCGGGCAGGATCCTATGCAACACACACACACACACACACACACACACACACACACACACACACACACACACACATACACTAAGCAGAGCGACCAAGCGAGCAGCCGGCCCCAGAGATAGAGATACGTTTTAGACCAATAGCAATGCATGATGACCAGACCCCTCCTCTCCCATCATCCTACGCCGACTGCGGTGGAGAGACAAGCCAGCGAGTGAGACATCATCACAGCGGATGACGCCCTCGCTGCTTCACACAGCGGGACTCTCTCTCTCTCCGTCATCACCGTCCACGGGGACAATGAGACTCGAGGCTCCTACTGGGCTCCTCCCGGCATAGGCCGATTACCACCACCGATCACGTAAATTCCGGTGTTAACGTAAGTGTTAACGTTAAGAAAATGTTGTACCGACCTCGCCTGTATCCCTCCCGCAGCCCACGGCTTTATAGAGGGAGAGCATCGTCAGGGGGTAGGGTCGGGAAAGGTCGCTCCGTTGAAGACAGAGCAAGAGGAGGAGGAAGATGGATGACAGCAGACAAAACAGCAGGAAAGTGAGAGGAGATACTGAGAAGTCCGGCTGTGCTCTGTCTCTCTGTCTCTCTCTGTCTCTCTCTCTCTCTCTCTCTCTCTCTCTCTCTCTCTCTCTCTCTCTCTCTCTCTCTCTCTCTCTCTCTCTCTCTCTCTCTCTCTCTCTCTCTCAGTCTCTCTGTTTACCTCTCTCTAGGGGCTGATATAGAGAGAGAGAGGGTGAGAGAGAGGGGGTGAGCGGAGGAGATCGGAGGCAGCCAGCACAGACCATAGAGAACATAGAAGGTGGTGGGAGGAAAAAAAACTGAGGAGGGGGGATTATCAAGAGTGTATCAACTGAGAGAGAGAGAGAGAGAGAGAGAGAGAGAGAGAGGGGGGGGATAGGATAGAGAGAGAGCGAGATTGAGGGACATAGAGAGAGCGAGATAGAGGGATAGAGAGAGCGAGATAGAGGGGATTGAGAGAGAGAGCGAGAGAGAGAGAGAGAGAGAGAGAGAGAGGGGGGGAGAGGAGAGAGAGAGGAGAGAGAGAGAGAGAGAGAGAGAGAGGGGAGAGAGAGGAGAGAGAGGGAGAGAGGAGAGAGAGAGAGAGAGAGAGAGAGAGAGAGAGAGAGAGAGAGAGAGAGAGAGAGAGAGAGAGAGAGAGGTAGAGAGAGAGAGAGAGAGCGAGATAGAGAGAGAGGTAGAGAGAGAGATAGAGCAGGAGAGAGCGAGATAGAGGGAGAGAGAGAGGGGGGAGGAGAGAGAGAGAGAGAGATGGGGGAAGGAGATAGGAATAGAGAGAGGGAGATTGGGGATAGAGAGAGAGAGAGAGAGAGAGAGAGATATGTATATAATAAGCTGTTTCTCTTACTCCCTATGTCCTGACAAGCTGCCGCTCCCTGCTGGGACGGCTGATGAGGACGCAGGTGTACCCAGTCTTGTAGCCCCTAAATGTCTTATGTTTTGAACGCTCGAACAAATGAATGTATTTTATTTTTTTCATTTCCCAGCAACCGCTGCCGCCGCCGCCGCTGCTGCTGCGTACGACGCATTGTCTTGGAGGAATCCGTGACCCCCGAGGTCCCAGCAACCGCTGCCGCCGCCGCCGCTGCTGCTGCGTACGCAAAACTCTTACGATGCAGTCTGTCTTGGAGGACACATGCGGGTCATTTTTCACGCCGCGCGGTCATTTTGTTAGATTAGGGCCACAGCACTGGTCGGCCGGCCCCAGGTGGGGGATATTTGTACACCAAACCTATACTGCTACTAGCGACACCCTTCGGTCTGGGCAAACTACGATGTTTGTGCGGAAGCGGGATGTTTGAACCTGCCGCTGCTGTAAGAAACCAGCAGTTCTGGTTCGTACAGACGTCATACTGTCGAAATAACAAGTCCAAGTAAATTAAAATGGAGTCCGCCGCCCACCACGAGTTTAGTGTTTTATTCCCAAGAGTTAAATGATTAATCGAACCATTCATTTGACATTTTTTGGGATATAAACTCCTTTGTTGGCCTGGATTTCCAACGCTAGCTGCTACTGCTTTGCCTGCCTGCCTGCTTAATTGCCTGCTATGCTGCCTGTTTGCCGGCCTGCTGCTTAACCACCCGCCTGCCTGCCTGTCTGTCTGTCTGTCTGTCTGTCTGTCTGTCTGTCTGTCTGTCTGTCTGTCTGTCTGTCTGTCTGTCTGTCTGTCTACATCACCTGGATCACAGAGGTCATTTTGTACGACTGTTCGGGATCTCTAACTCTAGGACACCATGTAAGTGGCCCACAGAGACAGAATGTGGTTGCCTCTCCTCGATTTTTGAGAGGCAAAAAAAAAGAGGTTATTGGTTGAAATAAATATTGTTTTTAATAATTCCGATCCCTTTTTAAAATCAGAGTATGTTCCCGCTGTAACATACTGGCTGCTGAGTCAGCCCTTGTTGGACTGGCAGGCTTCTATTGTGACATATTAGGTGGCACCTAACATGTTAAATATATTAGATGTGTCTTTCCCTTCACCTCCATTCACCTGGCTTCTGTCTTATATTCATCCTGTGTGTTTTAATATGATATGCGCTGATATTTATACCTTAACTGGAGAGAGTACCAGACCTTTAATGGAAGCAGGCTTATATAAGATAGAGGCCTTTATTTGCTCAAGTATATTTGCTCGTATTTTAGGACAAAGCCTTGTTTTTTTTTTCATCTGCGTCCGTTTCAATGAAGATTCTTCTGCGTTTTTGCGACTGCATTACGCTGCACAACACAACCCTTCCTGTATTTCAGATTAAAAGCCCGCGGTAATCGAAATCTTCCGGACTTTTAACTTGTAAAATAACATTTTAACGCTGCGGGTTGGCGTTCCTCCTGTTCTCCACCAGCTGCCACCGTTGCTTAATACCCACAATGCACTGCGACAACAGCGTACAACTGATGCACAACTTATTTCCGCACGATATCCCGCTGTGTACTATATACAGTATATACACCATAATCACGATGAACAAAGTGAGCGATTTCCGACGCGGCCAATGGCTCCCCAACGCCGGTTTAGACAGCGGGGGGGCGTGTCGCTTGCTTCCTAAAGCATTTCAACGTCTTTCTTCTTTTGCTGTTCCCGCCGTCTTCCCCGACTCCTTATCCGTGGGAACACCGTACCGGGGGCCAAAGACTGGGGGGACGAAATGCTGGACAACATCCTGAGTCCGGTGAAGCACACAGCGGTGGCGGTGATATAAGCGACCAATCGTGTGCAATGGGACGACCAACGGGTGCATGGAGGCTTGTGAGTCATTTGGCGTAATGATGAGATGCAGTATGCCGTCCTCTGATTGGCTGACGGCTGCGGATGAACCACTCGGCCTGAAACGGAGGGATATACTGCACTACAATTGAGACGATATATACAATATATATATATATATATACAAAACGTTTTTTAGCCAACCCTTTAGTTTGAACTGTATTAAGTAGTAGTATTTATTAACTGCTTCACGTCCTCACATTGGCAATGCAAGGATGCTATCCAGTACACTCTAACATGGTACAGAAGAGTACAGAATATTATTAAAGGACTTTTATTTACGACAAAGTATTTACCAACATTGTTGTCTATATTCTCATCAATATTCCGACTATGGAACGCATTTAACCTTACAACCTAGTAAATCGATGAAATACGTTATGTAACACTCAATGTTAAAGGATGCTGCTCGCATCATTTAATCAAAAGTTCCACGAAAACCAATAGTTTATTTATTTGTTGGATGTTGAGGATTGTTGTTTGTTGTTGACTTAATTTCAGAACATTCTTGAATCTTGCAGCGCTCTTTACTTTTATTGTTACTGAATGTGCAGACAGTCTACTTCTCAATGTGTGTGTGTGTGTGTGTGTGTGTGTGTGTGTGTGTGTGCATCCTTGATTGCTCAGAACAAACACGGGCACTAAATTGTCTTTTCTGACATTTTCAGGTCGCTCAGCGTTTGGAACAATAAAACATCTCCTGGTTTTCTCCGCACATTTCACTGGATCTCTCCCACACCGTTTTTGAAATGATTTGAAATGATTTGTCTCTCTCTCTGTTTTTGTCATCTCTTTAGCAGAGGAAGACATGTTGGGGAATGGGGCACAGGGGGGGGGGGGGGGGGGGGGGGATAGATGCCACCCACACACACACACACACACACACACACACACAGAGACTTTGTCATCGTGAGATGGTTTCCAAGAGCTTCACAACTATTTCCTGATTCAGCAGATTCGGGAACATGTCAAATAGCTATGTTTGTATATTTAGCTTCTTCATATGGTCTTTGGGTTAATGAAAATGATGCGTTCTTATTGTGCAGCAGATTATTGTCTTTGTTTCCATTGACAACGCAGAGCGCTAACCCAGTTAGCTACTCGCTGCTCAACATTTCAAGAAAATCTTACGTAGGCGTCGCAGAAATGACATTGGTAGCTAAAGGCACCAAATCATAAGAAATCTTTTTCTTTTTTTTCTTCAGCGTTGCAATGATGTACGAGAGATGCATTTACAGTTAGTCTGTCACTCCGGCTTCATTGACAATTCATTCACTGCCAATGTGGAGAACACACTGGACACATGTTTTACACTAAATGTTCTAATAATTCTCGATCCGGGCAAAGAAAATCAACATTAGCCTTTCTTAAAACGATGTGAGCCAAAATGGACTGCGATCCCAGTTGGAGGTGGCTCGCTGAAATGTGTCTTGTCGGCCCTACACTTCACAGTGATGTTTAGTTCGGAGGCTACTGACTCAAAAGTTTCGACAACAACCTAGAAGGGAAAGCTGGGGTGGGCGCTGATGAGGAGGGTGGGGAGGAGGTGAGGCAGGACAAATCCATACAGACAACACGAACATAAAGGACACGGATCAATATGTGCAGCTGCTGCCACTCCTGCCTTAACCAAGTGCAGTTCTCTCCACCACACGTGTGTGTGTGTGTGTGTGTGTGTGTGTGTGTGTGTGTGTGTGTGTGTGTGTGTGTGTATGTGTATGTGTGTGTGTGTGTGTGTGTGTGGTAGCTTAACAGGTTAGCGGAGGACTTCCTGTTCTCTGCAGTTGGCTTCCACCCAATGGCTAATCCCGCCGCTGCAGCGTTACGATGCCACAGAGCTCGGCTCCATGTGGAGCCAAGAGAGAGGAGGAGGAGGAGGAGGAGGAGGAGGAGGAGACTCCTCCGCTGGGTACCAAGCCGTCTGATTGGCTGACTGACCCCCAAGAATTTCAGGCCCCCCCTTTGATAGTTTATGTTTGGTAGGATGTATGTTCAAGGGAGATACGAAATAAAGATATGGAATAAGAACAAGTTGGAAGTTCAAGCACACTTTTGGAATGGAATTTAATTTAGCAGCGACAAGAGCATTGGTATTTGGAAAACACAGGCACACACACACACATGGATGAGTTTAAGCTTTTCAACCAGTTTTTGTCATATAGTATTTAAACATTATTTAAAATATTGAAAATTACAAGGGCACAAGGGCATCATCACTAGTAATAGTGCGCACACACACACACACACACACACACACACACACACACACACACACAGACAGACACCACCGGACAATTGAAAGGCTTATCTTTTACATTAGCTTAGTTCGGGGTCCTTGACCGGGGAAGGAGAGTCCGTCGACAAGGCGATGCGGGATATTGGTTTTTAATCACAACTCAGGATCGCCCATTGGCTTACAAATGAACACATAATAATAATAATAGCAGTGATGTTCGTCGGGGCGGCGTTCAGGGTTCTAGTGTCTCTGCCTCGTGTCGGGCCCTGCTGCTCCGTCCGTCCCCAGCCTCCTACTGTGGTTGAGAGTGAACTCGGGTCAAATAAATACCATCGGGCTAATTATAACGCCTCCCCCTACAGCTGCGTCAATGTCACGCATTTTTCCGCCCCCCTTGTCTCAACCCACCGGCGCTAAGCCACGCCCCCCTCGTATACCACAGGGACATATCCTCAATTTGCGCACGGTTCATGTTGTTCAAGCATTAATCACCGTCCCAACATCCACTGTATTGCGCGGCTTCGAGTATTACATTGTACAACCACGCCATAGAGTTATTATTTATGTTTTATGAATGAATGTTGTCCTGTGATGTTTGGATGAGAGGTGGAAAAATGCTTCTTTAGACGTTGGGTCGTACCTTTAATGCTGGGATAGGGTCTCTCTCTATCTTAGCTCCCCATCAGTGGTCAGCTCGTTCCACTGGTCCTGGGCTACAAGGCCATAAAATGACTGGTATAGCGTCCAGATGTTTAGATGAGTACAGTAGAACTGGGAGCTGTGTACAGGCAGGCCACTGGGCAGCTAAACCAGTCCTACTGTACCACTGGTCCCAGTGGAGCGGAATAATGGAGCTGCTCAATCACAGCCTCAGTGATGAACCACAACTATACAACAACTATAGGCTGCCTTTGTCCACAGCACGCACACACACACACACACACACACACACACACACACACACACACACACACACACACACACACGCACGCACACACACACACACACATGCACACACACACACACACACACACACAAGCATGCACGCACATACACACACACATGTACAAACACACACACATTCACGCACACACACACACACACAAGCATGCACGCACATACACACACACATGTACAAACACAAACACGCACACATTCACACAAGCACACACACACACACACACACATGTACAAACACACCCACATTCACACACAAACGCACACGTACAAACACGCAAGCAAGCAAGCATGCAAGCACACACATGCACACACACACACACACACACACACACACACACACACACACACACACATGCACACACACACACACACACACACACACTCACACTCACACACACACACACACACTCTCTCTTTCCTGCTCGTGCTTGGGCTGTATTTAGTCTTTATTGTGTAACTGCTTCACCTTCAACCAACTATCATATTTCTTCTGCGTAGAACCACTACTACCATCCAGGAAGAGACATACTGGCCTAATAGACGCCCTGGAAATAACTGTGTGTGTGTGTGTGTGTGTGTGTGCGGTGTGTGTGTGTGTGTGTGTGCGCATGTGTGTGTGCGCACATGCACGCGTGTAGCAACAAGGATGGATTCAATACATCCTTTTTTTCCTCCTCCTAGTTTTGACAACCTGCAGTCTCAACAGCTATCTACCGTATCGTAACGAATCGAGAACGAGTGCCTCTTAAATGGGTGGTGCCACGGATCCACCCTGCCAAGACGCCATTGTTTGATTGTGTGTGTGTGTGTGTGTGTGTGTGTGTGTGTGTGTGTGTGTGTGTGTGTGTGTGTGTGACTATCGGAAAAGATAATGGGTGGCGATGAATGGCAGTGCCGAGGTTTGGAGACTTGGGAGTTTGGAAGTGGGAGCTGCGAGAGTCCCGGCAGTCGGAGGAGCAGTCGGGACGCTCTCGGAGTCACGGCTCCTTCACAGGCAACAGCAGAGCAGCGTCTTGGGAATGTTCTGCTTTCCCGCTCACACCGCGTGCACACGTTCCTCGATGTGAATCGATTCTCGGGTGTAGAACGAAGATTATTTGACGACGACGACGACGACGACGAGGGTGTGAAGATGGAATGAACCCGGATAAGAATCCAACTGATATGCATTGTTTAATAGATCTTGTAATGCATGCATGTGTGGCACAACCATAGTGGGTGTGAATTAGGAGAAGGAATCAGTAATAGATGAGGGTAGTGTGGGTTTTCCTCTTCTGTCTTGCAGCCTGGAATGGGAGGAACACACACACACACACACACACACACACACACACACACACACACATGTTAACACACACACACACACACACACACACACACACACACACACGTTAACACACACTCACTCACTCACTCACTCACTCACTCACTCACTCACTCACTCACTCACTCACTCACTCACTCACTCACTCACTCACTCACTCACTCACTCACTCACTCACACGCACACACACACACACACACACACACACACACACACACACACACACACACACACACACACACACACACACACACACACACACACACACACACACACACACACACACACACACATCATCATCTCTAGTTTCTAGTCACCATCACCTGCACCTGAAGGAAGGAGGAGCTTATTGGAGACAGATCGACCACCAGTTCCCAGCTGCAACATTAAAGCTATGCACACATTATACATTTTTTATTTATTTAGTTTCTTTGTCTGGGACAGTGCTAGCTTTCATCTGTAGTCCCTGGCCAGGTGCAAAGTTGGCAGAGAACAGCTTCAAAAATGCATAAATATTATAATCCAATAATATAATACATATAATATTATTATTATCATAAATGGCCCCTTCTCCATAATGGGTCATTTTACTTTTGGTTCTTTTACCTAAATAATATTTTCAATGCTGGACCTTTAAGTACTTAACAGAGTATTTCTATACCTTTGCTTGAGTAAAAGATCTGAGTACTTTTTCCATCAAACTCTTTTTGTGCCGGCAGAGACGTAGCTTATTCCAGTGAGTCTAGAGCCGTGCGCTCAGCTTCATTGTCCTGAATGTTTTATTCACCAGTCACTTGGATTGTTAGCATTTGCATATGACTTAAATTGAAACTTTTTGGGGGTCATTCCGGCTCTCACCAGAATATATAGTTAGAATAGAGGGAAAGGGCTTTGTGACACATGGAGGAACCTATATTGTTGCATCTCTCCTCCGGAGGGAAGGGAGTTTACAGACACTAAGTGTACTTGGACGCCGGGCTGAGATGCTGACGTCTGCAAAAAACCCTTTTTTTTTCCTCCTCCGTTTTTCAAACCTGCTGCCACTCTCAAGGCTTTCCCTGCACACTGGCGCACAGGGCCCACAAACACAGACCAGCAGACCAGCAATAATTGGTCGATATTACCTACTGGGAGACATACTGACACACACACGCACACACACACACACACACACACACACACACACACACACACACACAGGCACAAAAAACACATGCACACACATGCACACACACACACACACACACACACACACAGGCACAAAAAACACATGCACACACATGCACACACACACACACACACACTCTCACACACACACACACACACACACACACAGGCACAAAAAACACATGCACACACACACACACACACACACTCTCACACACACACCCGTGTGTGACAGCTAAATAAAGCTGTCAGGTTAATGGGAAGGGTCTAGTTGAACTGATCTCGCTCAAAGAATTTTCCCTCCCTTCCCTCCCTTCCCTTCCCTCCCTTCCCTCCCTTCCCTCCCCTCCCTTCCCTCCCTTCCCTCGGTGCTGATTTCTAGACAGCATGCTGAGATTTGACGTGGAAATGTTCTTTTGAAGAGTTCTAAGGATGCCGATCTCAAGAGAAGTACGAATCCAACCTCTTGATTTAACAAAGTTATCGGGACACTCTTTAGAGCCCTGGAAGTGTGTGTGTGTGTGTGTGTGTGTGTGTGTGTGTGTGTGTGTGCAGTACTCATACTGGTGTTTCCTAGAACAAATACCGCATTTCCCTCGGGCTCTGTTGACACTTCGTCTCGAACTGCTGCCCGGACTCCAGAGCTGGAGACTTAAGACTTGGACTGGAGTCGCCAAAATGGGAACGACTTGCGACTTGGCCTGGACTGTGTGTGCCCCGTGCCGCTGACGATGGTTTGCTCACCCAGACCCGTGCCACCATCGTCCTTTAACTTCAACAAATTGAATTAAAATGCAGTCAAGGACAAAGTCATCTTTATTATCGCCGAGGGGCAATTTGTTGCAGAGTCGGCAGAACACACGATTACACAAAACTAAACTAAACATAGCATTACATTACATTACAGTGATGAACTGAATGTGTACTACATAGCACCAGGTGTGTTCATCTATACAATGTGTGTGTGTGTGTGTGTGTGTGTGTGTGTGTGTGTGTGTACTGCATGGCTGCTGATGTGTGTGGCTGCAATGTTTTTGAGCAACCTCTCCTGGATGATTGTGTGTGACTAAAGCGAATCACCAGTCATGTACACACACACACACACACACACACACACACACACTCACACACACACACGCACACACACATCTGCGCACATATGTACGTTCATGCAAGCAGATAATATGACACATGTAAGCCCATAACCAAACATGTCATTTTCATACACCGACATGTAATGCTCACACATGCATGCATGAACAGAGTAGAGACACACTCACACACATGTACATACGTACGGCTCGACCATACGAGCCCCGAAGACCCCGGCCGGTGTGTCAACATGTTGAAGGGGAGCATCGGTCCAATTAACCTGAATGACCGGGGAGAGAGAGAGGGGGGGGGGGGGGGGGCGGGGCTACAAGCGAAATGGCGGCGGGAGCACGACAGACGAGAGAGAGAGAGAGACAGAGAGAGAGAGAGAGAGAGAGAGAGATGTTTGACTGTCGATTAATCCCCAGCCAAAATGGCTGTGCAAACCACACACAGATTCATGTAAAAAACGAAATCAAATTTTTATTCAAACTTATAAAACATGTACTTCTACTGGGGGAAGTGACGGGCAAAATGTACTGTTGGGTTTCACATTTTTTACACCCTGACAGCGACACAGGGGGAACTATGGACAATACAATATGCTTTATCACACTGACACACACACACACACACACACACACACAGACACACACACGCACACACACACACACACACACACAGACACAGAGAGAGACAGACTGACAGACAGACATGCCAACAGACACACACAGATCCTGTGTGAAGTCGTTTGTATGACTGCAACTCCTCCCAGGGTCGGCTGACCCGAGACGAGAGAACGATTCTGTGGATCAATGTCTCCACGCTTACAGAACCCTCTTTTAAGACGCTCGGCGCTCGCCGGCTATATACCTTCTGTCTGTAAATCCTGTCTTCATCCAACAGCCCCGCAGTGGGAATTGATGTCATCGTTATCCCTTTAGTAGCCGACAGTGGCGGCTCGTCAATAGGGTCGCTGCCCTCACCGCCGTTTCTAGAGAAGAAGTCTACTTAAACACGTCGCACATAATGTGAAATAATTCTGAATTAAACGTGTCTACTTGTACAATGTGCCAGCACGGTACAAATGACAGCTTCTGCAGCGAGCTTGTGGCCACGTGAAGTTAGAAGTAACGTGACTAAGTGTTTAATATTATTGTAGAGAAAGTCTGCAATTGTAAGCCATGAATATTTAAATAGGCAAAGTGCTTAGATGCCACAGTGTCTCTCATCAACAGTGTTAACTATTCAGACTGCAGTTATTTTTTTGTAAATCTGTTGTATTGGAAAATTACAACGAGGGTTTAGGCAACATTACAGTCGTGTTCTTTGTGTTCTTTGTGTTGTTTTGTTGTTGCACCCCTGGTAGCTAAACGATGAGATAATAAATACTGAGCTTTTATTTTTCTCAAAAGGTAAAAGACCTTTAAGTGTCAGTGAACCCACTGTTTAATAATAATAATAATAATACATAGGATTTATATAGCGCTTTTATAGGTACTCAAAGACGCTTCACAATAAACTAATATACATATAACAGAAACGTACACAGATACAGAAACAAATACAAATATAGAGGTTACAGAGTGAAAGAGAATGGTGGAGGTGGAAGTCAGATATTGTCGGCTTTCTTGAAAAGGTGGGTGAGTGTGTGTCAGAGTTTCTGATGTTAGGAGGCAGGGAATTCCAGAGGATTGGGGGCAGCGACGGCAAAGGCTCTGACCCCCAAGGTGCGGTACTTGGTCTTGGTGATGGGGGTCAGGGGTCAGAGGGTTGGCATCGGCAGATCGCAGGTGGCGAGAGGGGGAGTGGCGATGGAGGAGATCTGTCAGGTATGAGGTTGAGGTTGAGGTTGAGGTTTAAACTCAAATTCAAACACTGTGACATTTTGAGACGTGTGTTCTGGGCGTCTTAGAGTTCCAGGAAGAGCTGGGGGTGGGGGTGTTATCGTCATGGTTACAGCAACTGCAGTTGGTGTTGAGTATGAACTACGTTCTAATGGACTACGTCGTATATATGAAATGCACCCACACACCGTGGCGTTACACTGCTAAGTGTCCGAGAAGCGTAACCTGTCTTCTCTCTTTCTCGGATGTGGACATGAAGGTCCGCCGAAATAAAATACGATAAAAAAAGAAGTTTGGCGCAAAGAAGAAAAGATTCACAAACTGGTTGACATCGACTGACATGCAGACTGACAGCAAAATTTGGGGTTCACTGGCACTTTAGAGGCGGGTCAAAGGAAGCATGTACAGTACAACACGTCACCTGTGACCCCCGTTCCAACGTCACCTGGTTGAAGACCCGTGGACCCCCTACCCCCTACCTGTGGATGTTTACTCACCTGTTGTTTAATGTCACTCGGTACCAGAGCAGTGAATTAAACGTCATTACCAACCGTCTGCCTCGTTGTGCTGCAATTGGATCCTGAACACCCACGTTACAAACACGCAATATATGAATAATAATTAATTGCAATTATATTGCGCTTCCGTCAAGACACCCAAAGCGCTTTACATACTGTGTGTGCACGTGTGTGTGTGTGTGTGCACGTGTGTGTGTGTGTGTGTGTGTGTGTGTGTGTGTGTGTGTGTGTGTGTGTGTGTGTAGTGGATATATGACACCTCATCCACTACCAGTCTGTAGCACCCACCCACCTGGGTGATGCACGGCGGCAGCCAGTATGCCAAAGAACGCTCACGCACACACACACACACACACACGCGCGCACGCACACACGCGCGCACACGCACA
>PIJE02000515.1:52500-62500 GCA_002895965.2 Coryphaenoides rupestris | reverse complement strand
TTCCTTAGTCTTTCTTGGTCAGTCCTCTCAGTCCGTCGTCGTTGTCGGGCTGCCGGCCAGTTTTGCCAAACTGGAGGAAGATTCCGCCCACATATTCCCAGCAGACATCTCTAAATCAGATCATCACCACCCTTCCACGTCATTTCCAGCCAAGAGAAAGTGACAGCGGAGGCGATGGGATGTCTCGGTTATGACACACGATGCAGGTAGCATCAACGCGGTCCTGTTTGTCATTAGCGTGCGTTTGGAGATACACGTTGATGATGCTTTGGTTAATCAGAATGTATCCGTATATAAAAAGGTAAATGGTAAATGGATTAACAACCAACATGTCGGGAGCAGTTAGGGTTTGGTGGTGTCTTGCTCAGGGACACCCCCACACTTAGCTAGGAGGAGCAGGTAGGGTTAGGTGGTGTCTTGCTCAGGGACACCTCCACACTTAGCTAGGAGGAGCAGGTAGGGTTAGGTGGTGTCTTGCTCAGGGACACCTCCACACTTAGCTAGGAGGAGCAGGTAGGGTTAGGTGGCTTGCTCAGGGACACCTCCACACTTAGCTAGGAGGAGCAGGTAGGGTTAGGTGGTGTCTTGCTCAGGGACACTCCAAATATCCGACAACGCGAGACTAGACGGGTGTTCTGCATAAGGCACATGTGTCCGCGACGCATGTGGGCAAGACATTAGGCGTGTGTAGGTGTCTGCTGCTGCTTCCTCTCAAGCTTTAAAGTTAGGCGAGTTAGAGGCCGAGCCACGCGAACACACACACACACACACACACACACACACACACACACACACACACACACACACACACGGAGAGGGCCCGGCCAAATCCCCCTTTAAATTGACACGAGACAGCAGGAGCTCCACAGCGCCGCAACCCGCGGTCCGTGAATCATTGAAGACGCTTAGTGCACACACACACACACACACTCTCTCACACACACACACACACACACACACACACACACATACAACTCACATCTCCCTCCCTCCTACTGCTGTAGAGAGTCGTCCGGTGCACATAGGAAGACGGATCCTCTGGCCCAGCATGACGACCAGGGATCCAACACATGGGATGTGTGCGTGTGCGTGTGTGTGTGTGTGTGTGTGTGTGTGTGTGTGTGTGTGTGTGTGTGTATGTGTGTGTGTGTGTGTGTGTGTGAGAGAGAGAACACAGTACAGTGCAGGAGTGTAAACAAAGCTAAACAGCTGAACACCCACCGCCTTGGTGTGGTTCCCCAGCACACCCCAAGAGGAGCCTCCTTGGCTATTTCTGGTCCACGTGTTTGTTTCTGTGATGACAGTGTTTGTGGGTTCATATCTCGTTGTGTAGAACCACCGCCAGTATAATGAAACATCTACTCTCACTGAGCACTGAAGGGTTCATTTACCTACGCATTGGGCTGGGATGAACCTCCCGGGACATCCAGGGTCAAAGGTCACACCCACACATTCATTTTGCAACTTATATTATTGTTATTGTTGTTGTTGTTGTTGTTGTTGTCACCAACATCTGACTCTCCCCCACACAACCTTATTTCTGCTCTCCTCTCCGAAGCTTCAAGAAGACTATCTCTCTCTCTCCTCTCACACACACACACACACACACACACAACATACAACACACACACACACACACACACAACACACACACACACACACACACTACACACACACACGGTGTCAGAGCAGCTAGCAGGTTAGTGTATTGTTCTTCAGGGCATGGCAAAAAGGAACACAACGCTTGGAGCACAGTGGTTTCGTCGACTGTGTTGAACTTGGGAACGCAACACTCAGATAGTTCGATTTTCCGAGGCTGTTTTTGTCAATATTGGACATAATATTTCTTACTCCACTCTGCGGAAGGATTCTAGATCAAGTTGATATGGTCTGACGATACTAATTTAGAGTATCAACACAGCTGTGTGATTCCCAATCACCACTAAAATGGCTATAAGGTGTTTGTTTGGTAGTTTCCTGGTAGGTCGACTTCTATTATTGATAAATTTGAACAATGTGCTTTATGGCTGATTAATGAACCCAGACACTCTCTCTCTCTCTCACACACCACACACACACACACACACACACACAACTCACACACACACACAACACACTCACCACACACACACACACACACACACACACACACACACATTACACAATTCAAAATAGCAGCCTATGAGAAGACAGACTTATTCACAAACTCGCACACACAATGGTTCAACATCCTCTGTGACATCTGTGGCACCTAATATTATATAAGTTCATAGGAAAGACTCGACAATGTTCGTAAATACTCCTCAAAACCTCAAAATCTGTTTAAGCCTCTGGTACAATACTTCCGAATATTTCCCGTCTGGCAACACTGATCAACGCTGATGAAGCAATCTGGAACCAAATGTTTTAAGAAGGATACCAGAAATAAACACAAATATATTGGAATCGCATTGACAAAAAAAGGATTTAATAAAGATTTCATAATAAAGATTGACCCGCAGGTCAGTAGCCTACCTAGCTGCCTACCTTATACTGTAGTCCTTTGTGTGCTACAAGATCCTTAACAAAAGCGAATGAAATGAAAATGAAACAAACAAGGCATTCAAAAACCTGGAGCCATATACACATTGAGGCTTGAACACGCCACACAACACATCTATCATATAACTCATATCCAGCGTACGTACGGAACGCTCCCTGGCCTCGACCTCGATGTCGTATGCAAACAACCTCATGAATTGGACAACGGCAACAGACTATTGGTCACGGCTAATGCATGCGTGGTGTGTGCTGTGTGTGTGTGTGTGTATGTATGCCGCTACATCGACGCTTTTTTTTCCTAACCTGCCAAGATGGGGGGAGGGGGGGGAGGGGGGTCTTGGCAGGTTCGAAAAAGCGCCGATGTGTCATCTTTGCAGCGGGGTTGCCATGGTGACAGATCTCACCGCTGTAGTAAAAAACCCCCCCCGAATTTTCGACGAGCTCGACACTTTCCGTAACCCAGAGGCGTGGGTGGAGGGAATAGGGGAGAGGCGCTAAGGAGAGTAAACAAGAGAGATCGAGCGAAAATGAGTTTAAAAAGCCGACTTCTCTGCCCTGTTTTACCCGGCGCACTCACTCATCCTCTGTTCCCGTTCCAGTGTTTGCCATTCTTCTAATTTCCCACGGCGACTCTTGTCACATACAACTACATTTAGCTCCAAAGATCTCTTCCCTGTCGTAGCTTCATCTTCATCTTCATCTTCTCTTTGCCCCCTCCCCCACCCTCCCACCCCTTTCTCCTTATTCCTTCTTACTTCCCTTTGCTCTTTTCCCTGTAAACTTGATCCTTAATTTATTCTTTCGTTAGTCTTTCTTGGTCAGTCCTCTCAGTCCGTTGTCGTTGTCGGGCTGCCGGCCAGTTTTGCCAAACTGGAGGAAGATTCCGCCCACATATTCCCAGCAGACATCTCTAAATCAGATCATCACCACCCTTCCACGTCATTTCCAGCCAAGAGAAAGTGACAGCGGAGGCGATGGGATGTCTCGGTTATGACACACGATGCAGGTAGCATCACCGCGGTCCTGTTTGTCATTAGCGTGCGTTTGGAGATACACGTTGATGATGCTTTGGTTAATCAAAATGTATCCGTATGAAATGGTAAACGGATTGCATGTATACATCGCTTTTATCCAAAGTGCTTTACAGTATTGCCTCACATTCACCCATTCATACATCGACGGCGGTGCCAACCATGCAAGGTAACAACCAACACGTCAGGAGCAGGTAGGGTTAGGTGGTGTCTTGCTCAGGGACACCTCCACACTTAGCTAGGAGGAGCAGGTAGGGTTAGGTGGTGTCTTGCTCAGGGACACCTCCACACTTAGCTAGGAGGAGCAGGTAGGGTTAGGTGGTGTCTTGCTCAGGGACACCTCCACACTTAGCTAGGAGGAGCAGGTAGGGTTAGGTGGTGTCTTGCTGAGGGACACCTCCACACTTAGCTAGGAGGAGCAGGTAGGGTTAGGTGGCGTCTTGCTCAGGGACACCTCGACACTGAGCTAGGCGAAGCCCACGGGGATCGAACCAGCGACATTCCGTTTTCCGGACATCCACTTCCTCTTACTTCCTGAGCTACCGCCGCCCCAATATAACATGTATAACATATCGTATATCAGGAGTGCGTTATCCGCTCACGCTCAATATCGGCTGATACCGTCCACGGCCGTCACAGGAAAAATAGAATTGCGAGTCATTACACCGATCATGAAGAGATGGATGGACGGATGCACATGGAATTGATCAAATGCCAGCCAACCAACCGAGTGATCAATTTTCCATGGGAACCGTTTTATGCAAGCTAATCAAATAGCGAAGCAAAAAGCAACGTGTCGGCGCCAAGCTGGTCTATTGTAGCCAGCGGAGGGTGGAGGGTTTATTGAATGATGAACAGATTCTATTCCACAATGCACAAAGGCTATGGATTCCTCCACCGGCCAGACAATACAAACAATCGTTTCATTTCCATAGAATGGGATGTGAGCGCCGTCTCCACAGGACACAGTCATTGTTATTTTGGAGTATGGGGCTGAAGGAGGGAATCCAAATACCTCCCTCTGCCTCTCTGTCTCTCTGTCTCTCTGTCTCTCTGTCTCTCTGTCTCTCTCCCCCTGGGTGAGTCAGACTTGCCGGGTGAAGGCTACCTGTAGGTATGGAGAAATGTTGACACATGGGCCCAGTGAGACAGAGGAAGACCGCGATGCACAGAGGAAGAGGGAGAGAGGAATGTGTGGATGTATAAGATACAGTTGAGAGAATGGTTGGTCTCCCAGCTGCATGGCTCTGGGTTCTGTATCAACAAGCTATGCATCGGAATTAATTGGTCTTGCTGTGGTCTAGTGTCTGATGAGTGACTTATTTACTATTTACTAAAATATGAATGCTTTCCCCCCCACTTTCCTATTCTCCCTTGTCTTGTTATAACTGTATTGCTGGATAGATAGCATGTCAGTCAATACCACACAAGCACATACTGTACATGAATATACCATAACTATGAGGAGAAGCTATGGCTATGGCTATGGCTATGGCTATGGCTATGGCTATGGGGCAACACACATACAAACACACACACATACACACGTCCCTCGGTGTTGAACTGTTGTTGATGTGATGAACGGAGACCAGACTCACATTAAAGGATGAACCAGGAAGTGAATGTGTTGCTCATTTATTTTCCAATCAAAGGGCAAAATGGAGCGGGAGATGGACAGACGGATCGGTGCAGCGTCTGCAGTGATGCGGGCGCTGTACCGGTCCGTTGTGGTGAAGAGGGAGCTGAGCCGGAAGGCGAAGCTCTCGATTTACAGGTCCATCTACGTTCCAACCCTCACCTATGGTCACGAGCTTTGGGTAGTGACCGAAAGAATGAGATCGCGGATACAAGCGGCCGAAATGAGTTTCCTCCGCAGGGTGGCTGGGCTCAGCCTTAGAGATAGGGTGAGGAGCTCAGACATCCGGAGGGAGCTCGGAGTAAGAGCCGCTGCTCCTCCGCATCGAAAGGAGTCAGCTGAGGTGGTTCGGGCATCTGATTAGGATGCCCCCCGGGCGCCTCCCTTTGGAGGTTTTCCGGGCACGTCCAACTGGGAGGAGACCCCGGGGCATGGATGGATGGATAGCTGGCAAGTCAAGAACCAGTACAGACGTCTACCTCATTAAAACGCCAGCGGCACCATGCGGCCATGATGCACCAACCGTCATCCATAGCCTTGCCACCATGATATTAAAAAACAGAACAAGACGTTAAAATGGAATCTCCCTGACGTGGAGCTCGGTGGCCCGCCTGGCGCGCAACTCGCTTGACATTGAAGCTCTGCCTCTGTAACCGAGTCGAACCCGGACCGAGAGTGGATCCAAACGCCACTGACTGCCTCCACACAGCACTTACTCACGGTGTTGTAGTTTATGCTTTTTGAAGCATTATTCTTTTAACCCATTGAACCGTTTCAGATATCTAATTAAATGGCCATTCCCTTCGTTTGCCTCTAGCCGTCGATAAAAAAAAATCTGGTGTTGGTGAGGTGGTGTTTTCTCAGGGTCAGGGTCTTGTGCGCCACAAATTCCGGATACACTCCCGTCCTCTGTAGGCAGCGAGGGACCCTGGCCTAGCAAACAAGAAAGGGTTGTCATTGAGCACACCACACGCCTCACTTCTCCCGACAAGCAGTCTCAATGCATTTAAGAGGTGAGTGGAAAGCAAAACAGACACTTTTGTGCCTCGTCGGCACGTTCTCACCTCGCTCATACGGAGGAAACGGCTTCTTCTCATAGTTTGACAGGCCAGCACCGATGTCCTCATGGAGAGCAGCCTTGTCTCTTTTGCTAAAATCCTTGATTGACATCTTTGACACTTCTCCAGCGCGGTCTGTTAAAGATGATCACTTGTGTCAGTGTCACCGTGCAAAGTTCAGCATAGACACTGTATGTGTGCGTTCCCTGCTCTACCAGCCTTTCCATTGCGTCAAACGGCTTTCTGTTCAATGAACTGGAAATGGAAAAGCTGGACAATCGCAATGCAAATGTTTTTCGATGGCCCACCAAATTTGGCTGGAGCAGGAACAAGCAGAAGAATGAGTGGGAAAATGTGTTTCAGACCGCGGACCGAGGATGGACAAAGCGAGATGAAGGCCGCCGCACTTCTCATCTGCTCATCATTATCGGCCACGGCGGCAGTGAATGATGTTGCAGAGCCTTCTAAGTGTATCCCGATTTTATGGCCGGACGTATCTGCAGGTCATCAAACCCAGAAAACCACTTTGACAGCTTGATTCAGTTTGGCATTCATTCATTTGTTCCAAAGGCTGTGTTGCATCCTCAGGATCTATCAAATGGGTCTTCAATTGTGCCCGCTAAGGTTAGTAAACGGCCTTTCCCCACCGTCTCCGCAGCTTCATGCCTGGATTCCTACTTGCATTAGAGGAGCTTGTCCACACAGTTGGGGAAATCAGACCAAAACTCGCTTTTACGTTCCTTGGACCTACCTGGGTTAAGGCCAGTAACGCTTTAGAGATATCGGCCTCACCATTTCTATGCAAGAAAAGGTACCAATTAATTTGTGTTTGTGGTGTGTTTTGCAAACATAACTAGTTTTTACAGGCCAAGGGCATTTTGGGCGGTGGGACGGTTTCCTCAGAAGACTCCAATGGCAGTTTGGGTCCCTTAACATGTCAACGCCCGATGGCGTTCACATAATTGGAAATGAGCTTGCACTTCCTCGTGGCTCGACTGTCTGGATGGAACTCATCCTCATCCTCAGAGCGGTCAAGAGTCCTCAGATTGAACAGCATCTCCGTTCATATGCTGATGAGTAAATACAATTTGAAAAGAAGTGTTACCGCTGGTTTACTTTGCACGGCAAAAGCATTGGATTATTATTCTAAGATTATTGCGGTTTCTTCCCTAAGATGGCTCCAACAACCATTTTGAATAGCGTAAGTCCATCCCTCCCATCTAAACACACATGCAATGTTTAGAAGTGGAAAGCGTGTCTATTGAAACGTTCCCTCTCAGAGATGTGTGGTCAGCCTCTGAGGTCCTGCTCCTTATGCCTGGAATAAACTTCCAGGTCTGCCTCCACGCTACAATCCTGTAAATCAGGACTTAAAACATTTCTGTTTGTCAGGGCCTCCTCAGAAATCCAGGGCAACGCTAATCTGCACTGTAATATTTATCCGTTTAAAATGTCTTACTCTCTGATCTTAATCTCTTGCACTGTCTTTCTATCTTTTTATCCTGTGGATCTCCTGTTTGCACTTTTGGAGTTTTTAACTAGAATTGAATGAAGCGTATGAAGGGTGCAAATAAATAAAGTTGCCTTGCCTTGCCCTGGATGTGTCGCTGGATCTTCTGAAAGTTTTATGACGGCTTAGCAAGGAAACACTGTCCTCACGTTTCAGCAACGCCATGTCCACCCCGATATACAAGCTGGTTAAGGAAATGTAAAGCAGGGCAAACAAAGTCAAAGTCACAAAGTCAAAAAGGAACTGGCAAATCAGATCAGAGTGGGGTGCAGCCCTATACTAGTGACTTAATGTTGAAGTTCCTTATCAAACCAGATAAAGACATAGCATGTTTAAAAAGGAAAGACATTCCCTCTCCTTCAGACAGCTCTTATATTGCTAAATACTCGGTAATTAGATAATCAGCCCCCACCACCAACAGCTACAACATTTATATGGCTTTGTATTGAAACTTGCAGTTCTTCTCTTTTTTTTTTAGGGTGAAGGATTGCCAGGCTCTGCAGTACAGAGCTCTCAGTTACCATGGGAATACCGGCCTCATAGTTCAATATATCATGTGTACACATCTTCAGTGAGACTATGTCGAGGAAAAAATGTGCGGTAATAAAGCAGCTACATTAGTACCACGACCGCTATATCATAAACTCACATCTGAGCGCCGGGGCCGAGGAGCGTCCCCATAGTCACAGGTTATCTCTTCACCCGGAGCCATCTTTCTCACTGAAAATAAGAATTTGTTTATTTTTTGAAGACACATTTTTTTTTATCTTGCATTTGGGGTTCCTGTGATCATCAAGTCTTCCCAGGCCTTCATCTTTGGAACGATGGAACCATAAGAAAAAAAGACAATAAACTGAGACGTATACACAACTACAATTAGAAGCACAAACAAGTCCTTCCTCTAATATTATGATTCTGATTTCGTGTAAAATTAGGAAATACAATCACAGATCTGAATGTCACCATGTATGTTTAGTACTTTCAAACATAGCTGTGCAATGGCGACAGTTCGTTTGACTTTGTCTTTGCTGTTGGTTTGTAATTGAACTGAACTTACCTTGACCGCAGGTCCTGGGCCTCTCCTTCCTTTACAACCCACCCTCATCCATCAACTTCCGGAATCCCCAGGAATCTCCCCCAGTGTTGTTTCCGGTTCCTCTTCTTCCTTTAGATATTAGGCCCCTAAAACGCCATTAGGCGCATTGCTGCTACCTACAGGTTTGGAGATCAGGACAATGGAATTTCATAAAAAAAAAGACAACATGAAATAAAATAAAATAAAATAGAAAATATTAAATCACACCGTGTGCGTAGGAATTCGAATCCGATCCGAATATGAGCTCCCGGCTCCTGTCAGGACGGCCGAGTCGCTCGCCAGCTTCCACTAGAGACTCAAGACCCACCTGTTCAGAGTTCACCTGGACTCTGCATACGTAACTCTGTGAATTCCGAGCATTAACCCGCGTGTTTGTACGTCTTGGCATTTATTAGCAATTACGAAACTCGTTCTATTCGTTCTAATGCCCGAAAACAGCTCTATTCCTATCTTTATGTTCCACAGTGATATATTGCTGTGATCTCCTTCAACAAATGTACTCTTTGTAAGTCTGCCAAATGCCCTAAATGTAAATGTAAATGAATATGTGGACAGCAGGACCCAAGAAGGTGGTCACACCAATGTCTGCCAAAGAGCAAAGCAACATCCCTCTTCTCTCTTCTTCTACCTCTTGCAGTGCAGTTGTACATGTAGCACCGTCTCACTCACCTCCCACCCGGCGCCTCCCAGCCCATCTTGATGCTTACCCACCACCATCAGTTCCCGCTGCAGGGCAGAGCGCCACAGACCTGGATCACTGAGGCCTTATGTGTGACATGAATGTCTCATGAATGCCCAACCTCCACTAACAGCGCATGTACCGGGCCCCTGAGAAAAGCACCACAGCGGATACCGAAAGGCTGAAGCCTGAGAAACTTCCAGTGGTTTAAGCTGCCGATCCCAAAAGCCAAACAACGACTAATCATTGTCCCTGTAGACCACCGGAAGAACATCCCTCCCTGCTTCCTGCGTTTCTCCCCAGGTTTCTCCACAACCGCATCAATGTGAGCGCTCCAAGTCATCTTTTCTTCAAACAGAATTCCCAAGAATGTGTATCGAGGCAACCCGCTCCCCAAGACCTCCTCCCAGACACCACTACCTGCGCCTTAGCCGCGGAGATTTAAAAAC
>PIJE02000515.1:35000-47500 GCA_002895965.2 Coryphaenoides rupestris | reverse complement strand
CGATTTTCGGCCCGGTGTGTGGCGGCCTTTAGTGAATGATGATGATGATGATGCTGATGAGGAGGATGAAGTGTGAGATGGAATAAGGCCACAGCGGCAAAAACAAGTGAAGTGGTTGTGAAGCAGTAACACAAACTATTAAAATCCAACTTCATTTATGAGGTTCCCCAATTCTCTCTCTTTTCAGGTTCCCGGGTTTGTCCGTTGAGGAACTCTTGGGGACAGATCCTAATCCCGCGTGTCGCCTGCTGCTTCCTGCCCCCGACGTCCACTCCCACTTCCTCTAGTCCATCCGAGGAGATGGAGAGAGGAGGAGAGAGGAGGAGAGAAGAGGAGGAGAGAAGAGGAGGAGAGAGGAGGAGAGAGGAGGAGAGAAGAGGAGGAGAGAGGAGGAGGAGAGAGGAGGAGAGAGGAGGAGTGAGGAGGAGAGAGGAGAGAAGCTGGAGAGCAGAACTGAGCAGCGACGAGAGGACAGCAGAGATAAAGAAAGGGGCAGAGAGAGAGAGAGAGAGAGAGACGCGAGATGAGGGGAGATGAAGAGGTGAGCAGAGGCCAGGCAGTGGGGAGAGAGATGAGGGGAGATGAAGAGGTGAGCAGAGGCCAGGCAGTGGGGAGAGAGATGAGGGGAGATGAAGAGGTGAGCAGAGGCCAGGCAGTGGGGAGAGAGATGAGGGGAGATGAAGAGGTGAATGGATGAGGAGGCGTGGATCAGGCGTGGAGATAATTAGGAAGAGGAGACGGCCGTAGGAGGGAAGGGATCCCGTGCTGTACTGCACTTTGGAATTAGAAGAACTAATCCTATTAACAGAATGAATGCACGCCACGCATTGTGGCTCTTTGCAATTTTCCAATGACGTTGTGGATGTTGTGTCGTGTAGTTCCTGAAAAAATATTTCAATATTTTTCAGGTAAACACGCACAGCATCCGCCCACCGGTGCCCCCCCCCCCCCCCCCCCCCCCCCACCCCGTCATTATTCTTTTCCAGAAAGATTTACTGGAGAATACTCTTTGACTTTTAATTCGGAAAAAAAAAACCTGCGACAAGCAATCTGTAAGTTAAGTAGGTCAAGAGCTCTGAGCTACGGAATAAACCCGTTTTAAAAACCAGTACATT
This sequence comes from Coryphaenoides rupestris, assembly GCA_002895965.2. Classification (NCBI taxonomy): domain Eukaryota; kingdom Metazoa; phylum Chordata; class Actinopteri; order Gadiformes; family Macrouridae; genus Coryphaenoides; species Coryphaenoides rupestris. The sequence continues at coordinate 46,385 of PIJE02000515.1, read as the reverse complement.
TTCCGAGCAAAACTCTGTCGCCTGCCCCCCGCTTTGCAGTCTCCTCCCCCCTCAGCCTCACTTCTGAATCTCTCCGTACTCGACCCGTCTCTCTCTCTCTCTCTCTCTCTCTCTCTCTCTCTCTCTCGCTCTCTCTCCTTTTCCCCATTTTCAGTCATCTCTTCTATTTACTCCCCCTCGCCCCTCCCCTCTTCTCCGATCTCTCTCCCCCCCTCCCCCCATTTTTCTCTCCTCCCCTTCCTCCCCTCCTCTCTCTTTTGATTCATTTTTTCCCCTCCCCTCCTCTCTCCTCCCCTCCTCTCATTTTCTTTCCGGTCATTTCTGCTCTCCTGCCCCCGCCCCCCCCCCCCCCCACCCGCCCCCCCCATCTCCATCTCTGCCCCGCCTCCACCTGGACGGATGCCTCCCTCCCTCCTTGTGTGTTTGGAGGCTGTCAGACTGATGGAGGCATGGTGATCAGTGCTTTACTCAACCAAAAGGGAAAAAAAAGGGAAAAGGGAAAACCATCGGAACAAAAGGACGCGCTCCTTATTACTTCTCACTTGTGTGACTGACGCTCCGAGCGGCGAGAGACAACTGATCCGTGGCTCGGTTGTCTTAGGAGGCGTTTAAGTGGAGGCAGATTTATGTGCTATTGTGTGCATGTAAACATGAGCTATTGTCAGATTGTCATCTAGTTTGCATATTGTTGCCGCTAGCGATGTGTTTCGCTATTTCATTGGTAACCTATAAACTGGGTCAAACACAGGACCTTTAAAATATGCCATTAAAACTTTTATTCTCCCCCCCCCCCCGCGAGGGGTTTTGGGGGGGTCTACTATTGCAATATAATCGAATGGGAGCTTATGCACAAACTAAAGTTATCATTCTATTCTACAAACTAAGCAAGATGCACAACATTTTCGGTATTTTTTGCTTCCTTGCCCTTTTTAGAGGCAATTTTTTTATATAAATAAAGAAAGAAACTCGAGGTGATTATTAACGGATCCACATTCTGGCACTCGCTCGCTGGCTGGTGTGTGTGTGTGTGGTGGTAATAATTGAAAGTAACTAGTCGCTGTGCGGGTGTGCGAGGGTCCTATCTATGGCCGGTGGGGACAGCTGATTTATAAGGAAGTGTGTTGAGAATGTGCCCGGGTCGGCCGTGTCACGCCTGACGTGAGGATTGGGCTCGCTGGAGCATCCTCTGTGTGCTCATAGACTCACTCATATCGACACTTGAAGTGAAGTGAAGTACAACGCTTAGAGCTTCACCCAATGAACATCATTTTTGCTCTTCGTGCGAGTACGACAGTGTGATTTATACTCTATATTTATACTATGTGTGTGGCTGTGGTGCTTTTTTTACAACATACCACTGTTCCGTGTCGTTGAATGTCAAAGCAAAAGGGAAGTTTCTCAATAAACAGCCTTCAAACTCTTGCTGAGCACTTCATTCATTTGCTCTACAGCTAAGCTATTAACGAGGCCGTCTACACACAAAATACATTCGGTGTTCTTTTTTTTTTCCGCGTGCTCTAGTTTTGTGGGGTCCTCTAAATAGAGTGGAGCCGCCGCTGAAGGATAAACATAATGCTAATCACCACGAGGAATAGCGTTATGATCATTAGAACACACAGTACTAAATTATAGTTGGATAGACAGAACTAAAATGGAGTTGGATAGACAGATAGGCAGAGTTGGATGGACAGATAGACAGACTTCGATAGACAGGTAGGTAGGTAAAAATGGACTAAAAGGGAATGTTTTGGTCTGCTTTTCACTCTTAAAAGAGTCTCACAGTCTACGATTTTGACCTTAAAGTGAACACCGGCCCAGACACGGTGCGAAGGCAGCCATGTGTGAGTTGTGTGACAGCATTGTTCGCTGCAGGGATCAGAACCCATTTGGTGTATTGTCGGGGTCACGGTGCGAAGGCAGACAGCACCCGCGAGATTTCTTACTCACATTGGCCAGAGCCATTAGCACACCAGGAAGTAAGTGCGTGTGCGTGTGTGTGTGTGTGTGTGTGTGTGTGTGTATGTGTGTGTGTGCGTGTGCGTGTGTGTGTGTGTGTGTGTGTGTGTGTGTGCCAGCTACAAACTCTGTGGCTGGTGTACTCATGGACATTTCAGCAGTAAAGCAAGCTTTTCCTGGTGTCAGCTACAGTGCCCCATACACACACACACACACACACACACACACACAATGCTTTTTTTCCTCCATCTGGAAAGAAAGCATTGCCATGAAATACATATAAACATAAGCAGAACCTGTCCAAGAGAGAGAGAGAGAGAGAGAGAGAGAGAGAGATTTGGCCCTACACAGACAATACACAACGGCAGAATACCTGAGCACTGTGACCCCTGATCCCAAACTCAGGACATCCTTGACTAGATACAGACTCAGAGAGCACAGCCTCGCCGTGGAGAGAGGCCGCCACCGGCAGACCTGGCTACCAAGAGAAGACAGACTCTGTACCCACTGCACCCAACAGGAGGTGGAAACCGAGCTACACTTCCTAACAACCTGCCACCTATACCAAGACATTAGAGATACATACTTCACACAGATCTCAAACACACAAAAGAATTTAGAAAACTTAACAAACAACCAAAAACTTCCATATCTGCTGGGCGAGGTACAGGAATGTGCAAACACAGCAGCAAGATTTGTGAGCTGTTGAGACAGGAGAAGGACATCCAACGGAATACAACCTCCATAAAGACTGTCAATCACCTGTCAATCCCCCTTTATTAGCATTATTTTTATTTGTACTATAATTTTTTTTCCATTATTATTATATATATATAATTTAATTACAAGCATTTTACTGACCTGTATATATTTAGTTCTTTATAAGTATACTTTTTATTTACAACTCGCTTTGGCAATGTAAATGTACGATGCCCATAAAGCTCTTTAAATTGAAATTGAATTGGGGAGAGAGAGAGAGCGAGAGAGAGAGAGAGAGAGAGAGAGAGAGAGAGAGAGAGAGAGAGAGAGAGAGAGAGAGAGAGAGAGAGAGAGGGGTGTATTTTGTTGTGGTCGTGTACTGGATTTGTGATGGTTTGACCAGGTGTTCTCATCGATGAATCCTGTGGGTAATCAAGACAAGGTTTATTCTATTTTTTTTTGCGAAACAAACTTTGAGCCATCAGAGGAAATGAGGAGAGCTCTGCGCTCTCATCCGCTTCCACTCTCCTCGGTCTCGTCATTAATTCATGGGCTCCCAGTCTCCCTGACTGGTATTTTTGCTGTGTCAGCAGCCCGTACTATTATGTTATTACCATGAGCTGCAGCTGATGAAAGGACGGCATCATTGAGAGATTGAAGTCATTTCTCACAAAGCAATGACAAACTGAAGTCCGATTTCATGTAGGGCTGAACGATATGGTAAAAAAAACAACATATTCTGATTATTTGGACCAATATTGCGATTGAGATTTGGTTCAATCACAATTGGTGGGCAGGATTGTCGGAGCTGTAGCTCTCTGCAGAGCTGCAGTACTGCATTAGTAATGCTGTTACACATTTGCATGTACATATTTTTACCCTGATCAAAAAATTGCAGCTCTTGCGGTTTGGACATTACACTCGGCCATATTAATCCGATAATATTTGGATTAATTGTTTAGCCTTAATATTACATTGAAATTGTATTACCTTCAAATACACAGGCCCTCATGGAACACTTTATTTCAACGAAGAAGAAGAGGAAGAAGAAAAATGCCAAGGAAATGCCATCGTGGAAAAAAAGTCACCACTTATTATCTTTAATATGTAGAATATCCAGTGATTCATAATTCACCACAGAGACACGATAGAAAGAGCTTCAACCGCGCAGACCTCCAGGGTTTAACCAGAGCCTTTGGAGATAACTTATGCTTTCCATTCCGTACGTAACCACGGCGATAACAGGCCCGGGTTTAGCCCCCTGCGCTCGGGAGCACGGGGACTCAGATGTTTGGGTTGGTTGATATTTCTCTTTTCATGACGATGTCAGAGCTACAGCGGAACACATTGCTTGTTGGAATGTTGATCATCAATGTATTTTTCTCCACCTCGTCTGTTAGCTCAGTAGGCCTATATGTACTTTTTTTCTGTTGCGGTTTTGATCTTCAAATTCTGTATTTTCAGAGGTCCTGGTTGACAATTTTATCCCATTAAAAAAGTTATGAAGGATTGAATATGCATGAGTTTTGGCTATCGACGAGCCAATGAGCCAAGTCCCACCCTCGATGGACCGAATCATTTCACTGCTGGTGGCAAAAATCTCAAACAATGTAGACGCTCTGTAGACTCAACTCTCGGGTCTACACCCTCAAATGGCCATTTTCTTTGTGAATCTATGGGTGCTATAGGGTTTTCTGTTTTGTTTTGTGTCATTCCGCCCGTTCCATAATGTCATCAATAACGGAACTTCTCTATTACCTGTACCCACGTTGCCTTTCCTTTTTCACCACTTGGATCTCGTGAGGCTAAATTAAATATGTTTTAACCCACTTTGATAGAGAGGAACGATAACTCATTACATATCAGGTGTAGCAGATGTTGGACGCATATCAGCTATTTCATATGTCATCCAATCATGCAATTTCCCCATCATTTTCTTTAATAGCATTAATTTCCATTTTCTATCGCTATATTTGGTTTCATATACGCCGACGTGTAATATGGTCGGATCAAATAAGGTTGATTGCCTAGAAAGAGCATCTGTGCCATGACAAGCTTGAGGTGTTAATCAACCAGTGAGCATTTTCCATTGAAACGACATTAAAAATACTGAGACCACGTTCAGAAATGGTTTGAAAGTGAATGTCATTTCATCTTAATTTCAACGTCTTCAAAAATCTAAGTTTGTTCTAATGCCTAACCAATGCTTTAACCATTTATTAAGCATTCGTATTTGTGCCTATTTCAAGGGCATATCAGATATTGTTATATAACATACAATTCATAATTTACTAATGTCTTCAGGCCTACAATGCACACATAACTCGGCTATATAACAGAACAATGGCTAAGATGAAAGAGTCATGTGTCATGTGGACATAAATAATATATATAATTACTATCCTAAAGCAATGGAAAAACATCGATAGATAGTCTTCCTTCCATGCAGTAGGGTTAGGGTTCACAGTTGGCTCCATGTAACCACGCAACAGGGCTATGAAATAATGATTTATAATATATATATATAAACAGAAGTTACACCTAACCGCAGAACAGTATGAATGAAAATGATCAAATCCAACTCTTTTTAAAGCCCTAAATCCTCTCCGAACCCCAGGTATTACCTGTGTGTGTACATTGGCCAATGCACTCCCAGTGTGCAGCCTCACCCAGCCAGCCCCAGAATGGGAATCAGCCCGTCCCTCTACAATATCAGAATAAACCAGACTCACCACAAACCAGCCGTGTCCTTGGAGCCTAAGTCACTGTAAGTGGCATTGTGCTAGAAGGACTGCGACAACTACTTATTGCTTCTTTTAATATTGCTCTCTGTTCTCTATAGTTTGACCAATCCAACCCAATACGTGTTCCACTGTTTCTGTCAGGTGACGATGATCACAGCTTCCGTTTGGATGCTTCTTCAAGGTAAATAATGTGCTATTTAATGTACGCCCCATTCTCATGCTTGTAGTCACTGCAGTCCCTACATTCCTTGTCTTTCCAACATCCCTTTGGACGCTATACAAAATGTTCCTTAATTTCCACATCCCACTCCCTCGCTGCCATTTTCTTTTATTCTTTCTCATTATTAGAAGTTTGGCTTCTGCTTTAATGAAGTCTATGTTTACAGCAATCTGGTCTCCTTTGGTTTGTATGTTTGCACATTGATCAGCATTGCCATTTCCACAAACTCATTAATACGCTGGAACTCATATATATACTTCACCACTATCCTCATCCTCTCGTTTCTAAACAATTTTGTAAAATGTCATACAACGGATTGCGCCTGATTGACCTTTGAGACCGACTCCATGAATCCAAACATACCAAAGTACCAACATGCTCTCCACTGCATACACACTGATAGATGACTGGTTATCCTGCAACAACAAACACTGAGCCTCCCTTTACAACTTCTTCCTCTTTCGATCCATCTGTAAACGCATTAAGGAATCCATCTATTCCGCCCCCCCCCCTCCCCTTTATATCTTCCTCGTGGCATCGAGTCATTCTGGGTCTGTCTCAAAAAATAGTATAGGAGCCATGGTGGTGCAGCAGGATACACAACCGACCGTCGGGCTCATTTCTAACACCTCCCTTTCCCACACACACTCATCGGGAGCATTTTTGTTATTTTTGTCCTTTTTCTCCCAACTTGGTTGTCCCGCTCTTTTTGTTGGGTGAGTGAACGGCACGACGCCCTTCTAAATCACCCCAACAGGCGTAGCTGCAAGTCGTTCTCCCCCACCTCTACCAGCATGGCTGACACTGGGCTTGTGTTATATGCACCCCAGCAGATCCTCAAGGCCCGGGGGTCTTTTTGGTGTTTTTTCCTGCCGATCCATACGCCCCATTAGTCCAATGATGTTGATCTCATGAGGCAAATATAGTTTTCAGTGCACATCCCTCAGCTCCTCACTCGGTCCCAGCCAAACATTTCTTCACATAAATACTTTTTTTTAACATTTAGTGATTTTTTTTTATTAATGTGTTCCTTCCACGTCAGCCTTGAGTCAAAGCCCCCCCCCCCCCCCTCTCGAGGAGTTGAAATGACGCCATCCATTCCAGCCCTCGTACATATAATTTCTGTTTTTATCTCGTTTGCTATTTCCTGCGGGTGAAGAATAAACTTTGGGTCTTTTCCACTGAAAATCCAAATCCCCAGCTCACCAACCACACTTCAACTCAACATTTATTGCCTCTTGCAAACTTGGCTGCAACTATGCTCAACATTTGGCCCTCTCTCCCACAGAGCACTGTGATCCGCAAAAAAGAGATCTAACCAAATGTACACCCCTGCATTTGTATCCGCGATCGTCAGTCATAACGGCAACTGAATAAATCATACTCCCCTGTGGTGCGCCATGCTGGGGCGACAGTGGCTCCGGAGGTAGACGGGTCGTCTGGTAACTGGAAAGTTGCTGGTTCGAGCCCGCCGGCGGACGAGCTGGCGGTAGCTGGTAGCATCTGCCCCAATGCCGTTGCTCGTGTCATGTCTTCATACGGCAATAAACCAGACCTGTTTTCACCACAACCTGCCTGTGTCCTCGGAGGAGCCCCGAACAAAGCCACGTACGGTATGTGGCTTTGTAGCACTAGAGTACGCTACACTGGGCTCGAACCCCCAGTCCCACACATTCCATTAGGGTATTTTGGTGACATTATTATTAACATTATATACTATTACCAAGAAAGTCTTCTCACCAATTGAACATTCTTCCTTTTTATCCCAAGCTTATCCAGTATGATGAGCAACCCTTCTCTCCGCATCATATCGTATGCCAATGAAAGCCGCGGCGATACTCTTCATTCACCTGGGCCTTCCTCACTTCAGTTTCAAGGCACATCACCGGGTCCAGTGTTCCCCATCCTCTCTGAAAACCATTGTGATACTGTGACACAATCAATTTATTGCTTTCTGAATAAGAAGTCAATCTGATGTCATTCTTTCCGTTATCGTTCCCATATTAGACGTCAAGGCTACTGGTCTGTAATTACTCACCCGACGCAGAGTCTAAAGCTTTCTCATTTAACACGCGCTAACGTTATACGACAGACCGGATCCTTTCTGGGTGAAGTTAACCCAGTACAGCTTCTCCTGAAATTGTGTCTCCAGTGTCTAAAGCTATATATCTTCAGAGAGCTTGTTGCAAGCATTTCAGCTTTAACGTCTTTGGCTGCTTTAGATACTCCAGATAATTCCACTCGTGTTTCCATACCATTCCCCAAACAGGCGTATCTTTTTTCCCCATTGTCCTACAGAAATCCCTCCGCTGCTTTCTTCAAGCTTTGTTCATCGTTTCCCGTATATAACTGCTTGTGCTCTCTTAAAACCGATCACATTTGGAGAATTATGGGTTCTTCTCACCGCTCAAATTGCTTTTTATTGCCCTTCTACCTTCTACGTCCTTTTTCAAACTCGCCCTTCTTTGGAATAGACTCAGCTCCCGTAATAGCGTTTGTAATTCTCTCATTCGTAGACTTTCCACTCCGAGTCTACCTGGGGTTACATACTGTTCACTTATCTCTGTAAATGTGCCCCGTGTCTACCTGGGCTACAGTCTGTTCACAGAATACAGGACAGGCCTAACGATCGCTTCCTAAAGTGGACCCTCTCTCTCCTCCACACTTCCAATGAACATATTCCTGCAAGAGACTGAGACACAATTGTTAAGTCTAATGCTCTCCCTGTATCCCATCATTAAGGCAAGCCAAATCCTGTTCCATTAGCATCATTCTGATCTCCCCATAATGTGCTATGGGCATTGGAACCCCCGCACCACACTTACTTTCCCTTCCCTCCTTCCACATTCACTCAATGATTCTCATGTAAGTCATTGATTTGGGTTGGAGAAAACTATTTACACTTGGATTATATTTTTCAGCTCGTTCCCTTTAGCTATCTCTGCGCGCGTGTCAGTGTTTGTTGAATAGATATAGAACAACCTTCCCCACATCTCCGGTCCGCTTGTCTCTCCTAATACAATCATATCCCTGAATCACAAATTAGAAAGAAGGTTTCAGCCGTGGTTCTTGCACATAACTCAGGTCCACTTTCACACTTAAATCATCAATTCTGAAAATTCATAATTAATTCCCAACGGGACTCCGAGCATCCCTCTGTAAGATAAACATAAAGACTGTGAAGGCAAAATTTAAATACTCTGCTGCTTAGCTGCTCTTTCAATTGTTGTTGTATTTCTCCCATTAATGTCCAGAAAGCCCTTGAACATCCAGAATCTTTGCTGCCCTGTTCAGTGTTCAGAGCGATCTTAATCTTCCCCGTTCTGTGCTCAGCCTGTGATGTGCAATTAATGAATTAGTCGCCCGTGAACATACTGTTTTTCTGCCTTGTTTGCCAGCCACGTGTTGTTCTTCCTCTTGTTCTGCTCCTCTCCCTCCACGTCTCTCTGATCTCGTCCTCTTCTGTAACCGTCTTCATCTACCATTTTTGTTCTGCTTCTGTGTGTGACGCACAGTGATGCCCGTGCTATGATCCGCGCCGTCGGAAATCTGCATTAAATCAGAAATCCCGTAAGACCGGAATGACCGGGTGAAACGCAGGAAGGTATTAAGTCAAAGTCAAAGTGTTTTATCGTTCATAACACAGGGACATTCTGAACAGTGAAACTCTTGTGACATGGCAGGTGACAGTAAGCAAAAAAGTAGACAAAATAAAATATAAAATAGCAAGAAGATAATTTTTTTGGATATATATATATATGCATTGAAAATATACATATGTACAGTATATACAGACATGGAAATATACACATATATACACACACACATATATATATACATATATATATATATTGAGCGGCACAGTATACATAATAAGATAACACAATATGAAATGATACAAAAATGATACAAAAATATTGAATATTAAGTATTATAAATGTACAAGTAAGTAAGGGCAGATGAACAAGTGAGGGCAGCAATAGCAGAAATATGCTATATGGCACGGAATAGGAGAAATATACATAAGATAAGAGAATAATGTGTGTGTGTGTGTGTGTGTATTGTGTGTGTATTATTAGAATACAGTGAATAGCCAATACTGTATTTACAATAAACTGTAATTAAACTACTCATTGTAGCCTAATGAGGAAAAATTCCCAAATGAGGGTCCCAAAACAACCCCCACCCCCCCCACCTTCCCACCCCACTCCACCCCACACACACACACACACACACACACACACACACACACACACACACACACACACACACACACACACACACACACACACACACACACACACACACAAAACACACCACCACCACCACCACCCCTGTGCTTCCACAGCTAATTAACAAAATAAACTTGCTCTGTGCAATTTTCCACTTCCCGTTTTTTTTTTTAATATTCATAAATTGTTTTGCCGTTCCTTGCATTTTCCGGTAAGGCCCCGGCGGTACCAAACAAAGACCTCACTGACGGCACTGCTAGCAGTTCTATGGGATGTCCCAGCGGGGGGTCGTGGTCAGCTAAATGGCTGAGCTATTGCTATCATTAGCACCCCCTGGTTCCAGGGGACCCCCCCCCGCCCCCCATTGCCAGACCGCAGACCGGAACACTGTAATTGCACTGGGAGACACTTGGAAGGGGACCACGCATGTGTGTGTGTGTGTGTGTGTGTGTGTGTGTGTGTGTGTGTGTGTATACTCTAGAGGTGGATCTTGTGGTGAAGGGGTTTGGGGAGCTCTGGTGGTCCCCTGCTCACACTCAACCTTCAGTCAGTTCAGTTTGACATCATTTTATTCCCCACAACCCTTGAACACCTCAGGAGAGAGCGCCCCCACACACACACACACACACACACACACACACACACGCACACACACACACACCCGCACATGCACACACACACACGCACACACACATACACACACACACACACACACACACACACACACACGCACACACACACACGCACACCCACACACGCACACACACACACACACATGCACACACACACACACGCACACACGCACACACACACGCACACACACACGCACACACACACACACATACACGCACACGCACACACCCATACACCCACATACACAGACACACACACACACACACACAAAGCCCTTTGAGATCTGTCAGCCTGCTGCTCCTGCAGTTGTGTCAGTCAGGAGGGGCCCCCCCGGTAGACCACCTCTGTCTCCACGGGCTACATTAGCTCCAGTGCATCGCTTCTCAAACCCGGGGCCGGGGCCACATTCTGGATGGGAATGGGACAAACAACCTCTTTGCAGGGATCCATTACGTAACATTCTTTATTCTTTCGAGTATTCCTACAGTGTAGCATGACTACTTTTACTTCACTAAAATACCTAAAAGAGTACTTCATCCACCACTGCTCTTAGACATGGAATATGGTTGTTTGTTTGTGCTGCAGGACTTGGTAAGAGACATAAACCACATCCAGTCATACATCCATACATCCATCCATCCATCCATACATATATACATCCATCCATTCATCCATCATTCTCTCATCATCCCATCTATCTATCTCTCTATCTATCTATCTATCTATCTATCTATATCTATCTATCTATCTATCTATCTATCTATCTATCTATCTATCTATCTATCTATCTATCTATAAATCCATCTATCTATACAACCATCCATCCATCCATCCATCCATCCGTCCATCCATCCATCCATCCATACATACAAACATCCTAATATCACCAGGCACACCTATA
>PIJE02000515.1:27500-30000 GCA_002895965.2 Coryphaenoides rupestris | reverse complement strand
TGTGTCAGCTGCCCTTCCTTGTATTCTCGTCATGGACCTGAGCCTGTATATGTGGGGGTGGGGGTGTATGTCTACACAATACGGTCAAATATCCAATTCTGAGAGTTCAGCGACTTAGTACTACGAGTAATATGACACTATAGAATTGTTGTCGTATTTATATACTGTATATATATATATATATATATATTCTTGTGGAATATTTTTCTCTTAGATATTAAGCTGTCAACCAGGCATTCAGAGCTCTGGTAAAAAAACTATTGTATAATCGTAGTCTGTAGTCATGTAGTACTGCGATCGTATCTCTCTAAGCATTGTTCTGATTTTATCTATTCCGTGTTGTGTCATAAGAAACTGTTGTTGCCGTCGCTGTACATACGGACTAAGGGCACTTTTAATGTGATATCCTCCGGGTGATTGTGATTGCTCATTAAGTACTTTTGTCCTAAAATAAATCAATCGATGAACGTCTTTTCATACATCATGCGAATAAAGACATTTAGAAGCTGAACACGTGAGTGGGGGGAGGATCTGCCTGGTTGCACGATCCGTCTCTCAAACCCATTATGCGTATGTGTGTGTGTGTGTGCGTATGTGTGTGTCATTTGCATTAGCATTAGCATCCCTTTGTTATCAATTACAGACGAGCCAGCGTTGCCAAAGCTGTTTGGTATCCACATTATTCAATATCGACCGTCTGTGTTTTCTTGGCCTGGTGGCTCCTCCCGTGGTGTGTATCATCTTTAGTATGATACTCAGGACGGGTCGTCTCACAATAAAACGTATAAGAAGTCAAAGTAAGTAAGTCAAACTAAGGATGCAATACACACCAACATCCGTAATACTTTCCATAATAGTTATCTATGTTACAGACGAGCCAAAGCTGTTGGGTATCCACCCTGCCCCCCGACACACACACACACTTACCTCCACGTATCTGTGTGTGAACAAGGGGCCACGGGGGGCCACGGTATCTCCGCCCCGCACACCACACCACGACCCACCGAGGGCCGACGTCCCCCACACTGACCTTTTACTGTAACCCGAAAAAAAAAGAAACCATCAAAATAAAGTCGACGTCACCGCAAGCAACCCACCGCTCACGTTTGTAAGGTCAACTTTATTTTTAAACCTCTTTTGTTTTTACAGTCAGCCTCCCGACACCTGCGACGTTCTAATGAAACGTACCGTAGTTCTAACGGGGAGGAGAGCGGGCGTTGAAGTGGAGACCGGAGGCGGAGTCTCGTCGTTCCAGCGGCGCTCTCTCGTCTCCTCTCGTCTGAACGTCTGAATGTCAGCTTTCATTCCACACCTGAGCTGCCGGGGAACGAGACTTGCTATTCCCAGACCCCGTTAGCCGGTGTGGAGAGAGAGAGAGAGAGAGAGACACACAGAGAGAGAGAGAGAGAGAGAAGAGAGAGAGCGAGAGAGTTTGAAATACAGGTTACGATTAGCAGTGGTGGGGAGACAGTGACAGAGATGGGGTGAGATAGAGCGCGCTACATAATGGATGATGAAGAGTGACAGATGTAGACGTAGACAGAGAGAAGGGGATGGGCTGGAGATGGGTTCTTTTTGGCACCAAGAGCATCCCAGCTTCGGGAAAATTAGAGTGCACATACACACACACACACACAAATGCACATGCACGTGCACACACATACACACACACACACACACACACACACACACACACACACACAAACGCAGTAAATATTTTAATAATATGTTGAACAATGATCCAATGTTAGAGAGACCAGTTCAGGTTTAATCTTTATTGTGCTGCTCGGGGAAATTTGGTTTGGTTTGTCCCTTGTTCAAATCATATTGATCAAATCTTAGATAAAAACTGTTTTATTCATCAGCCAGCCGTGTATCTGAATTAAAACCATCGAGACTAATCCCCCCCAGTTGATATTCAACCCTTCTCTGTGTTTCCCATTCAGGAATGCCACCTGTCATATAGTCACTGTATGACTATACTGTTTACAGTGTTATAGTCACAAAATGTTTGTTCCGAGTCCTCAGTGGTCGAGTCCAAGTCAAAATGGAGTATTTTGATTTAAAAAATAAATATCAATCAATAAAAATAACACTGCTGTCACAATTGGGAGTGTTTATTCCATAAAAGGACATCGTAATGGGATAACAAATACACAAATAAACATGTGAGTGTATTGATAAATCAATAAACTCACATGTGGTATTTAAAACATCGTCCACGTGCAGTCAGTGGTCGAGGCTCGGAGTCACCAATCATGAACACCGGGACTTCAGTCCTGCAACACTCTTCGGTCAGTGGTGGTGACTGGTTTACAAGCAGCCTCATCTGGCCCCTGGTCAGGCTGATTAGAGTCCTGGGCTGGGTGAGGCTGCACACCTGTGGTGCATGGAGCTAATCAGTGCACACAGGTTAAACCAGCCATCAACACACACACACACACACACACACACACACACACACACACAGTGAGAGCGCTAGCATGCTAGCTGGAACCAT
>PIJE02000515.1:0-20000 GCA_002895965.2 Coryphaenoides rupestris | reverse complement strand
GGTTTCCTGCCCAGACTCTGTGCCTGAGATTAGGAACAGCTTAACCCTCCCAACTTCCTGGGAACTTCAGGGACGCGGCGCCACGCGTCTGCCGCAGAACGCCAGCAGCAGAGTGCGTCTGTAATTATCATCTGAAGCTGCTTCATGAACCACAGAAGCTACACACACACGCACACACACACACACACACACACACACACACACACACACACACACACACACACACGTGCGGGACACAAAAGAGAGAACTCTCTTCTCTCTCTCTCTCTCCTCTGTGTTTATCTATTATCTCTCCATATAAGCGCTCTGTCAGTTCATGGAGTTCAGGTCAGACAGTGAGCTACACTGCATGGCGCAGTAGTGTGGCACGAGTTTGTTGTAGCTGTGTGTGTGTGTGTGTGTGTGTGTGTGTGTGTTTGTGTCTGTCCGGGTGTGTGTTTGTTGTGAGTGCGTGTGTACCTGGGTGTGTGTGTGTGTGTGTGTGTGTGTTTGTGTCTGTCCGGGTGTGTGTTTGTTGTGAGTGCGTGTGTACCTGGGTGTGTGTGTGTGTGTGTGTGTGTGTGTGTGGTGTGTGTTGTGGGTGTTGTGTTTGTTGTGGTGGTGTGTGGGTGTGTGTGGTGTGTGGTGTGTGTGTGTGTGTGTGTGTTGTGTTGTGGGTGTGTGTTGTGTTTGGTGGTTGTGTTGGTGTGGTGTGTGTGTGTGTGTGTGGTGTTGGTGTTTGTGGTGTGTCTGTCCGGGTGTGTGTTTGTTGTGAGTGCGTGTGTACCTGGGTGTGTGTGTGTGTGTGTGTGTGTGTGTGTGTGTTTGTGTCTGTCCGGGTGTGTGTTTGTTGTGAGTGCGTGTGTACCTGGGTGTGTGTGTGTGTGTGTGTGTGTTTGTGTCTGTCCGGGTGTGTGTTTGTTGTGAGTGCGTGTGTACCTGGGTGTGTGTGTGTGTGTGTGTGTGTGTGTGTGTTTGTGTCTGTCCGGGTGTGTGTTTGTTGTGAGTGCGTGTGTACCTGGGTGTGTGTGTGTGTGTGTGTGTGTGTGTGTGTGTGTGTGTGTGTGTGTGTGTGTGTGTGTGTGTGTGTGTGTTGTGGTGTGTGTGTGTGTGTGTGTGTGGTGTGTGTTGTTGTGTGTGTGTGTCTGTGTGTGTGGTGTGTGTGTTTGTGTCTGTGTGTGTGTGTGTGTGTGTGTGTGTGTGTGTGTGTGTGTCTGTGATGTGTGTGTGTGTGTGGCTGTTGTGTGTGTGTGTGTGAGTGCGTGTGTACCTGGGTGTGTGTGTGTGTGTGTGTGTGTGTGTGTGTTTGTGTCTGTCCGGGTGTGTGTTTGTTGTGAGTGCGTGTGTACCTGGGTGTGTGTGTGTGTGTGTGTGTGTGTGTGTGTTTGTGTCTGTCCGGGTGTGTGTTTGTTGTGAGTGCGTGTGTACCTGGGTGTGTGTGTGTGTGTGTGTGTGTGTGTGTGTGTGTGTGTGTTTGTGTCTGTCCGGGTGTGTGTTTGTTGTGAGTGCGTGTGTACCTGGGTGTTGTGTGTGTGTGTGTGTGTGTGTGTGTGTGTGTGTGTTTGTGTCTGTCCGGGTGTGTGGTAAAAATAAAACCTTCTTGCAATGTAACAACCGGGAACACTTAATATGTAATAAATTATAAAACAACTTCGTCAAATCACCTAAAGTCTTAAAAAACCCATACAAGCTCAAATCAGGGTGAACGGGAGCTTATATTGACATTTAGCGCATTTTTATCCACTTTTATTCACATTTATCCACTTTTATCTTGGTAAGTGGCTTCATCCAAAGCCACATTGTTGGAAGCAGGAATCTGTTCGCAGGTCATTGGCTCACAGTGAACACAAGCTGCAGTAAACTTTGCCTGTTGGGAAGACAAGCGAACACATCCTCTCCGAACAGCAAGGTTCTTAGATAAAGTGTCTGTAAAGGTTTGAAATCAACACCGTTACAAGAAGATCGTGTTGCACTTTAAAATCTTTCAAACGCTCTGAAAGCTTCACTCACAACAGTGACTTTCTCTCCTGTAGAATATCGCTTGTATGTAATGAAACAGGAAGCAAGGCGTCGCTCCGACCCCTTCCAGTTTTTGGTTTCCTGCCCAGACTCTGTGCCTGAGATTAGGAACAGCTTAACCCTCCCAACTTCCTGGGAACTTCAGGGAACGCGGTGCCACGCGTCTGCCGCAGAACGCCAGCAGCAGAGTGCGTCTGTAATTATCATCTGAAGCTGCTTCATGAACCACAGAAGCTACGCACACAACACACACACACACACACACACACACCACACACACACACACACACACACACACACACACACACAGACACCCGCGCGGGATACACACACACACACACACACACACACACACACAGACACACACACAGACACCCGCGCGGGATACACACACACACACACACACACACACACACAGACACCCGCGCGGGATACACACACACACACACACACACACACACACACACACACACACACACACACACACACACACACACACACGCACACAGCTGTGTAAAAAAAAAGGTACAATCTGTTTGAAAAAACGATTCAAATAAATACCTCATTGTACCAGAGGCAATGGGACGCAGCAGAGCGACCTCCTGGGAGTTTTTACATTGCTCATTAAAATAAATCAAATCAATGTGTATCCAATGATCCTGTAGTTAAAACGATCGAGTTAATTAATTCAGTTCCGGATAATATTATATTTACCTTGCGGTGCAGCTGGTTTTCGCGAGAACACTTTCACACCAGAATCCATCTGGCCAGGCTTGAAGTCATCCGCTTGTGTCCGACCCGCCGTGGTTCGGACCAATCAGCATCAGCTAAGGAACTACTGGCATCTACGGGGCGTGGCGATAGACAGATTGGATCATCCAATCACCTGCCTATCATTTTTTTTGAAAGTCCTAAACAGTTTCAAAGGACGACTTCCCAGATGATTCCGTGTCACCAACCACCTGGCTCATCAGGTTAAGTTAGTGTAGTTTCTAAAACCCTGCGTCACCAACTGTATTATCTCTTAGAGAAACCCCAGTATGCTCCATCATCTCTGTGGTGCTACAGAGACAGAGTCTGTGTCGGAGGCCCCGCCTGCCTGACACACCATGACTCCCTGTCCCATGTGTTCCCGGTGTAACCCTGACTCTATAGTGTGGGACTTTGCGGTGTGTGTGTGTCTGTGTGCGCGTCTTTACTGGGTGTGAGTTTGTTGCAGCTCCGTGTGTGTGTGTGTGTGTGTGTGTGTGTGTGTGTGTGTGTGTGTGGTGTGTGTGTGTGTGTGTGTGTGTGTGTGTGTGTGTGTGTGTGTGTGTGTGTTTGGGGGTGTATTGCAGGTGTGAGATTGTTGTGTGTTGGTGTGTTTCTCGAGTGTGTGTATCTGTACACAATGCACAATGGACATTTGAACTCAGCTGCCCGGTTGCTCACCCACGAACACATCACACCCATCCTCCAACACCTTCACTGGCTTCCAATACAGCACCGAATCCATTTCAAGATCCTCCTCATCACCTACAAAGCTCTCAATAATCTCGCCCCCCCCCCTCATACCTGACAGATCTCCTCCATCGCCACTCCCCACTCGCCACCTCCGATCTGCCGATGCCAACCTTCTGACCCCTGACCCCCATCACAAGACCAAGTACCGCACCTTGGGGGTCAGAGCCTTTGCCGTCGCTGCCCCCAACCCTCTGGAATTCCCTGCCTCCTAACATCAGAAACTCTGACACACTCACTCTTTTAAAACCAACTCAAAACCCACCTTTTCAAGAAAGCCTGCAATATCTGACTTCCACCTCCACCATTCTCTTTCACTCTACAACCTCTATATTTGTATTTGTTTCTGTATTCTGTATTCTGTATCTGTGTACGTTTGTTATATGTTTATTGTTTATTGTGAAGCGTCTTTGAGTACCTTGAAAAGCGCTATATAATTCCTATGTATTATTATTATTATTTACATGCGCACACACACTCACAAACAGTACTCTGAGGAGCCCAGGTTACATGAAACAGCTTCAAAGAGCAACACATGTTGCCAATTGACCAAACCAAACTTAAGAATTCAATTAGCTCGGTTGATTTTAGAAGCTGTATATTGCCCCTTAATGTCTCTACAGCTGAGTGCAAGAAAAATGTTTTTTTGGTTTTTTTAATGTGTGGAGGTGTCAGTGTCAGGATTCATTGTGGTTTAGTAGATAACTTCAGAATTTCTCTCTCTCTGTGTCTTTCTTTCTTGTAATGTGTGTGTGTGTGTGTGTGTGTACAAGTGTGTGTGTTTGTGTGTGTGTGTATATACGTATGTCTGTGTGTGTGTGTGTGTGTGTACAAGTGTGTGTGTTTGTGTGTGTGTGTATATACGTATGTCTGTGTGTGTGTGTGTGTGTGTGTGCGTGTGAGCGAGCGGCTGTGTGTCAACCGAGATTCCTAACGAGAAAAGCATGAATGTCATCAAAGAAACGCCCCAAACCGCCCAGGGGAGTCAATTCACCAATCTCTCTCTCTCCCCCCTCCGGCTCTCCGAACTGTTACCGCTCGGAACGACGGCAGCGGAATGCAGCTGCGCCTTCCTAGGTGAGCCGCGCGAACCCATCGGACCGGGGGAGGCGGAGACGTACGAAAGCAAAATCATTAAAATGAACAAGTGTATGGGGAGCCTTGAACTCCTCGTCCGCTGCCCCCTCAAAACTCTCGGCCGGCTCGCCTTTAGGCCCGGGCGGCCGGCGCTGACGCAACACAAATCATTAGCGGCGCGGGGAATCGTCGTCCTCCACATCTCCCGCCAATTACGGCGGCGTTGCTTTCTGCCGCGGTGCCGCCAGCGGAGCGCCAGCAGAGACGAGCGGAGCCATCGATTGATCCGTCAAACCGATCCGACGCTCGCCGTATGGAGAGAACACGTGTTACACAATGCTCCCGGGTCACGCCGTCGGACGCTCGTCATGAGGACCGCATAGTCTATGGGTCTGATGGCGCTGGTGGACAGAGCGACCCTTCCGCTCTATCCTCAAACTCTTCTCTGCTCTCTCCATTGTCTGATCTGCTCTCTCCACCTCCTCCCTCTTCTCCGTTGTTGTTTGACAGCAAACAAAGTAATCCTTTCTTTTAATAACCCCACCAGAGCCCCGCTCTCTCTCTCTCTCTCTCTCTCTCTCTCTCTCTCTCTCTCTCTCTCTCTCTCTCTCTCTCTCTCTCTCTCTCTCTCTTTCTATCTCTCTCTCCCTCCTTTCTTTCTCTCTTCACACCACGCCGCAAACACACACACACACACACACACAGACACACACACACACACACACACACACACACACACACACACACACACACACACACACACACACACACACACACACACACACACGCACACAAACACATTCCCATTTGGCCCTGCAGGTCGCTATGGGCAACAGTCAATGAGCTAAAAGTGACATGATGGAACAAATTCAACCCGGTAATTTTCACACCCCCGCCGACTTGCCACACAACCCTCAGGCTGCCTGGCCGGCTGAGCGTGTCCAGAGTTGTGTGTCTGTGGTTCCAGAGTTGTGTGTCCAGAGGTCTGTGTCTAGAGTTGGGTGTCCAGCTTTGTGTGTCCAGAGTTGTGTGTTTGTGTGTCCAGAGTTGTGTTTGTCCAGACTTGTGTGTCTGTGGTTCCAGAGTCGTGTGTCCAGGGCTTGTGTGTCCGTGGTCGTATGTCCAGAATTGTGTGTCCAGACGCGTGTGTCCAGAGTTGTGTGTTTGTGTGTCCAGAGCTGTGTGTCTCGAGTTGTGTGTCCAGAGGTGTGTGTCCAGAGGTGTGTGTCCAGACTTGTGTGTTTGCGGTTCCAGAGTTGTGTGTCCACAGGTGCGTGTCCAGGGTCGTGTGTCCAGACTTGTGTGTCCAGAGTCGTGTATCCAGAGTTGTGTGTCCATATTATATTATATATCATAATTATTTCTGCAATAATGTGTTAATAGTTCTAATGTTGCAGATGAAGCTAAATGTGAAGCTAATTTTAGTGTTGATGTATTTCTATGTAATATATTACTCCACCAATAAAGCCATATTGATATAATAATCATCATCATAATTTATTCATTCATTGTATTTGTTATTGTTAATTTCAATCTGCAAAGTAAGAATTAGCTAAAGTAAAAAATACAATATTTGCCTCTGAAATGTAGTGGCATAGAAGTAAAAAATAGCAGAAAATAGAAGTACTGCTATAATACTAGTTAAAGTACAAGGACCTCAGATTTGTACTTATGTTAATGCTCTTAGGCGTGCATTCGTGTCAAAGGGACGGCTGCGGTTTCAAGATATCGCTGTTTGCCGGTTTGTCGTCCCATTGTACTTCTGTGTACATGACAGTGTGTACACAGACAGCGCCGACCACGTCTTATTTTACAGCTTTGTGTCTATTTTCTGATTTGCCGCGGCTAAGCGTGAGTCCCTGTCACGCACAGATATTGCGGCAGTATGTTGGGATTCAATGGGATTTAATGGGAGAGCACGCCTTCAAAAGGCTGTGTAGAATCAACCATAAGCATCCGATTTTAGTTCTTTGTCCTCGTACGACTCGGGGGTTCTGTCTCACAATCACAAAATATATTTCACTTTGCAATAAACACACATTACTGTCACACCATCAGGCTCCCATAGCCACCAGAATGTGTTTTTCGTCTCTAACCTCCGGCTCTGGCTAGCATGGCTATTGCTCCTGGTAGCTTTGGGCAGCAGTAGCATTGCTATTGCAATGCTACTGCTGCCCAAAGCTACCAGGAGCAAGAAAGCATTGCAATAGCCCAACTATTGGCAATACAGCCGCTGATACCAGTCGATTTCAAAGGATTCTGGGTAACGTAGGAGAATAGCACGCTGGAGTAGACACACATTTAAAAGTAACAAACTGAAAATGATAATAATATAATATACACACATGGGGAAAAATAGAACCCGGAATTATTTGTACATGAATGTTAGACGATCTGTCACAATCTCAAAGTGTTTTAGCCGATATTATTACTTTAATGTTCAGTATGTGGCGCTCCGTATTAAAAATAATAATATTTGACAGGTTGGAACTGTCTGTTTAGCCTGAGTAGTGTTTGTCCTCCAGATTGTAATTGTAATAATGTACTGTAAGTGTTTATAATTTGTAATTTAGCTAAATTGAGCGCTGGCCTATCAGGGCAGCTTATTGTGCGTGCTGATGAGTGCTTACAAATCTACGACAGTTCAGTCGACCTGCATGTTGACTTTATGGGTAAATTGGATGATGTAATGAACGACTGGGATTTCTAAACATGGCAGTTTTGGGGCTGGTATAAGTAGACGGTGGGAGAAAGTCTCTGCTGCTAATTTGAAATTCTAATTCAAAATCCCTCACTGGCATGCAAGTGGAAATTCTTTTTCTTCACATCATTCACTTCCTGTGATTTTTATTATTTATATATTACCTGCACACATAGCTGAAAACTGCATGCATGTAAATCACTGTGTGCATGTAATGAGTGTGTGTGTGAGGAGTTCTGCATGTTATGTCTGTTATGTGGATGTGGTGTTTGTCTTTATGTGTACGTTGCAGTATATACATATTTATATGTGTGTGTGTGTGTGTGTGTGTGTGTGTGTGTGTGTGTGTGTGTGTGTGTGTGTGTGCACATGTGTCGTCTGCCTGTGTTTGTAAACCCGTGCGGAGGGTCTCATGTGGTACATCCCACCCCCCCCACACACTCCCACGGTGATTGACAGGAAGACAAACAGAATCCCACTACAGCTGCAGCCCCCACCACCACCACCAACACCACCACCACCACCACCACCACCACCACGCACACCCTTTCCTCCTGGCTGCTGGGTAGCTTTGGTCTTCACGGACAAAGTGTCTCTTCCTTCCCTGCTTTATAGTTTATATGGTTTCCTGCTTTACTGCACCTATAGTCCGGGCAGAACAGAACCATCATTAGGCTGGGGGGGGGGGGATGGGGAGGGAGGGACGGTGGGGGTGGGAGGGATGGGGGGGTCCGGGGTTCTTTGTGGTTCTCCTCCCAGGGTCCCTGCCCCTCCTGGGTTACCGCTGCTGCTGCTGCTGCTGCTGCACCTCTCCTGACGACGCTCCACTGATGGGAGGAAACACCGCCTACCTTTCACCACAAACCTGCCTGTGTCCTTGGAGGAGCCCCGAACTAAGCCACTTATGTGGCATTGTGGCTTGAGCACATGCTACAGTCGGATGTTGTTTTATGTTGGAGAAAATAGGATTACAATAATTAAATAGGAAACATCAACTTTTAACCACTTTTTTTCCTGTAGTCTTTACCAGTCAAACTCAAACAACAATGCCAAGCTTGGCTTTATGTTATACAGAATGTAACCTTGGTAACGCGGGCAACTGAGTTAGAGGTCCAGGGCTCGATCAGAATTTCTGTTTCCTGTTAGGAAACACTGTTTTATTTCACCCAATAGGACGCTGAATTCAACCCGAGAGCCAAAAGTTTTATATGAAAAAAACATGACTGAAAATAGCTTGTTTTAAAGCTGACTGTTTAACACAACCTCACACACAGACACACACACCCACACACACACACACACACACACACACACACACACACACACACACACACATACGCACACACACACACACACACACACACACACACACACACACACACACACACACACACACACACACACACACACGCACGCGCTCACAGACACATATCACTCATACCACCCTTCATCCACTCCCATACACCCCACGCACCGTCCGCCGCGCATAGATCTATAGCCACAAGCCAGTGGTGATGTTTTATTAATAGTCAATCCATTATTAATTCACATGCTGAGGTTGCCTTTGCTCTGCTCATCAGTAAGTTCCCTTCACCCCCCGCCCCCCCCGCGCACATACACTTGGGGGGGGGGGGGGGGGGTTGGGGGGGTAGATCCTCGACACGTCCCCTCGCTACAGGACAGGAGAGGAGGCTCCGCCATGTTGAACGCTCCCAAAGCCCATTATGGTTCTGACACCCATTGCCCAAACTCAATATTTTGCCATAACACAAGAACAATAAATGGAACAGGGTTTGTTGTTGTTGTTGTTGTTGTTGTTTTAGTTTTTTGTTCCAGATCCATTGTCAGGAGAATGTATTTATGAGGGGTACCACTGTCTGGGAGCCGCTTTTCTAGTACAGATCATTCAACTCCCGGTGGATTCGGTCTTCCCTGGTCAAGTTCAGCCCCACGTGGGAGGAACGGCTTAACAATATTACATTTAGTATTGTGGGAGTGTGTGTGTGTGTGTGTTTGGTGGCTGGCTTAATTGGCTTCACCTGGCCCAGTTAAAGTCTGGGGTTCTTTTCACTGCAAACCTGCCTGTGTCCTTGGAGGAGCCCCGAACAAAGCCACTTTCTGTGGCACTGTGGCAACGAGTTTTGCTGTGAATACAAAAAAGTGACTACAGAACCACACTGGTGTTGCATTACACTCATCACCGTGAGAGGAACAAATGGTGACCTAAATGGTGTTGTCACATCGGCCGACATTATGGACCAACATGATTATTAACGCTACGGCGTGATTGGCTCCGAAACCAACTCAGTCGGCCAATCAGTGAACCCCAGTTTGTGATGCAGTTGATGACTTCTCCAATGGGCTTAATTGAATAACAATGCATGCTGCTTGGAATTAGTTTTATTTGAACGCAATATGTTTTTACTTCAACTAAAATGGAGGTGGTGATGTAGGATCATGGTCTTTGTTTTGGGGTGTGGGTGGGTTTGCGAAGTCACAATCAGTAACTTAATGGTAGCCGAACAACGTTTGTTTTATTGGCCAATCAGGATGATCTTGAAAAAGAGGACATTGCCACCGCCCTTAAGTCTATTGATAACATAAATGATATCTTGGTTTTATTTTCATTCCCTGACAACGAAAGCAGACTGAAGCCTTTTACAATAACCGGACTTCTAACACCACTACGGCCTAGTGTCCGAGGGAGCCCCGGACTCATGGGGCAGGAGATACACTACAGGCGGTTCTAGGATTGCACTGATATCAAATTAGTTGCAGAGACAATGTCCCTGTCCAGTACTTTGCCGTTCTCAGTCCTTTAAGATGAAACCAAAGGCATCGCATGAAATCAAGGAATGCTTCGAAATAGTGGGTATTGGTCAAGAACTGTCGTGGCATTGCGTCGTGACATCAGCGCATAAGTCTAAGAAACTTGATGTGTAGTTATTTAGAGTTTGGGATTTGTCCTATTTTGCCTCCTTTGTCCTGATTCGCCTCCATGGACGATATTTGTTCCAGATTGTGCTCGGGGTGCAGTGTGTGCGAGGGAACATTATTCAGGGAATCTGTCGTCTCAGAAATCAGACAGAGGCTCAGGTAGAGGAACACATCTTGTCAATACGCTCAGAAAAACAGGAGAGAGAGAGGGCGGGCGATCAACACATCCCCGCCTCGTATTTCACGGTGCAAAATCCTCATGTCGCTTCTCACACAATGAATTCATACTGGTCGGATCAATCTCCAAGAGGAGGCGCTGGGTACCGAACATAATTGTAGGTTCGTTCAGCATTGACCCTTCGGAAATTGTATGTGTGCCCACTGAATGGTGGCGATGGGGGAGCAGTTCTTTGCGTAGGTTACAGCGTCGGTAGACCAGACTGATATCTGAAGCACCACTTGATTCGCCGTTGGTCTAAATCTTCGTGATTATTCCACAGATGAATTGTTATTTATTTTCTTTTTTGAAAAACCACGATTGGGGAATTATGGCCACATAATAAAACCACGGTTATACAATCGGACTGCAGATTGGATTAGCCTTCATGGGGTACTTATGTGAGGATCTGTGTAAAATATTAACATTAAATAATAAAAATAGCTATACATGGTTTTTTTTTAATCATTTTCATTGGTCATTTTTGAGAGAGAGAGGGAGAGAGAGAGAGAGGGAGAGAGAGAGAGAGAGAGAGAGAGAGAGAGAGAGAGAGAGAGAGAGAGAGAGAGAGAGAGAGAGAGAGAGAGAGAGAGAGAGAGAGATAGAGAGAGAGAGTCGTTGCTGCAGACAAAGGAGTGACTGCGGAGATACACTGCAGTACCAAAGCATCACCCTGCAGTTGGTGTATATCTCAGGAACCAACCCTTATCTCCTCCTTCCTGTGGGGGGATTTCATGGCCGCAATAACAGCAGCGGCCAGGATCGTACGTATATTATTATGCTTTGTCATTGTGAATGTCTCGGATCACCCGCCGGTCTGTCTGGAAGAGCCCGGGAGGAACGCTGGTGGTGCCTTCAATGAGAGCAGAAGAAGAATCTCAGCATTTTAACAATAAAGTGGTTCTCCAGCAGCAGCAGCAGCCGCCGCTCGTCGCTTCCTGATAACCTTTCGACGTTATTTGAAATTTACCGAGGATTCACAGATATGAGTGTCGACGCACGGGGACGGTGCGTGGCCCAGGATGCATTGCTCATACTGCACAGGAAGTGATGCCGTTTGCCTTCAGGAAGTGAGAAGTCACAACAAGGGCTGGCAGAAGAATTCAAATGAAATTAAAGTGACAAAATAATCTTGGTGCTCTGCTGAGACATCTCAAATTAAAACAAGCAGTCAAATCTGTGCGGATTACGACAAAACTCAAGCCGGCAAAACAGACGTTCAGAGACGTACCGTGCGCCCGGCCTCGCCTGCTTTTTTCACCGTGTTAAAACTGGCTTTGAATACCAATGGTTTGTGGTTAACGCTAACCGCTAACCGCTAACCGCTAACCGCTAACCGCTAACCCGCTGGCTTCAAGTCTTGGCTTGAATGTGTGTTCACACACCGTGTTGAAGACATGCAACTTAACAAGTCCGACGCCACATCGTGCGGCGCTCTGTACTCCGTTCCGGGCCACTGAGCTGTGCGGTGCGCCGCTGTCCATGTTCTCCGTGTTCTCCGTGTTCTCCGTGTTCTCCTACACGCGTGATTCACTCGCGATTATTATTATTATAGCGGCGCAGTCAAGGTGCGCTCGCGTCGTCTGAAGTAATGCTAATGTGTGGTGGAGTCATCACTTATTCATCCACTACCGCCGCCCCGCCACCACCACACCACCACCACCACCACCACCGCCACCAACTTTTTATGGAGAAAAGAAACAACGACAGCAGAACTAAGGAGTTCCTCCATTATTGTTTCATGAAGCCGGCCCACGTTACGTAGACGAGCCGATAGAAATAATGTTTGCAGGAACGAGGCCAGGACAGGACGCGCTGTTTGGCTCGGCGTCCGCGACGGCGATGGCCGAGCGTTGAAGAGAAAGGGCGGGAAATGTGTTTGCAGCAACAACAACGAAGACGTCCACACAGACAACACTAAAATAAACAAAATGGCTTCTGTCGTTCTGTCTGTGTGTGTGTGTGTGTGTGTGTGTGTGTGTGTTCTGCTTACTGGATCTACCTGCCACACACATCCACTCATCCCACCTCCTCAGCCAACACACCGTTGTCATCCGTCAGCTCATCACCCCTCCAGGATGTCAACCCCGGCTTTTCGTCCACTCATTGTCAGATCCTGCCGGTTGCCACACCGCCGCCTGTCTGTCTGACCACCCTGCTGCCAGTTACAGAACCACCGCCTGTCTGTCTGACCACCCTGCTGCCAGTTACAGAACCACCGCCTGTCTGTCTGACCACCCCTGCTGCCAGTTACAGAACCACCGCCTGTCTGTCTGACCGCCCTGCTGGCCAGTTACAGAACCACCACCCTGTCCAGTCTGACTAGCCCCTGCTGGCCAGCTACAGAAACCACCGCCTGTCTGTCTGACCACCCTCCTGCTGCCAGTTACAGAACCACCGCCTGTCTGTCTGACTACCCTGCTGCCAGTTACAGAACCACCGCCTGTCTGTCTGACTACCCTGCTGCCAGTTACAGAACCACCGCCTGTTCTGTCTGACCCCCTGCTGGCAGTTACAGAACCACCGCCTGTCTGTCTGACCACCCTGCTGCCAGTTACAGAACCACCGCCTGTCTGTCTGACCACCCTGCTGCCAGTTACAGAACCACCGCCTGTCTGTCTGACTACCCTGCTGCCAGTTACAGAACCACCGCCTGTCTGTCTGACCACCCTGCTGCCAGTTACAGAACCACCGCCTGTCTGTCTGACTACCCTGCTGCCAGTTACAGAACCACCGCCTGTCTGTCTGACCACCCTGCTGCCAGTTACAGAACCACCGCCTGTCTGTCTGACTAACCCTGCTGTCTGTTACAGAACCACCCGCCTGTCTGTCTGACTACCCCTGCTGCCAGTTACAGAACACACCGCCTGTCTGTCTGAACACCCTGCTGCCAGTTACAGAACCCACCGCCTGTCTGTCTGACTACCCTGCTGCCAGTTACAGAACCACCGCCTGTCTGTCTGACTACCCTGCTGGCTGTTACAGAACCACCGCCTGTCTGTCTGACCACCCTGCTGCCAGTTACAGAACCACCGCCTGTCTGTCTGACCACCCTGCTGCCAGTTACAGAACCACCGCCTGTCTGTCTGACCACCCTGCTGCCAGTTACAGAACCACCGCCTGTCTGTCTGACCACCCTGCTGCCAGTTACAGAACCACCGCCTGTCTGTCTGACTACCCTGCTGCCAGTTACAGAACCACCGCCTGTCTGTCTGACTACCCTGCCTATTGTAGACATAAACACTCCCCTTTGTTTAATCCCCTGCGTCTGTGTCTGCATTTGGGTTCGATCTGTTCCACACCTGACACAAAAAGCCTGTGTTGACAAAACTATTTGAATGTATTGGACATTGAGTTATTTCTTAATGTACTTCATACATTTGTTGGGATATGTATTGTGTTGGTTGAGTCAGTTTTGGGCCGTGTTTCGTACATTTCGTAAATCTCTATCATCTGCTAAATTCCTGCAGTTTGTAACTGAATGATATTTGTATGTTTTTCAAAGATACTTCCTTTGTTGATCGATCGCTGTCAGGAGATTTAAAATGCTGCCATCTTGATTTCTATGAGCCTGAAACTGGATGCCAGGGTGAGAAAGAAGAAGTAATTAAAAAGAATACCTTCGTTAAAACTGTCGTCAAGGGACAGCCAAGACTCAACAACACAGAAATGTCTCCGACATCAATCGTTCAGTTTTGGGCTGTTATTGCCGCGCATAATACAAAATATAATGAGCGGAAAAGTACACGTTTTTTATTGAGGAAAGTAAGGGACTTTCAGTGGGCGACATTAAACAACAGGTGAAGTTATTTTGAGATGGTTGAGCCCCGCTCACTTAAAAGGTACACTAAGTGATGCCAGTGACTGCAATCCAACCATTACCCACACTCCATCTCCCCAGATGCTAATGCTGTTAAATTGCCACTGGTTTCCTTCTGGACATCGCGACATTGACAAAAAGCCGATGTCTAAAGGCCTGGACATTGGATTAGGCGTGTGGTGTGTGGTTTTACCGATAATTAGTTTGCATGCAGTTGTCTATAATTACCCTAATATAACTTAAAACAACATACAGCCTTATATGCCATTTTACTTAACTGTCTGTGTGCTGGTTCCCTGTAAGAGGACAGCTAAAATCCCCCAGAAATGCTTTATAGATATATAGATATGAGCCAGCCACATAATCACCTCTGCACACGTCACCGCGCGCTGTGGGTTCCCCATTACGGCGCCGGCGGATTACAGCGTTTGATCTCCGCTCGCGCGCCAGCGAGGATAAACCGAGACGCTTTACTGTACGCGTCAGGTTTCCGTCGGATCAGCAGATTTCATTTGGAGGGATAATTACTGGTAGCTTAGCGGAGGGAAAGGAAGCGCAGGGTTTCCTCTGGGACACGATTGACCTTGACTCCCTCATAGCTTCAGGCTAACAATGATTAGTCTTAGGCTGGTCTCACGAATCAAATCAGCCTAACTCTGGCCAGAGTTGGCCGATAGCAGCACCAGAGATCGTGATTTGTTATGCTACTTATAAAACAAGCTGATTTGTATCTTAGGATACAAATCAATCAATTCAATCAACCAACTCATTAAATACATCACCTCCATCTGTTCTCTCTTACAATCAATTATTGTATTTCCAACATGCACACTGTCAGATTGTATCTTTGCTTACCTACACAAAACTTTCCAGTACTCCTCTGCCTGGTTAGCCAACCCTGCCTGTCTCCGGACCTGCCTGCCCTCGTCCAATCCCCGGAGATCGCCTCAGCCTTCTGTCCCCTGACCACGAGTACTGCCGTTGCAATTCCTGCTTTCCATCTGCCCCTCCCTGTGGGCTGTTTTGGCGTTCCCTCTCCACGACGTAGCTTTCCCCAGTCCGTCTGCCTGCTCCTTCACGGTCTCTCTTGTTCGAAATCTGGGAAATCTACGACGGTTGATCTCCGCAAGCTGCCAAAAACGGTCTTACTCCAGCCCCTCCGATCTGCAGCTGGGTGTCGGATCTCCTCAACAGTTGGTGGAATTGATGGACATATGGTTTTTGCCATGTATTGATGGTATAGCCGTCGCCATAACCACCATAACCACCATAAAGCCGGTACCATCTGCCCAGCTTGACTTCCCACCCTGCCGGTAAACACTGCCCCGGCCACAGAGATTGTATGTGCGTGAGTTCTCCCATCCTGCCACACTCACCTGCTCCGCATCCCCGGCCATTGGACAATAATACTGTATTACCTTGACTGGCCGCGTTCGACACAGTGAACCACCAGATTCTCCTCTCCACTCTGGCAGAGCTTGGCATTGCTGGATCTGCGTTTTTCTGGTTCACTTCCTACCTGACAGATCGCACCTATCAGGTCGCATGGAATGGCTCCCTGCCCAGACCCTGCACCCTTGGCACTGGAGTCTCCCAAGGCTCAGTATTAGGACCCCTTCTGCTCTCTATATATACATTCGATCTCTCAGCTCTGTAATTACTGTTCCTTTCCTAACCCCCCTCTGACATCCAAATTGCAACACGCATCTCTAAATGCCTGGCTGACAACAGCAAATGGACTACTGAAGCAACCACCTGAAGCTTAACCTAGACAAGATTGAGCATCTCTTCATGCCGGGGAAAGACTGCCCTCAGATGGACCTACTTGTCACCATTGAGGACCGACTGCAAGGAACCTTGGTGTGGTACAGGATGACCAGGCGTTTTGTCCGTGCAACTTGTAGATTGCTCTCCCAACATCCACAGGATCCGGACCCTCCTCACACCATGAAGCAGTTCACAGATCTTGGCCTCTGAGCCGCTCGTCATCGCTCACCTTCGACGACCGCAATTGGACTCCCTCCTCCGCAAACAAGGCCCTTACAACCGCATCCCAGACGCAGCAGCGCGCCTGGTGGTCAACTTACCAAAATTCTCCCCATGTAACCTTGCCATGTACCCCACTGGTTACTGGCCCTACATGGCTATCAGCGGAACTTGCCCCTACCTACCTCCAAACATAGTCAGACCCCTAGCCCCAGCCTGAGCTATCTGCGCCTATCTGCTCAACAACTTCCGGCGAGACGACTGGTACCACCTTCACTAAGAACAGGGAAACATCGCTCTGCCAAGTCCCAACTCTTCTCTGTTCTGGCACCGCTCCCGGCCGAGCTCCCGGCTGACATCAGAGTCACTCACCAGCTTCCGCAAGAGACTCAAGACCCCACCGGTTCAGAGTTCACCTGGACTCTGCATACGATCACATTAAAAATCATATCATAAACGTGAATTAATTATCACCATAAATACCAGTTGTATGTTTCCGTAGTCCCTCCGCTAAATGCTGCATGGACAACATCGGCTGCAATGTGTCTCAAGCTCGAGAAATAATGTGTGCGTGTTTTAATGTTGTAATGCATCTGAGAGTTATGTAAAATCAGGCCTGATACTTGAACAGTGATTAATCCAGCGGTTCCCGTGCGTACATAATCACATTAATTTATGGATCATCTTAACAAGCCTTTGAATGTAGTCATGAATTATGTAATAACTTTAATATGACTAATTTCTACTGACATTATTATTCTGATTACAAAAAAGTTTGAGTTAGCTGACTTAGGTGATCTATAAAAGTCATCTATACTGAGCTATGGAGCTCATGTCTCTCTACCCACCACCCACCACCCCCACCTCCCCACACACATGTACACACACACACACCACCACACACACACACACACCACACAGCACACACACACACACACACACACACACACACACACACACACACGCACACACACACACACGCACACACACACACACACACACACACACACACGCACATCTCTTCTGTGCTCTTGTCTTTTGCCTTTGTGCTTGTGCCCGTGCACACGTGAGCGCTCACAATACCCTGAAACGATCGTGTGCCTGGTTCTTCAGTCTCCAGTGGTCTGCACTCACCTCCGAGAGAGAGGGGGGGAGAGAGATAGAGAGAGAGAGAGAGAGAGAGAGAGAGAGAGAGAGAGAGAGAGAGAGAGAGAGAGAGAGAGAGAGAGAGAGAGAGGAGAGAGAGAGAGAGAGAGAGAGAGAGAGTGAGAGAGAGAGAGAGAGAGAGAGAGAAGAGAGAGAGAGAGAGAGAGAGAGAGAAGGAGAGAGAGACAGAGAGTGAAGAGAAGGGAGCAGAGTGGGTGAGAGAGGGAGGTGTGTGTGTGGTGAGAGAGAGAGAGGAGAGAGAGAGAGAGAGAGAGGAGAGAGAGAGAGAGACGAGAGAGAGAGAGTGCATGTGGAGAGAGAGAGAGGAGGAGCAGGAGTGGAGAGAGAGAGGGAGAGGGAGCAGGAGTGGGGAGTGGGAGAGGGAAGAGGGAGTGTGTGGTGTGAGAGAGAGAGAGAGAGAGAGAGAGAGAGAGAGGAGTGAATGAGTGAGAGAAGAGTGTGAGAAGAGAGAGGAGGGAGCAGGAGTGGGAGTAGGGACGAGGGAGAGGGAGTGTGTGTGAGAGAGAGAGAGAGAGAGAGAGAGAGAGAGAGAGAGAGAGAGAGAAGAGAGAGAGAGGGAGAGAGAGAGGGGGGAGAGAGAACATCATATACTGTTGCTTGACTCCAACTATGTGTGCGCTGGACGGACCTCGCCGCGCCACCGAGGGCTGGTCACTGTAACGCCGCCACGGGGACCACTCTGTGCGTTACGGACGCGTGGATGGACTTACCCGCCGCCGCTTCCCCGCCCCGGAGTGCTGCTTGCGGCCGCCGCTGAAGAGGAAGACGAGGAGGACGAGGAGGAGGAGGAGGAGGAGGAGGAGACATGCCGCCGCCCGGGTGCTTCCTCTGCTCGGGCTTCTTCTTCGTGAGTTGCGTGGTCGCCCTTTGCTGCGGCACAAGTTTTCCAAGTAACATCAACATCGGTGAGTTCCACTCTGTGCTGCAAGTGTCTGTCTGTGGACCGACCTGATTGATTGATTGATTGATTGATTGATTGTTTGCGCGCAACACGATCATGACTTCGGCATCACTGCGTTTGCAAATTTTGCAAAAAGAAACGTGAATGCATGCAAAACAAAATGTGTCTTAATGACATGCATGAAGTCAGTGAGGATGAAATGATCCAAGCCCGTACTGTACTGTACTGTACTGTACTGCACTGTACGCACAGATGCATGCGTAAATGTGCAGATAAGATCCCCGCCAGCACGCTGGATCTGGAGTGCGTTGTGTTCTGCGTCGCGGTTGTACCCAAAATATTTGCGCCAGCGTGTGCTATCCAACCTTCCATCACCGTATGCATGGAGGAAGTCGTGTAAACACTTTTAATTAGCGTTGCCATTGTGTGTTCCCTCTGCTTATTACGTGATGTTTGCCCTCAATGTAAACGTATTTGACTGGTTTTGCCGTCAGCAGGCAGTGGGTGTGATTGGGAATGAAACCCTATAGTCGCTGTCCATGGTGCGCACACCTTCCTCCCTTTTCCACGGGCTCCACAGAGACACAAAGACCCCCGTCGCCTCTGTGGAGCCTCCAAAGGCTATAGCCAATGTGCCTCAGTCACTATGCACACCCCGCAACATGGTGATCCTACAACAAATGCAAAGGAAATCTGTTTTTATTGGAAGATTTTGCACGTTTATTCCCTTCAAAGCAAAAGTTTTGCTGTTACTTTTTTTATTTGAATGCAGCCACATAATACTGTACAGGTGTAGCTCATAATATTATGTATGGTTCCCTTGGATTTAGGTCTGGCAGCGCACCGCCAGTATAGATACAACTAGTCCAGTGAATATACATTGATGCCATGCTGGTGCTGCAGACAGACGTACTGATAATTAATACATACAAACTCAACCGATGATAATATTACAGGAGGAGCAGTAACTGACTTTACCCTGCTAGTGATGAGGACCTGTGAAAAGGGCTTCTATTTATTCCCTTCAAAGTAAAAGTCTTGCTGTTACTTTTTTGGATGCAGCCGCGTCAATGCTGCTGCTGCTGCTGCTGTGGTGGTGGTGGTGGTACTATGTAGACCACCACGGGTTACTGTGCACCGTACTCTGTGTGATCCGGGCTGTCCTGTCCCTGTCCTGTCCTTGTCCTGTCCTTGTCCTTGTCCTTGTCCTGTGCTTGTCCCTGTGCTGTTGACAGGTGGGCTCTTCCCGACCGGCTCCCATGAATACGAGGTGTTCCGCTTCGCTCTGGCGCGTCACCAGGACGTGCCCAAGCTGGTGCCCCAGGTGGACATGGTGGACACGGGCAGCAGCTTCGCCATGACCTACGCCTGTGAGTTCCCTTTTTGTTTATTGTGCTCCAACTTCACGTGCAAATGTTGAATGATAATGTGATAATGTTGTGTTTCTAATTCATGCTTTTCTTGTCATAGTCCTTGATGTATAACTTGTGGCCATCCTAGACTCTGGGGGTCAATTGTGCTTGAAAAATAATGACAATAATATAATGACAATAATGAAAATAATGACTACACCACACGTTCATTTGATTCTTTGTCAAGAAACATCCATCCGTCCAAAAGTGTGTGTGTGTGTGTGTGTGTGTTTGAGTAGCTCAAGTCTACTCACGGTCTGCCAAAGCGAAGAGGATATTTTTTT
>PIJE02000514.1:290968-304156 GCA_002895965.2 Coryphaenoides rupestris | reverse complement strand
ACCAACGTGGGATTTGTGGAAGGTTTGGCTGTCATGAAAGACATCCTGCGTGAACTACAGAGTCTGTCTCTCAAGCTGCAGAGAAGAGAAATGACACTTGTGGATTCAAGTATCCACATCCAACAAGCCATCGATGTTTTGAGAGCCATGAAGACATCGGGTGGGAAATCAACGAAGAAGGCCTGATGAGACACAACAGTGTGTTCTTAAAGATGTGGAGCTGACAGAAGGCAGGGGGGAAATAAACAAGCCTTGCTTTTATGACTCGGTGGCTGGCAGTCTAACCTCGCTTACCTGAATCAAACTTGGTCCAGACACTCAAGGCCCTTGATAAGGGCCAGGAGAGCCAAAAACCAAGAGAACTTGGTTTTGTATGGCGAACAAGAAGTACACAGCCTAGCTTAATCGCTAAGGGAACCAGCCAGGGAGGCTGTGGAGCAGTTTAGAGACTGGAAACTGCAGGGCACACCACAGGGCAAAACACTGGAAAGACTATACATAGCAAGTCGCACTTACCTCCCCACGTCAGCCGAGTGCGAGAGAGGATTTTCCGCCGTCAATGACACAGCCAGCCGGAGCCGCAACAGGTTATGCGCGAAGACAGCCTGTCTTCACTTCTGTTTGTGGACCTAAACGGACCCCCTTTGGACAAATTTGATCCAGTGCCTTTCGTGAGAAGCTGGATTAAAGCAGGACACCGTCTCTCCTCTTCTTGAATACCAGGACGGAAACGAGAAGAAGCTGAGCCTGTGGTCCCATTCTTTGTTAAAGTAAAGACAGATATATTTCTATCTCTTTAGCCTATGTTTGCTGTGACTGAATTGTTGATGTGCATAAGGTGAAAAGTTGGAGGCCTACAGCGACACACAAAACGATACCCCGAAAGCACACACAGCAGTCGTCTCCCGATCCCCGACGTTAACAGTTTTCTTTCTCGAGTTTTCCCGCCTTTCCTTGCGTCTTTCGGTGCCGTTGACGACAACACGGTGCGTGACCTTCCCCGACAGCCTGACGTTGTGCATCCTAATGCCGTGACGTGAAAAAAGACAAAAATAATTAAAATATACAAATAACAAAGCGCCGTCGCCGGCGCCGTGGTTGTGCCGTGCCGTACCGCTGCAGAGATAGCGCCACCTGAGATGCTAGCAAGGTGAACGAGACTCTTCACAGCACCTCTCCGTAGCTACGACTTCCTCATCCTCCTCCTCCTCCTCCTCTTCCTCTTCCTCTCCATGTTATTCTAGAGCTCGGTAAGGGGCAGGTTAGCCTTGACACCGTCTCTTTATTAAGCAATGTCTGGTGTTTTATGTACTATGTCTGTGAGAGGAAATATAATGCTGTGTGTGTGTGTGTGTGTTAGGGTGTGTGCTGTTATCCTTGACAACGTGCCCACATGGACACACACACACACACACGCACACACACACACACGCACACACACACACACACTAATCCCACGGCGCGTCTGATTTTTTTTTCCACCACACTGTCACTAGTGTGGCTGGTGGCACAGGTATGGAAGGAAGCTGCTCCACACACACACACACACACACACACACACACACACACAGGGTCTGCATGTGTGATCTGTTCAGTCCGCTCAATGCCAACCCATCCTTCTACAGACTTCACAGCCTTTGAGTGTATCACCGTTGCCATGGCGCCCTATAGTTACAGAATAATAGTAGC
Organism: Coryphaenoides rupestris; assembly: GCA_002895965.2. Lineage (NCBI taxonomy): Eukaryota > Metazoa > Chordata > Actinopteri > Gadiformes > Macrouridae > Coryphaenoides > Coryphaenoides rupestris. Next base: position 302,467 of record PIJE02000514.1, on the reverse strand, counting down.
AGGTCCAATCACCGCTGCAGCAGGTGAAGTCCAAAGGGAACAGAAACGTATGTATATCTACCAATATATATATAAACGTATACATTATATGGGCTCCAGATTGCCAAGGACATCAGACCTCTCTTGGATTCTCACTGGGCAAGGAGCAGAAAGGGAAAAAGATAGACAGAGAGAGAGAGAGAGAGAGAGAGAGAGAGAGAGAGAGAGAGAGAGAGAGGAAGAGAGAGAGATGGGGATGGAGGAGGCTGCACATCGTCATGGAGAGGTGTGTGTGTGTGTGTGTATGGGGGGGGCGGGGGGGGGGGGGAAAGAAGAAGAATCAAAAGAAAAAAAAATTCCAAAGATGGATGGAATACAGTCGGTGTGCAGAAGACCCCAGAGGACCAAAACTGAAAAACAAACAACCTTCCAACATAACACGCACGTCCGCACACAAACACAAACACACACACACCACACACACACATGCATGCACGCACATACATACGTACTTGCGCGTACTTGTGTGCACACAAACACACACACACACACACCCAGGCTCTCCAAGTTGCTGGTTGGCGTGCCTCCACGTGATGTACACAGAGCCCTCACTGATTGTGCTTGGAGTTCGGCTTACATACAGAAATGAGTCTACTTAGGAAGAGTCATTTGAAAACGCCGCTATTATTAACCATGTCTGGCTGCCGCAGCTTACTGTCTGCTTTGACGCGTGCCAAACGGTTAAATGAATATTTATGGCGGCATCTTGAATGTGGAACACAATGGCGGGCGGGAAGGGCAGCGAAAAAAAAAATGACTTGGGTAGAAATGAAGCAGAAATGCAATTCTGTCTGTGTTTAAACTGCTGCAGAAGGACTGTGGCGTGACCTCCATTTTGCTTTCCGCCCTCAAAGTGTTTGCGTGAAGGTCTTTCTATTTTCACAGCTCGTGTCGCATCCGGGGCTCGGGGAAGTAGCCTTTGAAAAAAAATGATCTCATTACAGTACGAAGATCTCTCTCGCTCTCTCTCTCTCTCTCTCTCACGCACACACACACACACACACACACACACACTGAGCCACTGAGACACCCACACACTCCCCCCCCCCCCCCCCACTCCCGACATAATGTGAGGGGGCACGCAGGTACTCGGGTATGCATAGGGGTGCACTCATGCATACATATGAAGACTGCACCGGAAGACGGCCCGCTCTCGCTCCACACCCGCTACCAGTTAGCCGGATAAGTTGACCGTTCCGCCACCGGCTCACAATTAGCCGACCGGTAATGAGCTCGGGGAGCCACACCGGTGGCCGGTGAACCTATAGCTCTCTCGAAAAGATATCCCTCGAAGTCACGGCTAAAGGGTACGCTGCACCCGGAGCCTGGCCGTGTGAATTGGCTTTTGTTCTATCCACGCATCCCCCCCACACACACACACACCACCGCCACCTCCCTGTGCCCCCGAGACCTTCGAGCTGTGCGCCGCCGGTACCGCTCTCATGTAATGGCCATTGATACAGGCTGTGTGCCGCCGCTAGTTAGCTGGTTCATTAGTTGTTCATTAACTACCTCTGAATCGGGGACGGTTTGAGGGCGTCTAACGGGGGACTCTTATGTCATCGTTGGCTTCATAAGGACTTAATCCTTTTATTACCAGAGCTGTATGGGGACCCTTCACCAAGAACCGCCTGGTGTTGTTGTTGTTGTTGTTTTAGGACGGTCCAAAGACTCGAAGGCAAACATCTATTTTGCATTTGTTTGGGGGGCAGCAGACAATAATTCCACGACAGACCAGTGGAAGACACGTGTTTCTGCTCATTTAAAAATAACAAAATATGGAAGCACTGCTGCTCTTTTGACCGTAGGCGTTTTTGCACACCATCACCATGGAGACACGTGGGGGACTCCATTATTCTTTATGGAACCATGAAAGTGACCGAGTGAGACCACAAAGCACTGTGAGGTAAATAAGGAGAATGATGAAAACAAACAAATAAATCCTGCGGGCGCGTTGATGGCGGCGCTAAATCAAACGATATGATCACCGGTCATCCGCTTTGAAGGCCAAGGAGGTCTCCCCCCCGACGATGCGGATCCATGGAACAGACTCTGAGCTTTCCACTGCACATGTGTGAACGTATGAATTATGTGCAATTATGTGTGTATATACTGTATGCATGTGCATGAGTATGTGTATGTGTGTGTATGTGTATGTGTATGTCAATGTTTACGTCTGGTTTTGTGAGTAAGACAGAACATAGGAAGGAAAACGTAGGAAAAATCATCATACAAACTATTAAAAAATATCCTACGACAGCAAGCTATAACTTGTCTGTCAGTCATCTTAACATTATAAGGATGACAGTGCTCATTTATGATCACACACACACACACACGCACACACACACGCACACACACGCACACACACACACACACACACAGCCAGTAGAAATATACTGGGTGATAACCACACAAGGTGACTGCGGTGATGGATCAGTGTAGCCATTGGCAACAGCATTATTTTATTTTAGTGTGGGCGAGCGTGGAACGACTCCCCCCCCCCCCCCTCCACCCCCCCATCTAAAAGCATGTATTCTTGTCTCCGTACAAGTGTGTATGCGCGTGCAGCAATTCCTAATGGCAGTCATGTGCATGAGAATGTGCGTAGTTGTAGGTGTGTAGTTGTGCATGTGTGTGCATGTGTGTGGGTGTGTGTGCGTGCCCAGTTGTGTGTGTGTGTGTGTGTGTGTGTGTATGCAAGTGTGTGTATGTGTGTGTGTGGATGCAAGTATGTGTGTGTGTGTGTGTGTGTGTGTGGTGTGTGTGTGTGTGTGTGTGTGTGTGTGTATGTGTGTGTTTGTGTGGGTGGTGTGTGTGTGTGCGTGCCCAGGTGTGTGTGTGCATGCAAGTATGTGTATGTGTGTGTATGTGTGTGTGTGTGCATGCAAGTATGTGTATGTGTGTGCATGCAAGCATGTGTGTGTGTGTGTGTGTGGGTGGGTGGGTGTGTGTGTGTGTGAGAGTGCCCAGGTGTGTGTGTGTGCATGCAAGTATGTGTATGTGTGTGTGTGCATGCAAGTACTGTGTGTGTGCGTGTGTGCGTGTGTGTGCGTGTGTGCGTGCGTGTGTGTGTGTATATTATCTCCCGAAGGAGTGTGCGAGATTTATGTAGCTGTAAAAGTAAGAAGTGATTCGCTATGCTGGAGTGGCAAAATACTATCTGTACTCAATAGAGAGAGAGAGGGAAGGCAAGAAATGGGGAAAGAGAGATATAGAGAGTCAAAGAGAGAGAGAGAGAGAGAGAGAGAGAGAGAGAGAGAGAGAGAGAGAGGGAGCAAAATCAGTTTCACAAAATTAAGCCGTAGCCCATCTCAGCATGTTAAAGACCCGCGAGACCGTCACAAGTCAAACAATTTACTCGCAGACTATTTTAAAAGTTCAGTGGACGGGTAGAGGATGGGATCCGTGTGGACTTAAGAGGACATGCACGGCATATTCTGAGGTTTTCCCTCTCGATCCCCGCATCGAATGAAACAAGCAAATATGAAAAGTTTCTTCTTCTGCGCCGGCGTCCCGTCTGGTCCGCAGAACAACGCCTTGATGTTGACTCCTGCTGTTGTTGAAGCGCGTTGTGGCTCTTGCCAGTCTATATTCCATCAATTATTCAATCCAATTTTTGAGGAGGCGAGGACATTTTGGAATTTGATCGGATTTCCCATCAAAGTCACTCCACGTATATATTGTATACATGCCCCGTAGCAACACAACCGCGTCGTCATGGCAGCCAACGCTAACCAAACCACAACATGACGTTTTCAGAAGTGATTTGAGTGGAGCAGAGAAGCATGTTTGCAGCCTTTTTTTTTTAATAATCCCAATATAAGTAATACATAATTAGTAACAAATCTTTAGCAGCACATCATTAATATCACGTCATATATGAATGTCGTCTGTGTTTCCAGTAGTAACTATCAGAAGGAAATACTATTAAAAGGTTGTAATATCCTAAATCGGATAATTGTCCGCCGATAAATCTTGTTAACAATTTCTTTAGAGTAACACTTGTTTCCAAATGTTAACACACTTGGAAACAAAAGCAGCCGACAGTTCCTGGCCGTGCTGGTGTGTGTGTTTACTGTCCACATTGTTGTTATCTGGTCACAGCTGTTGGACAAATGGTCAGTTGTGTTCCACAACAAAATGGACAACAGGAGGCCAGTAATTTGCACGTGAACCGCGTTTTAAGTCAGATAAACGGAAACGCGCCCGGAGACCATCGTGACGGCTAAAGAAAGCAAAAGAAAGTTCGGAACGTTAATGTGTGCATTCATCGAATCTCTTCGATACTTGCATCGTGGGAGGGGATGGGGAGGGGGAGGGGGGGGGGGGTGGGGGGGGGAATACCGGATCGATATGAAAGGACGACTGATTCAGCCTGTCAGACATTAGCGTGCCGAGGTAAATGACTTCAGCGCTGCAAACCACACTGTAAGCTGCTCGGCAATTAGACGGCCCCCTTGCGCGGTGGGAGTCGCTGGGAAGATTGAGCTCGTGGTAATAGATGTTTCAGAATCGAGCTCAACTCAGTCATTGGACCAGGTGATGCCTTTGTCATTTGCTGTCTTTCTGCACGCGTTAATATCACATTTATTATTCAAGGCTGTCAGAGAATTGACATGTGCGCACACATACACACACACACACGCGCAGACACACACACACACATGCATTCTGCATGTACCAATTTTGTGACATTGCGTGTTTAATGTATTTTTTATGAGAGCAGCAGCCTCCGGATTATTGAAATTCCACCTTGCAAAGTGGGGCCCCGCTGCAAGGTGGGGGGAGTCGTTTGTTGTCATGTTGATGTGCTGGGGCTAGAAGAGATCCAAGTGTGCTTAGTTCCCCTTGAGGATGTGTGTCCCCTGCCTCGTGGGGCCCCGGCCAGAGTACAGCTGCGGGTGTAAAGCCATGACTCCGTGCAAGGAGTATCGATCCATCACCGGTGTCACTGGGTGTGGTAGGAAACCAGAGAACCCGACAGGAAACACACAGGGAACTAGCAGGGAACCCACTGGGAACCCACAGGGAATACACTAGGAACCCACAGGGAACCCACAGGGAACCCACTGGGAACCCACAGGGAACCCACTGGTAACTCACAGGGAACCCACTGGTAACCCACAGGGAACCTACAGGGAACCCACTGGGAACCCACTGCGAACCCACTGGTAACCTACAGGGAACCCACTGGGAACCCACAGGAAACCCATTGGGAACACACAGAGAACCCATTAGGAACCCACATCAACATGCATTATTGTTTAACTCTTAACCTGGGAATGGATTGCTATGTTCAGGTGTGTGTTTGTGTGTGCTTTGGTGTGGTGTTGTGTGTGTGTGTGTGTGTGTGTGTGTGTGTGTGTGTGTGTGTGTGTGTGTGTGTGTGTGTGTGTGTGTGTGTGTGTGTGTGGTGGTGTGTGTGTGCTGTCGTGTGTTGTGTCTCGGCGGGCAGGTACTCACAGGTGGCCGGGCTTGTTGCAGGTGTGTTCCGTGCCCTTGAAGTAACTGGGGGGTCCTCTATGACGGGGATAACGTGTCATGCCGATGACACTGGCATCGGCGCCGGGCTGTCCAGCGTGCCACGGGCATGATGATGCCAATGGTTGACGTGGTGCAGGGGGCTGGCCGAGTCCTCCTCGCCGCTGATCACCGCCACGGGACCTGGGCACCGCGGTGAGGGAGGGAGGGAGGGGGAGAGAGAGATAACATGATGAGTACAAAAATGAGGAGTAAACAGACGCCTGGACAGCCACACCCCCAAAAGGTTGTGAGTTTGAACCCCAATGTCCGCAGTCCACCTGTGGGCTCATGAGCAAGCTGCCGCACTCCTCAACCGCTCCTAATACCCTTGGATGGATAAAGGGTACACGAGTACGCATGTATTCAATGACGGAGGAGTCGGCAGTGATGGACAACAAGGATCTAAAAATGAAAAATAACCATAGCAACCGAGCAACATAACAAAATGTTATGTCAGGAGAGGAGACAAGTGTCAAAAAGTATATTAATACGCATCTCAAAGTCTATCTAATAAGGCCGCCTCTCTGTTGTGGTCACGTGTCCGTCCTGAAATGCTGAAAAGCTTCAGTCAGATGCTAGACTGCGATGGATTTCACCAAACGTCATTTTCTAATGCTCAATGCATTTCACTAAAGTAAAAGACAGATTTCTGTGCTTCTCCTCACTTTACAGTGAACAAGCCTACAAGGCCAGACTGTCCTGGCTCAGCGGCTCCTAATAGTTGCGGTAGTTTTCCTTGTTCCTTTGTCAGGTCCTGGGATATTTACAGCGCGGCGGGCCTGGGTGACTGTCAGATGTTTCGGCGCGTAAACAAACACCCGCGTCGCTGTGTAAAATGAACGCCGGTTGACTCGTCGGCGGTGTTAATGGATTGGGAAAAGCCCAGAGGGACCGCCAGTGCGCCACTGTTTCTCCTCTCTGTGCGTCTAATTGTTTTTGTGTTATTTTTTCTTCCTCTTCCTCTCCCGGCCGCCCGCTCCCAGAGTGATCCTACATCCGCCTGGCGTGTCTTTCAGACGCCTCCCAGCGGACCGGGGAGTCTCGCGTTGCGTGTCGGCGTGCCAGATGCGAGCCGTAGTTGACGGGGAGGGAATAGCGTCTCAGGGCAGGGACGCGGCTGCGTATCGAGCCCCCCCTCCCCCCCCCCCCCCTCCCCTTCACATCCACCCTCCGTCCCACCACCACCACCACCAGCACCACCACCTCTTGTCTGCACAACCTTCACAGCTGGGGATGGGGGATAACACAGGGAGGGGGATTGGGGCCCCATGCAAGGAAATATGGAGAGAGAGAGAGAGGGGGGGGGTGATACATTAGAGTATGAAAAAAACCCTGACCCTAACCCTAACCCTAACCAAAAAACACCATTAAGCCCTCGCAAACGTGTGATGATGTCACTCTCTACATTACTAAAAATGGCAGAGGGTCAGCACAGGAAGCAGGAAGAGAGAGAGAGAGCGATAGAGAGAGAGAGAGCGAGAGAGAGAGAGAGAGAGAGAGAGAGAGAGAGAGAGATTTATGGTATGGGAGGGTGTTGAGATTAGAAAAGGTACTTGAAACATTAGCCTCGTGGCACTTTGGCTGACGGATACAGTCTTTGTGTCCTACGGTTAATGGAGGACAGAAGAAGTGATGGTTGGGGTAGAGGAGGAGGACTCAAAATAGGACGAGGGGGTGAGGGAGCAACCGAGAGACAGAGAGAGAGTGTGTGAGTGAGAGAGAGACAGAGAGAGAGAGAGAGAGAGAGAGAGAGAGAGAGAGAGAGAGAGAGAGAGAGAGAGAGAGCGGAGGTGGACAGCTAAGGGGAGGGGCTTGGATTTCTGCATGCCGTGGTGGGCGTCACCCTCACACCCAGTGCGTGTTATGGAGCTGTAGAGCCACCTCAACGGGAGATGGAGAGAGCGAGAGAGCGAGAGAGTGAGAGAGCGAGAGAGTGAGCGCGAGAGAGGGAGGGGGAGTTCAATTGCAGCGAGAACAAGATGGAGACGTACAGTAATGGCGAGGGACAGCACGACGCCGTACCATCTTTGCGCGGCGCTATTATTGCATCTCAGCCCACAATGGCCGTTTTTCCATCTGAACGGGTGACCAGGTCATTTCACTCCCGCCCACCTCCCCTACACCTCCGCCCTCGCCAGCTACGTCATAGACCCCCACACATGCCGGGGGGGGCGGGGGCAGAGAGGTTAAGGAGAAGGGCAGGCCCGTAATTGGAGGGAGAGAGAGCGAGACGGGGAGAATTGCGCCCGGAATTTCCCGGAACCAGGAGTGTAAAGCCCTAACACCGTGCGGAGGCGGCGGCACAACGTCCGCTTCTAAACGCTCTCGACTCCCTCTGCACCGCCCTCGCCACCGACACCACCTTCCAAATGCCCCCCCCCCTATTCATTCTGCCCAGAAAACTGCGCTTGACAAATGAGCCAGCCTCACTGAAGTAAAGCAAAACTCAACAACACCACCACAGATGTTGTAGCGGAAAAAGGCAAGAAATAGTTGTTGCTGCTGAAATGTACTGACAGTTCCATCAACCATTTACCCACAAGCCTCCTGGAGTCGGTCACATGGTCACATGTAGACCAATTCGGTCTACTGGTACACATACTGGTGCACTTGGACACACATTGTATTTGGTTATACAAGGATGCCACCCATATAAGTCTCAAAAAATCTGAAAATGAGCATGATATGTAATTGGAGATTCAGGAAACAGTCAAGCTCAGTCCATATACTGGCCTGTCTTACAACAATGCTACAGCCAGTATGATCTCCTTTAAAATGTCCACACTGGGCTGGAACGTGTGTTTCTGTTTGGTCCGTGTGATTCACTGTTCTCTGAGAACCCCAGGTTGGCAGATATGAACAAATTGGCACACAAGCACAGTGTGCTGCAGTAATGGAAGCAAGCAAACAACTGGGAAGACTGGAGATTGTTGATTCAACCCAACCTAACAAAATGGATAACATGAATATATTTAAATACTTACTTACTCGCTAAGCATACCACTAACTTGCGCTCACGGTCATTTCGATGTCTCAACATGGGCAACACGCGTTGCAGCATCCATTTTAAGAATATCATTGTGTGAAAAACAAAGTTGGTTTTGGTGTTTTTTCACCCACTGCAGTAGAAGTGTTCTTCTTGGTTTGACTGTAAATCCATTGTGAGAACACTGGCCCTGCATGCGAGTGGGACTTTCTCACACTACTGTCCGCTGAACCTTGGAATTCTATTTTCTGTTTTTATATTTCTGGAAAACAACGTTTGGCAATGATTCCTCTCAAGGACACCCCAGTCAAATAATGAGCGATTAGAATGGCGCCGTTAACAACATCTGTACCAAATTACAGGTTTTTGTATGACAAAGGACCCGATGTACTCAGTGCATCCAATAACGCAGTAAGAGTCGCCTGCGGCCATGGAGCTCTATGCTGGTAGCCCGCCCTCCCTCTGTTTTCCCAACATCCGATTGGCTTCCCAAGTCTTTCAGTCACCCTTTATTACCCCATCTATCAACTGTTACGGATGAATTGTCAATACTTGCTGCACACTGGCTTAAAGGCCAGTTAATCAGTGTTTATTACCTCAATAAATCACATGACTGGCTCTCGGCTTTGTTAGTGCCCATTGGTGGTTTGTGTTGAATACAGCTTTTGTACTGCCTTTTGGTGAATGTGTGTGTGTGTGTGTGTGTGTGTGTGTGTGCGTGTGTGTGTGTGTGTGTATGTGTGTTTGCACTTTGCACACGTGTGGATGTGTCTTGTATGTATGTATGTATGTATACTGCATTCCAAGCAGTGTGCTTGAATGAAGAGAAATGAGATGAAAAGATGTAATATGTATATATATATATATATATATATACTGTATAAATATATATACAACTGTATATACGTACAAACCAAACAAAAGATTGCAATTGTAGTAAATTAATCGTACCTGAGGAAAAAAACAACTCAGAATCTAAACAAGACAGAAAATACATAAATCGTTCCATTAGACGAGTTCCATGCAGCCCAGGGAAATGGTTGCTTTTAAATTGTTTTGTCACAAGGAATTAAAGTTGACCTGCAATATGCATTAAGAGAGAGAAGCACACACTGTAGTGTTTTATCATGGCATGAAACACGCACACACACACACACACACGCACGCACGCACGCACACACGCACGCACGCACGCACGCACGCACGCACGCACGCACGCACGCACGCACACACACACACACACCACCACAGATAAAGTCCTGGAAGAAGTTAACACGTGTTTTGAGGCTTCCACAAGAGGAATTCTACCAGGGTTTACAAAACAAAACCACAAATGCAGCCACATGGAAAATTCTATCACATATTCGTAGTATAAGTATAGTATCAGTACAGTATAAGTATAATTCAACGCATTAAGTGAAAACACACAACCAAAGTAGTACTGTGAATGATATGAGGACAGACGCTTTTTGAAGATCTCAGTGAAATATATTGCAAATTAGTATGACATACAAAATAGTAACGTCAGCATTAAACGTTTGTGTTAGCTGATGAGATGCTTATTTCAATTATCCCCCTGAATCATAAATCCATGTTTAGAGAATACAAAACGTGTCATTTGGAATTCATAAAGTAGACTCCATTTCTATTGCACAATATGAAATGTGTTAATTATCGTCAGATATTCAGCCCTATGTATGACACAGTTATAGACGACAAAAGACAGTTTGGTTATTTGTTGTTGTTGACTATCTTTGCTGCCAGGACTCATCAGCCTAAGGTATTAAACAGGGAATGGATCATTAAAATGCCCGCCACCACACTGCTGCAGTCCAATATAAGATACAGAGATCATGCATTCCTATTATTCAAACCAAAATAGCCGCTTAGTGTGTTTGTTCTATTTGATTTGGACGACACTATCTACATGTTTCCGAGACGCGTTGGACTGCAGGTTAAATACAAACAATGTTGAAATGGCCTGAACATTTAGTGCAGGTTATGGACGTCTGATTGAATTTTCAACTCTCTTTCTATTAGAGCAAGGCCACACTGTACCTTCAGCAAACAACCTTCTAATGTAAACACTCACAATTGAGTTCTATACGCTGGTTGAAAATAACTATATGGTTTTTTATATTGTTACGCTGCTGTGTTGAAACAGTGCAATAATTAAAAAAAAATATGTTTTTATATAATATAATAACTATGCTTTTATATTATTGCACTGCTGTCATGAGGCAGCATGAACAATATTTCTGGTTAGAAAATCAGGGGGAGTGGGAAACGGGGAGATTGAGTCCTGGAACATTTTGTTTGTATCAGGAGGATACAGTCCATGTTTTTTTTTTTTAAATGTTATTTTTTTGGGAGGGCATTTTTTCAGCTTTATTGTAGAGGATAGTATGTAGACAGGAAAGGGTGGGAAGACATGCAGCAAAGGGCACGAGCCGGATTGAATAGATCTCCACGAACACCATAGGATCAGCCACAAAGAGATGTGCTACTGCCACTCTCCCATGTACTGACATTCAGGGTCATAAAGAATGGAGGCAGCTGATGGTCTCGTCAACATAGCCTGGTTACTAAACATGGCAACTCCGTGGAGTCGGACTCCCTTAAGAATTGCTTCAGACTACAAATAGCTCGAAGGCTAATTTCAAATGGGCCCTTCCGATGTTACATGGCAGTCCTCACTTTTTAATGAGCCAATGTGTGGTGCTGGGAGACGTCAGCCACATTGAAGTAACCTTGAAGTACCACGACGTTCGACCCCCAACCCTCCCCCTCCATTCCTATGACCCTGAATGTCAGTACATGGGAAGAGTGGCAGGTAGCGCACATCTCTTTTGTGGCCTGATCCTATGTTGTGTTCGTGAGATCTATTCATAGTCTGTGCCGTGCCAGCCGTTTACTTTGTCCAGCGTGTTTTCTAGGAAGAGCTGCCC
>PIJE02000514.1:271665-279505 GCA_002895965.2 Coryphaenoides rupestris | reverse complement strand
GGGGGGCTTATTTTGAATACAGTTGTGTAAACATTTCTATCACGACTATTACACTGAAAAAAGGCCACTCTAAAAATAAGTCAAAAACATTAATACAAGTTTAGAGCTTTGCTTGTAATAAGTACAAAAATCTGCCAATGGAACAAGTGAAAATTCACTTGGTAAGATTTCTTGAAACAAGATGTGATATTTAGGCCTTTCAAGATAAAAGATATCTTGACATTAGCTGGGAAAACTCATTTTAAGCTTTATTTTACTGGTATCAATAAGGATCAACAAGACGATCAAAAAATAACACAGCAGCTTAAAAACCTTAAGACGTGTCAAGAAAGCTTCTTTCATCTGAGATATGACTGAAAACAAGATGTTCTCAAGACTCTCTCACTTAACAAGATATTCAAGATGCATTGTCTAAAAACAAGTCCTTATATCTCACTGAAATGTTACTTGTTAGGTGATTGTGTCTTATATTAAGTGTAATGAGATATTTTCAGTAGAAATTAGACAAATGTACTTGGTAAGATTTTGAGTTTTTTTCTGTAATGGCAATACGTCAAAATATTTTACCGCCCCCCCCCCCCGCTACACTCCTATAATGATGTGCCATCGCGTCACATATAGTGCAGGTTACCGTGACATCGCACAAGAAGATCGCTTTCATAAAGTGTGATCTGCGGTCACGTTCGCTGCATTGTTGTACGTCAGATATGGAAAACAGGACGTTGGGAATTTGATTAGTCTACAAAATGGAACACAGCTTGGGCGCTGAAAAAAAAAAAAGGAAGAAAACGTTTCATGAGAATTTTGTCAAAAGGGGGAACTGATTGTGTGGCTGCCAAACAAACTCTTGTGAACCCAGTGTTTGTGTGTGTGTCTGTGTCTGTGTGTTTGTGTGTGTGTGTGTGTGTGTGTGTGTGTGTGTGTGTGTGTGTGTGTGTGTTGAAACCATGTGTTTTTCTAACTTCACGGCTCTCCAACTAACAAATCACGGCAACCTTCTCCACTGGTATTTTTTACACTGGACAGATGAAGTGGAACACGACTTACCATAATCGTATTCTTTATCCGGCAAGCAACGAGAGAGAGAGAGAGAGAGAGAGAGAGAGAGAGAGAGAGAGAGAGAGATTGGGGGGTGGTTAGAGAGAACGAGAACGTTAGCATCGCAGTCAGCTAAGTGAGAGCTGTTGAACACATGAAAAGATTTCCCCTCAAAATAGTTCGGTATTTTTAGCACCATTGGCACCCCGCTATATATAAAACACTCCTGGTTAATTGCTCTATACTGACACTGAATATTAAAAGCCACAGCCGCTGAAGCCAAGTCTGTACTTTTCTGTACTTGCTTCTTGCTACCTGCTACATCCCGTGGGGATGCATAAAAGAAATCAACAATCCACAACATCCATCCTTTTGATGTATGTGCAATTTATCTCATTTATCCGGTAACAAAGTGAATGAATATGAATAAATAAATACATAATGCAAAGCAATCTACAGTTAATTCAGACACTGGTCATCAAGGAGCCGCCCAAAAGCAAACTCCAAAGCAATTTACAATAAGTACCCTACAGGTTATCCCCCCCACCGCCCCCGTCTGATCTAACACGACAGTCGTACACGTTTCATGGGTCAGGGTCAGCGGTCAGCGGTCAAGGGGGGGCCTCCTACCATGGAAGAAGGGCTGGTTGAGGAAGTGGCCGTACACCGTCTTGGTGGCCACGCCCAGCAGGTTGCTGGCCACCAGCGTGTAGTTGCCGTTGTTGTAGTGCGTGGGGTTCTTGAACATCAGGCAGCCCTCCACGTCGTCCTTGTAGATGTCAAACTCTGTGCGCACAAACTCGTCGTGCAGGATCTCCTGTATGCCGGAGGGTGGGGGGGGGGGGGGGTGAAGGGGTCCGGGGGGTGGTTACTGTGTGCATGTCACTCCACACACACACACACACACACACACACACTCACGCACACACACACACACACACACACACACACACACACACAAAACGCACCAATCGATCGCAACTTAATGGCCTCCCCTCCCCCATCCGCGCCTCCCTCCCCGATACTACGACTAAAGGCGGCTCTCAAGTCTCCTGTTATTATTATTCAGGGGTCTTTCCGGATGATTGGCTCATTCGTCGTCCTCTTTTTGCCAACACATCACACAGGCCTCACGCCATCGCCGAGCGAGACGAGTGACGAGGGTGATGTGCAGGACATGGGCAACCATCGGCATGGACGTCTGCATGTCAAGAATAACCCCCAAATAATAGAAGAATGAAACATTAATATGTTGTTGTTTTTAGTAATGCATTATTAACTGTTGACGCTCTAGCTGATTGTGTTATGCGTGCTGTTTGGTTTCTCATTTAGTACTCAGAGAAGCCTTGGTTTGAGGGCACATAGACAGCAATACTTGTATATAATACTTTAGTACATTGGTATTGTTATGAATTATACCAATAGATCCTGATTCTAATAGTCATATTTACCATTTCCAAAGTATGCAAAATGGGATGACTGCATTGTTTTCCATTAAACTGTTTGTGGGTGCATATATTATTGGCTAATATGTGCAAATTGACTAAGTATGATAATACTGCAGTACTTATTTTGTAAAAAAAATTATAATAATTTTGTAATTATTACATTTGGAGTTCCACTGTTCATTTTGAATTGGGGGAAAAAAATCCTCTCAACACACACACACACACACACACACCACACACACACACCACACACACACACACACACACACACACACACACACACACACATTGCACATAACCATGTTTGCTTCATCTATAGCCGATTGTGAGGAGGAATTTAGAAATTTGCACATTTACTCACCTTTGACGCTGTGTGGGTTTGGTTTCTTTTCAGACACGCCGGCCCCCACCATGACAGTGACTCACAGACCCGAGGAGGACACGTTTGGGGTGAGTGTGTTCACGGTGGTCTCTAATGCACACGTTGTTACTCTGTTGACCACGGGAACCAATTCAGTCTGGTAAACGTGGCTACCGCTCAAGTTAAGAGTCCATCATGTTGGCTCATAAAGTGAGACATGCTAGACCGGAATGGAGAAGACAGACAGGATGCTAACTGACTGGAGAAGACAGACAGGATGCTAACTGACAGGAGAAGACAGACAGGATGCTAACTGACAGGAGAAGACAGACAGGATGCTAACTGACAGGAGAAGACAAGACAAGTTGGGATCTCTACTCTTGTCAGATCTACCTGAGTTCACCTGCGTCATATCTGTCATGTCTCCTATAGTAGACAGAACAAAAATGGGGCAACTAAGGAACTTTGGGGGGCGAGAGAGATTGTGAAACAGAGTCTAAATGAGAGCGAGAGAACGAGGGCAGAGAATTGGAGGTGGAGATCGTGAGAAATAAAAGGTGCCAACAAATGTAAAGTGAGGATGATAAACTGAATTTCCCTATCTGCCTGTATTCCCCCGGTAGTTGGTTAGACTGAGAGTTGGTTAGAAATGTAATTGAGTTCCTCTCTCTCCTGTAATTGGCTGGGGGAAGAAGATAACTCTTCCGGCTCAGGTTTTAAGCGGAGTGTGACTTTGTGCGCGTGTGTTTCAGTGTTAAATGTTCCTTGTGCAAGTGTGTGTGTGTGTGTGTGTGTGTGTGTGTGTGTGTGTGTGTGTGTGTGTTTTGCGTAAGCGGATGGGAGAAAATGATCCCAGCGAAAGAGAAAAAAAACAAACAGCCAATCTTAGGAAATTACAACCGTTTTAAAGCCCTGTTTTGTCAAACACATTTGTGGCGCAGTAAAAAAGAAAAGAAAAAAGAAAACATGCTTTTATTTCTCCATTTGCTTTAATTCATAGTTTTAGTCCAAATTTCTGTCCAAACAACTAAGTAACAAACAGACCCCCCTTTGACGTCAATGAACAGACGTCTTAACTGCGTGCCGTTGCCTTCTGCCTTCTCGTACTCAGTCTTCAGAAACACCGTTTATCCATCCGCTCTCATCGTCCACAGCAAACGTATAAACGAAAATGGCGACGCAAGCGCACCAACATCCCCATGCAGTAGCGAACGCGGCAGCCCGCTTTGAAGGGGATACACTCCCGCTATTGCCAATCAAATGGGCGAGGGGATTAAATCAGAGGGATTCACTCCCCATAAACATTACCAGACCAGAATAGCATCGCTGTTATCCCCGCGCGCGCTGCAAGGTCGCTCTAAACTTGTGTAAAATCCCACAATGAAGCCGTGCGGACGCCTCTGCCCAGACAGCGGCGCGCTCCTCTCTGCAGCGTGGAGGCTTTCCTCATCCCTTCCTCATCCCTTCCTCATCCCTTCATCAATGATCACCTTCCGTAGCCACACCCCCCCCCCCCGACACCACATCTTCCCATACTGCAGCACTCTTCACGCTTCTCTCTACTTCTTCTTCTTCTTCTTCTTTTGTTCCACACCTCCCGTAATCACACACACACACACACACACACACACACACACACACACACACACACACTCTGACTCTTTCCTCTCCTCTCCCTCGGGGGGTCCAGGTGTCTATCGCCGTGGGGCTGGCGGGGTTCGCCTGCGTCATGCTGATCGTCCTCTTCGTGCTCATCAACAAATATGGCCGACGGTCCAAGTTTGGAATGAAAGGTAGGACTCCGACATATACAGTATATATATATATATAATATACTGTATATATATATATGGTCTATTGTAATGACATACAGCCTTTCCGGTGTTTGCAAACTACTGAAATGATGCAGAGAGGTAAGAGCTGGCCAGCTTGTGAAGGTGCTGTCTGCTTCCTCTGCTTTGGGTCTGATCAGAGGCGGAATCACATTATCAGCAATCCTGTGGGCAAAAAAATGCCAATCAATAAAGAAGAAGACACACAAATGGAATAAAGATTCTTCCAAGACCAGAGATGTCGGTAATAACATTTGGCGTGTCGCGCTTCCGTTTCTCATATAAAAGTTTTACGATTCCTCCCAAGGCAAGCAAATACGGAAGCGGAATCTCCAGGGAGGAAACAATGGATTTGGAGTTATTTGGAGTTAGCGGCCGGTGTGTGTGTGCGCATGCACGTGTATGTGTGCGCGCGTGTGCTTTCTCTTTGTTCATCCCAGCGTCTCCCAGTCACTGTGCACCTGCATGATAACTCGACGTCGGTGGATCAATAGAAAACACTTGTTTCACGTTTGCAACCGCACAACTTTAACCGTCCAAACGGCGGGCTGTGGGCGGAGCCGTACATACGGAGGCGGCGCTAGAGGGGTTTGAGTGACGACAACAAAGCGCCGACATCTCGTTCCGTGTCGCGCACGATTGTTGAAATTCTTCTTCAAGCCTCGGTGCCCACAGGAAACCCTGAGGCAAGCAAGGATGCGCTCACACACACACACACACACACACACACGCACACACGCACACACACACACACGCACACACGCACACACACACACACACACACACACGCACAGACACACACACGAACACGCACACACGTCCTACGCTTGTGTTGCCCCCTCCTTTAACACGACGGCGCGGGGGGGGGGGTCAAAGTGGGCTACTTTTCTGGGCTACTTCTGGAAATAGCGTTCGTTTCTGTCGTAAACACCGCAGTCGTGTGCACAGAGGGGGTTTACAGTTTACTGGAAGACCACACATCTGAAATAAACAAGGCCAGTGACCTCAGGACAGAGGGAGCCTCTCAGAATACCCCGGGCTGCGCCTGCCTCGCTGCCAGCCCAGGCACTTTATGGCCCGTATGGAGGAAAAGATCGGTGTTATCTTTGGTTCAGTTGTGTCCCAGTTTACGACGCTATACGGTTTGCCGCTGATACCGGTAATGCAGCAACTAACCAGCACGATTAACATCGGTGTTAACGGCACAATCTGTACAATCTAAAATAGTTTGGACAGTTTGGAAATAGGACAATAAAAAAGAAGAAATACGGCCCCTGACTCCGTGAACATGCTCACACGCCGGAAGAGGCGCTGCAGTCCCATCGTAATCAGATGATCGTAGAATTAGATGATGTGAATTGGATTGCGGGGGGGGTCTATCTTTGAAGTACCAGTTGTTAAACTTGACCATCCTTACATGACGTCTTCTACCTTGCCGGTTGCCTTAGAGAACATTGCTGTAATAAGTACAAAATCTGCCAATGGAAACAAGTGAAACTTCACTTCGGGTAGTTTGTTTGAAACAAGATGTGATATTTAGGCCTTGCAAACATAAAAGACATCTGAATATTAGCTGGGAAAAACTCATTTTAAGGCCTTTATTTTACTGGTATCAATAATGATCACACAAGATGATCAAAAAATAACACAGCAGCTTAAAAACCTTAAGGACTTAAACTCAAAAAAGCTTCTTTCATCTGAGATATGGACTGAAAACAAGATGTTCTCAAGACTCTCCTCAACTTAACAAAGGATATAAAAGATCCATTGTCTAAAAACAAGTCCTTATATCTCACTGAAATGTTACTTGTTAGGTGATTGTGTCTTCATATTAAGTGTAATGAGATATTTTCAGTAGAAATTAGACAAATGTACTTCTGTAATGGCAATATGTCAAAATATTACCGATAAGGTGGTTTCTTTTGTGTGAAGTTAATTTGTATGATGAATGCCTTGCCATGTATTGCAGCTATATTTTACGCCCCCCCCCCCCCCCCCCCCGCTACACTCCCATAATGATGTTGCCATCGTGTCACATATATAGTGCAGGTTACCGTGACATCGCACAAGAAGATCGCTTTCATAAAGTGTGATCTGCGGTCACGTTCGCTGCATTGTACGTCAGATATGGAAAACAGGACGTTGGGAATTTGATTAGTCTACAAAATGGAACACAGCTTGGGCGCTGAAAAAAAAAAAAGGAAGAAAACGTTTCATGAGAATTTTGTCAAAAGGGGGAACTGATTGTGTGGCTGCCAAACAAACTCTTGTGAACCCAGTGTTTGTGTGTGTGTCTGTGTCTGTGTGTTTGTGTGTGTGTGTGTGTGTGTGTGTGTGTGTGTGTGTGTGTGTGTGTGTTGAAACCATGTGTTTTTCTAACTTCACGGCTCTCCAACTAACAAATCACGGCAACCTTCTCCACTGGTATTTTTTACACTGGACAGATGAAGTGGAACACGACTTACCATAATCGTATTCTTTATCCGGCAAGCAACGAGAGGGAGAGAGAGAGAGAGAGAGAGAGAGAGAGAGAGGAGAGAGAGAGAGAGAGATTGGGGGGTGGTTAGAGAGAACGAGAACGTTAGCATCGCAGTCAGCTAAGTGAGAGCTGTTGAACACATGAAAAGATTTCCCCTCAAAATAGTTCGGTATTTTTAGCACCATTGGCACCCCGCTATATATAAAACACTCCTGGTTAATTGCTCTATACTGACACTGAATATTAAAAGCCACAGCCGCTGAAGCCAAGTCTGTACTTTTCTGTACTTGCTTCTTGCTACCTGCTACATCCCGTGGGGATGCATAAAAGAAATCAACAATCCACAACATCCATCCTTTTGATGTATGTGCAATTTATCTCATTTATCCGGTAACAAAGTGAATGAATATGAATAAATAAATACATAATGCAAAGCAATCTACAGTGAATTCAGACACTGGTCATCAAGGAGCCGCCCCAAAAGCAAACTCCAAAGCAATTTACAATAAGTACCCTACAGGTTATCCCCCCCACTGCCCCCATCCTGATCTAACACGACAGTCGTACACGTTTCATGGGTCAGGGTCAGCGGTCAGCGGTCAAGGGGGAGCCTCCTACCATGGAAGAAGGGCTGGTTGAGGAAGTGGCCGTACACCGTCTTGGTGGCCACGCCCAGCAGGTT
>PIJE02000514.1:264165-269165 GCA_002895965.2 Coryphaenoides rupestris | reverse complement strand
GAAACACAAACCTCTGTCCGTCGATAAATTAAGAATTCCGCGTGTCAGCCATTTTCATAAAAGGTTCGCGCCTTTGTGCACACACAGACAGACGCACACACACACACACACACACACACACACACACGCATGCATGCACACACGCACACACACACACACACGCACGCATACACACACACACACACTTGTCTATAGTGCACGGATACTCAACATAATTAATGTTGTATCTTCTACCGGGCCTGCATTACATTACTTTAAATACGGTGGCGATCCACATGACCAAGTAATGTCAATACAGACAGGCGATATAAAACATGAATGGTTAGATTAGATTAGGTTAGGTTAGATTAGGTTATATTAGCTCGGATTAGATTCCATACCCATTCCATTTAATTAGGCAAACGGACGCGGCCCAGGGAGACAGTAAAGTTAAGCAGTGATCACAGGAACGGCTCGCATCGCCCCGGTGACGGTGTGAGGCAGGAATGCAGAGCACACACACACACTTTGCTCTTCTACCCAACTGTCCTTGGCCCACAAAGACAGAGAGAATCGGAGATTTCAGCGACAAGAGGATAAGACACGCACCACCGACCAAGGATAAGACAGCGCTCTTCTTCCGCACCAAACCCACCCCCTTCCCTCTCATCTCCCCCGTTAATGCAACCCCCCCGCCCCCCCCGGAACTTCTCATGCGGTCACGCCATCCTGAACAACAGTGTTTGCGTGGTTTGGAAGTCAGACCCTAAAAACATCATGCCAGTTGCCTCGGAGGTCGACCAATAATCACAGCAATTTGCTGCGATGTGGCTTTTTTTTTGTATTGCCACACACACACACGGCGATGCCAATCTCCCTCAGGTTGGAAAACATAATCAGTGCCCCCCCCCCTGCAGCCGATCGCCAAGCATTCATTCTATCCAGAACAGGGAAAAATTAATTCCTCAGTTACTCACAGGGAGAAAAGGCCCAACAGTTCTTGTATCTTGTGAATCGATAAAACCATTGTTGGTGTGTGTGTGTGTGTGTGTGTGTGTGTGTGTGTGTGTGGTGTGCATGTGTGTGTTTGAACCACAGAGAGATACGCACAAAAGCCTTGTGTTATCATGACAGTGCACGTATTAAACGGTGTATTGTTTCTTTGCCGTGCCTTTCTCTTTTGGAATGTAAGAAGAGCGGACGAAAAATACCACATTGAGGGCAATTTTTGTGCAAATATTATGAGTCACAAACATTTCTGGGAAACCCTGCCAAAAATTGAATTGAATTTAATAGGATTGCTGTTCCTGTTGCACGCTCTGTTCTGTGACCCCCTAACATTTGGCCATGCCCCCCCCCCCCCCTCGCCTTCTAGAGTACTTCCAGTGCTTGGCTCTCATTCCAATGAGCCACTTCAAAGAACATCGTAGGCATATTTCCAGAGTGCTGTTGCAGAATCCATAATCCGGATTTGAAACGCCACGGCGTGAACAAGCCAGTGCCTGGGAGAAAAAAAACCACAAACTGGTGTTCCTCTACGGCTGTAACCAACAACACGGTGTAAACCCAGGATCTCCGCTTCTAGAGCTGGGAGGGAATTGGCGGTGGTTGTATCTAGAGGAGAACCGGTCGGTAGACAGTCGGGGCGATGTCGGCCCACCCATGTTTGAAACATGGACGTGGAGGGGGGTGGAGGGGGGGTGCGGGGAGAGACGGTGAAATATATTCCTGGCTTCAGGGGGAAATTACATTCTCCCGGTCACAGACAGAGGGTACCGAGCTAGGAGGGGCGAGGAAGGCTATAAATAGAAGACGAGTGTCACGTCGATTAGCGTTGCACATGTACAACAAATATGTCAATCGGAGCTGCGGGCCGTCCGAGACCAGAGGCAACGGGGGGGGGGACCGCTTCGCTTCACCGCGTGAGCGTTATTGGACTCCATCACCGCGGTAATGCTGGTGCTTTAACTCCACGTCACTCTCGTTGGCTGTTTTGCATCAGACTCACGCCCACAGACAAACAGCTCACCTTTTATGGGCGGCTGTATAATTGATGGATTGTCGCTCGAACAAAAAAAAACTAAACAGAAAAAGTTAGTTACTGTCCCACAAGTGCCATTAAATGATATATGTGCATAATTTAAAGCTGTTTTAATGGGCAATTTCACAAACAGTAATGGGCCGGGGTAGATTGTCTTGCATAAGCACATCCTTTTATTTCCCCCATTTTTTAATTCCGTATTGATTGAGTTCAATTTGCCTCCGTGTGCGTTTCCGTCGAGGTGATATTATTTACATCCATCGTCGACAGTTCCCGGTGTCATGTCACAGCTCTCCGTTTCCCGTGCCGCGCGTTGTGTTGCCAACAAGCCAATGCCGCTAATCACTGAACACCACAAAGCCCGTTGTTCCACGCTTAACCTGAACACACCGCAATCAGCAGGGCTGCAAGAACCACCATTGCTATATGTTACACACATTATATGCACATCATTCAGTGTGTGTTAGGTCTAGGCTAGTTCTAGTTCTCATCATGCACATACAGTATATATATATATAGCTTCTGCGTACATTGTGATCTAGCTGATCCTATTGGCCAACCTGAGATGGGGGGTTAGGGTCCAGAACATGGCAACCCCTTCCTTCCTCAGCCTCTCACTAGAATGTAGAACACGGTTGGAATCCTCCTCCTCCCCTGGTTAGCGCGACAAAAGCCTCTGCTCTCATGCCAGGAATTTCGCAGTACATTGTAATTATCGCCAAAATACACATTAAGCAGACACATTTAGATTTAGCACTCCCACTCTCACACTGTCTCACACACACAAACCCACGTTATCACACACACACAAACACACACACAAACACACACAAACAGAGACGCACGCACACACACAAACACACACACACACACACACACACAAACGCGTGAGCTGTGTAGGTCATGTGCCTACAAGGCCTAATGATGACAAATGAGGACGCTTATTATTATGAAAACACCAATAAGAGCTTTCTTCTTCCCTGACAAACCGAGTCGATCAGGACGAGGGGGGGGGGGGGGGCAGCGGCAGCACCGTGTGCAAAAGAGAGGCTAACAAAAGGTAGCATCCCAGTAGACTGGGGCTAAAAGGAGCTTGCTGTGAACTCAAAGCCCAGGCAGGCAGCAAAACAGAGCTCTCTGTTCCCCCGCCGAATAAACTGTGATAATGCTGCTCGTCAGCCAATCTGGGGGGCTAAGAGATAGCGGATAGTGCATCGTGAACATTGAATATTGAATATTTCATTATGTGCTGGGAAGATTGACTGCGCCTGTGTGTGCACGCGTGTGTGCACGTGTCAGTGTGCGCTTGGATGTGTGTGTATGTGTGTGTGTGTGTGTGTGTGTGTGTGTGTGTTTGTATTAGTGTTTGCTTGTATGTACACGTATGCGCATGCATATGCATGTCTGTGTCTGCATGTGTGTGTATGTGCGTGTGTATCCATGGTGTATATTGTGTGTGTGTGTGTGTGTGTGTGTGTGTGTGTGTGTGTGTGTGTGTGTGTGTGTGTGTGTGTGGTGTGTGTATACCTACAGTGCACGGTGAGCTGCACAGAGGCGTTGGTCATCCCCACCATGTTGGAGGCGATGCAGGTGAGCAGGAAACTGTTGTCCTCCCGGCTGACGTTGTACAGTGTCAGGTTGATGGAGTGGATGACGTTGTCATAGACGTTAGACTGCACGCATCAGAGCACCAGGGGACAAGAGAGAGAGAGAGAGAGAGAGAGAGAGAGAGAGAGAGAGAGAGACGGAGAGAGAGAGAGAGAGAGAGAGAGAGGGAGAGAGAAGAGAGAGAGAGAGAGAGAGAGGAGAGAGGGAGAGGAGAGAGAGAGAGGAGAGAGGAGAGGAGAGAGAGAGGAGAGGGAGGAGAGAGAGAGAGAGGAGAGAGAGAGGAGGGAGAGAGAGAGGGAGAGAGGGAAAAGAGAGAGAAGGAGAGAGAGAGAGAGGAGAGAGGAGGAGAGAGAGAGAGGAGGAGAGAGAGAAGAGCAGAGAGAGAGAAGAGAGAGGAGACAGAGGGAGGAGAGAGAGAGAGGGAAGACGAGAGAGACAGAGAGCGAAGGAGAGAGAGAGAGAGAGAGAGAGAGAGAGAGAGAGAGAGCGAGAGAGAGAGAGAGAGAGAGAGAGAGAGAGAGAGAGAGAGAGAGAGGGAAGAGAGAGAGAGAGAGAGGAGAGAGAGAGGGAGAGAGGGAAAACAACAGAGAGAGAGAGAGAGAGAGAGAGAGGGAGAGAGGGAAAACAACAGAGAGAGAGAGAGAGCGAGAGAGAGAGGGAGAGAGGGGCTGATTAGCATGTGATTGAATGTGAATCCCTGTATACTGAAGTGGTGCATGCCACGCATCACCGGGGCTATGTGGCCCAGGGTGGGCTGCACACTACAGACACACAAGCATGACAACACCCCCCCCCCCCGCCCCCCCTGGCGGCTGCTGTTGCTGCTATCTGCCAGCGCCCAGAAGGCTGCAGCGTCAGAGCCAGCGCCGGTGCTCGCCGCTCGTTAGTTAGTGTCCCCATCAAGTGATATATTTACATAATTTAAACCCCTTTTAATGGCCAATTTAACAACCAGTAATAGCGCCGCCGCCGTTCGTCTTGCGCGCCTGCCCTCCGCCCGCCCCCACGCCCGGCCGCGGTGCGCAGGTGTCTCGATATTGTTGTTTTTTTCTTCTGTTATTATTGTTATTATTATTTCTATAACTATTATTATTGTCATCATTATATCACTATTATTACGCACGACATCATCCACTAGGGACACTAGGGATTGCACCTCATCAAGAGTTGCAATCAAGGCTGTTGTGTCCTCCCCGCCCCCACCACGGAAGAAGTGTGTGAGCATCTGACTCCAAGGCACAGTACAGTTTTAATATCATTCTGCTTGTCGAGCAGATGTGTTGATGCTCCATCTACTCTATGATATTATCGGCTCGTATTTCCATATGTGTTATTACGGAGCGTCGGCGATGCGTGACGCATTGGTCTCTGT
>PIJE02000514.1:261515-264146 GCA_002895965.2 Coryphaenoides rupestris | reverse complement strand
AGAGAGAGAATAGATTCAATAATGTGCGTAGAGAACGCGACTGACAACGACGCCAACCACCGAAATTGATCAATGTTATAGCTTGATCGATCGCCTGTGTGTGCAGCACCTAGGGCGTGTGGCACGGGTCATGGTGCGCGCTTGGATGCGGACGTAGCTCGACTGACGCGGTGTGTGGTAGTAGTCGTAAGTGTAGGTGTGTGTGAGATGCAGGGAAGTCGTGGTATTTGTGCACGAGATACAAGCTAGTATCACATTGCAAATGACACATACACGTATGCGCATCACACATAACACACCGCAACTATTCTGTGTTGTGCATACGGTCAGCGCCGTGAGATGGACAGCTACATGTGGTGATGTAGACGGAATAGTATATGCACCAAATCAGCCCACGACATCACGTAATCAACTAGCGGTCTATTGCTAGCTGGTCTGCAAGTGTGTGAGACCAGCACACACACACACACACACACACTACACACACACACACACACACACACGCACACACACACACACACACACACACACACACACACACACACACACATACACACACACACTCACGCATGCATGCACACATGCACACACACACACAGACACACACACTATGTTGACTCTACCTTGATATTAAACACACACACACACACATGTGCACACACACGCACACACACACACAAACAAACACGCACACACACACACGCACGCACACACACAATATTACAAGAGTTTCTCAGTAGGTAAGAGACTGCACGCATCAGAGACAGGGAGAACAAGAGAGAGAGAGAGAGAGAGAGAGAGAGAGAGAGAGAGAGAGAGAGAGAGAGAGAGAGAGAGAGAGAGAGAGAGAGAGAGAGAGAGAGAGGGAGAGAGAGAGGGAAAACAACAGAGGGAGAGAAGAGAGTGGGAGAGAGACAGAAGAGAGTCAGAGAGAGAGAGAGAGCAGAGCAGAGAGAGAGGAGAGGAGAGGAAGAGAGAGGGGAAAACAAGAGAGAGAGAGAGAGAGAGAGAGAGAGAGGGAGGGAGAGAGAGAGAGAGAGAGGAGGAAAAGAGGGAGAGAGAGAGAGAGAGAGAGGAGGGAGAGAGAGAGAGAGAGAGAAAAGAAGAGGAGAGAGAGAGAGAGAGAGAGAGAGAGACGGAGAGAGAGAGGGAAAACAACAGAGGGAGAGAAGAGAGTGGGAGAGAGACAGAAGAGAGTCAGAGAGAGAGAGAGCCAGAGCAAGAGGACAGAGGGAGAGAGAGAGAGAGAGAGGGAAAACAACAGAGAGAGAGAACGAGAGAGAGAGAGAGAGAGAGAGAGAGAGAGAGAGAGACAGAGAGAGACACAGGAGAGAGAGAGAGAGAGAGAGAGACACAGAGAGAGAGGAGAGAGGAGAGAGAGAGAGGAGAGAGGCAGAGAGGAGAGAGAGACGGAGGGAGGGAGAGAGATTTAAAAAAAATCTGTTTGATTTAAATAGCAGCAAAGCGAGGGGAGGAGAAGGAATGATAAAGGAATTGCTCTTAAAGGTAAGTAAGTGTGTGTGTGTGTGAGGGTAGAGAGGGGAGGGAGAGAGGGGGGAGAAGGGGGGAGGGTAAGAGATAGAGGCAGAGAGAGCTACAAGCATGACAACACCCCCCCCCCCCCCCCCCTGGCGGCTGCTGTTGCTGCTATCTGCCAGCGCCCAGAAGGCTGCAGCGTCAGAGCCAGCGCCGGTGCTCGCCGCTCGTTAGTTAGTGTCCCCATCAAGTGATATATTTACATAATTTAAACCCCTTTTAATGGCCAATTTAACAACCAGTAATAGCGCCGCCGCCGTTCGTCTTGCGCGCCTGCCCTCCGCCCGCCCCCACGCCCGGCCGCGGTGCGCAGGTGTCTCGATATTGTTGTTTTTTTCTTCTGTTATTATTGTTATTATTATTTCTATAACTATTATTATTGTCATCATTATATCACTATTATTACGCACGACATCATCCACTAGGGACACTAGGGATTGCACCTCATCAAGAGTTGCAATCAAGGCTGTTGTGTCCTCCCCCCCCAACCCCGCCCCCACCCCGGGAAGAAGTGTGTGAGCATCTGACTCCAAGGCACAGTTTTAATATCATTCTGCTTGTCGAGCAGATGTGTTGATGCTCCATCTACTCTATGATATTATCGGCTCGTATTTCCATATGTGTTATTACGGAGCGTCGGCGATGCGTGACGCATTGGTCTATGCGCGTGTGTGTGTGTGTGTGTGTGTGTGTGTGTGTGTGTGTGTGCCTTTGTGTGTGTGTGTGTGTGTGTGTGTGTGTGTGCGTGCTATGTTCTGTGTAAGCATACTTACACACACACTGACACCGTGGGACCACCGCAGCATTAGCGGTGTTGTCAGGGTTAGCATGGTTTACCATTCCCCCCAGGCTAGCTAGGGATGCATATGATATTGGAAGACAATTTGGATAAAGGCTTCCAGCCCCATGGCACATATGTACATATACGGTATAATAATGATATATATTGAATCTTATTATTGTTATTATGAATACTCGGAGGGAAGTGCTAATTAGCCTACTGAACCTCTATGTATTATCTGTGTGGCTTAATCGTGTGTACATGTCATGCAGCTGTGTGTGTATGCGTGTGTGTGTGTGTGTGTGTGTGTGTGT
>PIJE02000514.1:239015-256515 GCA_002895965.2 Coryphaenoides rupestris | reverse complement strand
CCATATCGCCGTGGCGATATATCTTAAGCCACAGTGTTACTGTGGATCACAGAGGGGACTTTTAAGGGCGACTCAAAAAGAAAAGGTCGGAAAAAAAAGATAAAGATGTTGGCAGAATGATAAAGGCCCCGTGTGCAGTTTGTGTCGCGCCAGGTGGGATCGGGGGCGAGGAAATGCTTGATGACCTCCCCTTGTTGTCGAGCAGATGACCGGCGACGTCTGGGAGACCGCCTTGATCGGACGATAGCTCACAACGCCCACAGAAAAAAAAAGAGCCGCAAGAATGTACAGGGCACAGGCGGAATCGATATGTGACAGCTGGTGAATGAGAGTCTTCTGGCCTTATCCAAAGAGACCAGACACCCGGGCGGAGAGGCCTGCCAGCCACACACACTGACGTCACGGAGGAGTGTGTCCATGCTCACCCCAATGTGTGTGTGTGTGTGTGTGTGTGTGTCCCTATAAAAGTAACAATTCTAAACATGAATAATGTATTTTTTACATTTACATTTACATTTACATTTAGGGCATTTGGCAGACGCTTTTATCCAAAGCGACTTACAAAGAGTACATTTGTTGAAGGAGAGGCAGCAATATATCACTGTGGTACCTGAAGATAAGAATAGAGCTGTTTTCGAGCATTCATATTTACGAGACGAATAGAACGAGTTTCATAATTGCCAAGTTGCCTGCATAAGTAGCTGGGCAGGCGTGCAATTCTAAGCATGATACAAACATCTGAGAACGAACAAGCAATGCTAAGTGCCATTAATAAAGTTTGTTTAAGACATATAAAACACAACCAGGTTAGTGCTGGGGGGGGGGGGGGGGGGGGGGGGGGGGGGGGGGGGTTATGTAGAGTCCAGGGTATTTCTTTTGCCAAAGAATACCCAGAACCCACATTTTCTTGAGAAACTCACATTGTTCTGATGATGTTTATGTTTTTGTGTCTGTGCATAGATGCGTGTGCCGTGCGTGCGTGTGTGTGTGTGTGTGTGTGATGGGTCATGTTGCTTGTGCATGTGTGTGTAGATGCATGTGTCGGTGTGTGTGTGTGGGGTGTGTGGTGTGTTTTGGTGTGTGCCTGTGTGGTGTGTTGTGTGTGTGTGTGTGTGCTGGTTGTGTGTGGTGGTGCTGTGTGTGTGTGTGTGTGTGTGTGTGTGTGTGTGTGGTGTGTGTGTGTGTGTGTGTGTGTGTGTGTGTGTGGTGTGTGTGTGTGTGCGTGTGTGTGTGTGTGTGTGTTCTTTTCTAGCGATTTAGTCGGGGCTTGGCGGTGGCGTAGTGGTGGCTGGTACCTCTCCATCTAATGGCGCACACAGAGCCAGTCTGAACACACTCTCCCCCCTCTGTACATACATAGAGCTATTCCTGTGCAGGGGTGTGAGAGAGTAAGAGAGGATGAGAGAGAGAGACAGAGATACAGAGAGACATAGAGACAGAGAGACAGAGAGACAGAGATATATAGGGAGAGACAGAGACAGAGTCCAAGAAACAGAGACAGTGAGACAGGGACAGAGACAGAGAGTCAGAGAGACACAGAGACAGAGATACATAGAGAGAGACAGAGACAGAGAGAGACAGAGACAGAGATACATAGAGAGAGACAGAGACAGAGAGAGACAGAGAGAGACAGAGACAGAGAGAGAGGGAGATAGAATGACAGAGACAGATACAGAGAGACATAGAGACATAAGACAGAGAAGAGACATAGAGACATAGAGACATAGAGACAGAGACAAAGAGAGAGATGAGGAGAGACAGAGAGATAAAGAGAGCCATAGAGAGAGGGAGAGAGCACACAGCATGCTGCACCATTAGCGGTCCAGGTCCCTCTATCTCCATATCATGTGGCGTGAACAGAGTGGAACACAGTGTCCAGGCGTCCCCAGTACACAGGGGATGGATGGCCCCCCCCACGGCTTTCTGGGAACGGGAGGAGCAGTTGGTGGGTTTTGCCACTCGAGGCAAATAAAAGGTGACGGGGGGGGAGTGATCCGGGTCCATCACCTCTCATTTGCCAGGAAAGGCACCATTTTGGGGCAAGACCCCATCTTCCAGTGAGACACGGCATGGGTCAGAGATCAGCTCAAGGTCGCTTTAGGTTGCTGACAGCCGATTGGCTGTTTGAGGAAAGACGGGTTGCTTGCGTGCCATCGGGGGTGCTTAAGGTAATGCTTGCGTTTTTTGTCGTTGTTGTTGTTGCCAGACCGCGCAACAAATGTTGATTCTGTTTTACCTGTTGCCAGCGCTACAAAGGTTGGTTGTGTTTTGTTGTTTTGATGTGTGCTCTTGCCACTGATTACTTACCTCGGGTAAAGTGGCGATACCTCGGCCACGCTAATGGAGCTATTTGTAGAGCGGCCTCGCTAAACCTTTCTGGGGTCGCGCTCTTACCTCGGGTTTTTTTCTGCCATCAAACGGAACGCAACGTGAAGCTAAATTGGCTGTGAGGTGCCAGCGGCACATCAATCAAACATCTTATAAAAATATATATTTATCATTATAAATATTATTATTATTCAGTTAACCTTTATCTTATCAGGAAGTACCTATAAATATAAATACATCAACACATACGTGTACATTTTTCTCCGGATAATAAACCGCAGTAAAAACACAACCTGAAGTAAAAACAAAAAGAAGAATATATTGCAGCAGCAACATGAGAGTCCAGGCAGAGCCCTGTGCTTTGTGTGTGTGATCGCGGTGCCGGAGCACGTGTGGCTGCTGGCCACGCCCCCAACCATTGATTTCCTGTTGGTCTCTTTGGAGGCGGAGGGGAGGAAAGCGGTTCTGTTATCAATAAGCTCCACTTTCACATCACACTGCATCCGAGCGCCGCGGCAGGGGGACGAGGTGAGGGCCAGAACACACAGCTAGCAACCAACAGCTAGTCAATAAACACACTCACACACACACACACACACACACACACACACACACACACACACACAAAGAGTACCGCACTCATCCTCATCCGGATAAGACCTGCGTGCGTGAGCCTCAACCGCCTCTCTTTGCGTCATTCCGTCGATGATTGTCAATTTATGCCGTGTTATATAGAACTGGATCTTATCTCGGGGCTGAATGCCAGACACGCTTGGCGGCGCTAATCGTCGATATCGCGCGTCACTCACCGGAACACCTCGCAGAGCGCCGGTCAGAGGCAGACACGTGTCGGGCCCCCGGCGGGACATGTGTCTGCCTGGCCCTGTTAGGCCCCCGTCTGTCTGGCTGGAGCGCTCGTTGTTTCAATCAGTTGCGAGTCAGTTGCCTAAATTGCGCCCATTTCGACCGATTCTCACTCATTCTCCGCGACGAATGGACAAACCAGAACAACGTTTGAATTGAATTAATAAGCACTGAGAAATAATGAAATAATAAAACATTGCCAAATGGAGAATTGGTTTCGTCTAGTTCTGCAACAACATGCACCGTAATGCGGAAGTCAACCGAAGCCAGCTCTAGCAGGAGAACAAAATTGTAATGATCAGAAAGCCATCGGGAAAAATCTATCCACCTCCTCCTCCTCCTCCTCCTCCCCCTCCTCCACCCCCCTCCTCCCCCCCCTCCACCTCCCCCTCCTCCCCTATCCTTGGTGCAGGGGCTGGCTGGTCGGAGAGGATCTACTTGGGAGAGCAGAGAAAAAGTGGATCCTTGCCGATCCTCGGTCACCTGGGAAAACCTTCTGTCCTCGCACTGACACCAGTCACCAGTCACGACACACAACACACAGACACACAGACACACACACACACACACACACACACACACACACACACACACACACACACACACACACACAGCGCCTCCATATGGGTGACTATGTGACCATGTGAATAAGGTGTATGGCGAACGACACCAGTTTGGTGTGTATGATTCAGCCTCACTAGCTGGGAGTTTGACTTCACCACACTGGGCACCACACTGCTGACAGGGGTCTGCTGCGCTCCGTGTTGTCAGACGCTTCGTGGGCGTTTTGCGGTCAAAAGAGTTTGCCTTTGTGGATCTTTTTCTCATGAATTTTAAGGAAATATTTTATACGGATGTCACCGAACCGACCCCGCGTTTCATTCACATGTTTTCTAATTACACATTTTAATTAATACTTTTGAACCTCAAATTGTGACCTGTTACTCAAGCACTGACATTTGCCGACTTGGGTGTTTATTGGAAATATGGTGACCTTTCTAGCAGCTAAATAAGTTTCAAAAGGCCATAAAATGTTAACGGCAGCGCGAGGCCTGCCTGCACGTCTGTGTAACGACGGGTCAAAGAGGCTTGTAGAAACAACATTGTTTTTGACAAAGATTGGCCCCTAATTAACCTCCATGTACACACACTTCTGTATGTTTTGGTTAGAATCGTGTTTCCATCTTGTTTTTTGAAAGTCACAAAACGCAATGTGGATGTGCTGCGACCAAAACGAACAACATTCACGCTTGCACTCAAAGAGATACCTTGATTTTAGAGTGCTGGAAAATGTGTCACCAATTCTTCCTAACCACTTGTCCCATACTTGTACTTATATTTGTACTCTTCGTTGTAAAAGTAAATCCTGGCACAAAGCCTCCTTTGAGCCTGGCTAAGAGCACATTTCCACGCTGAAAAAGCCCCACAGATAAATGTATCTTCAAAAAGGAAACCCAGACAGCACATCAATAGTTGTTGATGAGTGTTTCCAGACAGCACGGTAACAATGTTGGCCGATGATAACGATTGATTCACGATCCTTCTCCTCAGAAATGAGGTTAACTCACTGATTGTTATATTGCTGAAGTGTTAAGTTCCAGCTAAATATCACTTCAAAAAAGAATAAATGAATACATACTGTACATACATACAACACCTACCGTGTGTATTGTACGTCACGCAACGCGCTTCAGGTACGAGATGCTTTTGGATTCGCTTCCGTGTCCCACCTCAATAGAGGGGAAGAAAAACGCGAGCAATCACCCCCTTTTTTCACCTTCACTCAGCCCCCGTTCCCCTGTCAGCGGCCCGCTCCATGTTGACAACACCGCACTGTTCCGGTAATGCAGCACCCGCCCCCCAACCCTCCCCGCAACATAACATCCATTTCAAAAGCCATACGTGCGCTATTGTCCACTTGGGCCCCCGAGTGTGTGCGCCTGCACGAGTCTCCATCCTTCACCGGGATGCCGGCCCCAGTCACCGTTACCAAAACGCCAATATCTCTCCCTGTATACGGGCATTAAACCCTGAATGATTCCTGGGAGAATAAATGCATTGAGACAGACTGTTACAGCCGAGAGTTGGTGTGTGTGTGTGCGTGTGTGTGTGTGTGTGTGTGCATGTGTGTGCACGTGTGTGTGTGTGCGTGTGCGTGTTATGCCTCCTGCCTCCTTTACTCCTGAACTTACAGCGCACCGTGGACGTGACACTTTTTATGATGGATCCCTTTGAGGCAGCTCGTTGTAAATAGGCGCGGTGTAGTAGCTGGATAATATCTCCGGGCGTGACTTCAAACTCATTGTAAAGGGGTGCTGTATAATATCAGTGAGCCTAACCCTCAACTCATTGTAAATAGGTGCGGTGTAATAGCTGTGAGTGTAACTTTCGACTCGTGGTAAATCGGTGCTGTGTAATACCTGCGAACTTTCAACATCAGTCAAATTCTCGCCCGTGGGGCCAAATGTTTTGCAGGAAAGCATATTTTAAGGGGATTTTCTCACTTTGGTACTCATGCAATATTTGCTTGTCATCGGGTTATATCCAATTGATTATTAATACTTGGCAAAATGTATTCACACGTCTTGGGATTTTCCATTCACTTATAGTTCCGAGAGTGCGAACATTCTGTTTAATGTTGACACTCGTGCAAATATCAAAGGCAAACGGCGCTTGTGTGTTTTTTTTTTTTTTTAAAACAGCGTCTGCAAACAAATGGGTTTCTTAAGCACAACACGCAGTTTGAGCCGCGCCGCGTCGAAGCCATGCCAACGCTGCTCCTCCAGAGCCTCCTAAGTGAGCCAATGATGTCCAAGTTAGCTCTCGTCTCCGGGCTAAATCACTTCGGAGTGCGCTGCGATTGGCCCTCGACGGCGTTTTCACACATGATTAGCTCCCGGCACAGTCCGAGGGGAGTCGCCATTCATCTGAATTCATTGCTTCAAAGTTGAAAAGTTGAGAAAATTACCCGGTCAGGCAGAGACAGGCGGGGCCTAAACGATGGCAAGAACAGCACAGATGAAAGGTGATGATTGTTCTTGGAAATGGACATGCATGCTAATTGCGTGCTCGCGGCGTTGCCCCTGACTATTCAACACAGACTATTCACCAAAAAGGAAAACGCAAGTCCTCTACGGATATCAATTACTGTAAGCACAAAACAGTAAATATTACAATGAAAATGCGATTTCTCACATCATATTGCTGCAAATTGTACACACATTTCTACCCCACTTGAGCAAGACACAAACAGTAACAGTGCTACAGTATATGTACTGTTACCCACAATGCATCCTCAGACAACATGCAAACCCTCACCCCTGTAGTAAACAAAGTTGTGTGTAACTTTACAGTGTAAAGTTACACACAATGTCCATCTCTCATTGGGATGATTATCTGTCTCATTGTTTGTCTGCCTGTCGCCTACCTGCCTGTCTGCCTGTCTGCCTGCCTGTCTGTCTGGTCTGTCTGTCTGAGGAAACTCCCATACTCACACACACATTTAACCGAACAAGGCTAATGGATGAGAGAGAGAGAGAGAGAGAGAGAGAGAGAGAGAGAGAGAGAGAGAGAGAGAGAAAGGGAGCGAGAGACTGAGACAGAGAGAATGGGAGAGAGAGGGAGAGACAGAGAGAGAAAGGTAGAGAGAGAGACCGACTTCCCCAAGAAGCCTGCAAGGAGGGGAGGCGAGAATGTGGGAGAATGAAGAGGTGGGGGGGGGGGGGGGGGGGGGTGGGTAGCTTGGGAGGATAAAAGTTATGGGGGTGGGGGGGGGGGGGGCTGATGGGCGACATAGTAAAGAGTAACAGGACGGAAAGACAAGAAGTAGAACACAAAAACCACGTCAGAAAGAGATGGACGGAAAGGAGGGAGGGAGTGGACAGCTAATGACCCGCGAGGGAACATGAGAAGGACACCAGAGCAGACAGGTAGAAGGCAAGCAGACAAAGCCAGGGAGTGGGGATGGAGTGATAATTAGAGAGAGAGAGGGGGAGAGAGAGAGAGAGAGAGAGAGAGAGAGAGAGAGAGAGAGAGAGAGCACCGGGGAGGTTACAGTGTGTTTGGCAGGTGGGGGGACAGACAGGAAGTAGCACAGGGAGGAGAGGGACAGCGAGACAGGCTTAGCGCTAGAGAGACAGCAGCGTAACACAACTATTATGAAAGCATGACAGATAAGGATTTGAGGAGGAGAGAGAGCGAGAGAGAGAGACCCAAAGTTGACTTACTTACCTGTCTATATTTAGTTCTTTATAAGTATATTTTAGAAACTCATATTTGCAATATTGCAATATTGCAGCTTTGTTTACTTATTTCATATTTCTTGCATATCTGCAATTGTACATTTGTAAATCGACAATTGTAAATTAGATTTTTTTGTTTTTGTTTGTATTTACCGCTCACTTTGGCAATGTAAATGTATGTTTCCTATGGCAATGAAGCTCTTTAATTTGAAAGTTGAATTGAAATTGAATAGAGAGAGAGAGAGAGAGAGAGAGAGAGAGAGAGAGAGAGAGAGGGAGAGAGACAGGGAGAGAAAGACAGAGAGGGAGAGAGAGACAAAGAGAGGAGGAGATAGACAGACAACAGAACAGACAGACAGGACAGACAGACAGAGACAGACAGACAGACAGAGAGAGTGGTGGAGAGAGGTAGGTGCATACATCAATGTATTGTGAAATAAGAAATAAGGGAGACATGACCTTTTATGTATTTCTTATTTCACAATAAAGAAGAGATATGACACAGAGAGAGAGGCTTGATCCTGAAGGATGTGTGTGTGAGCAAAGCAAGTTGATGGATTCATGGCGACGGAAAAATGGCGGACAGAGGTGTGTTCAGTACAACAGAGTGATGCGAGGAAAACATGCTTAAATAGACTTCCTACAACACGACAACATGTGCCCTGTGTGTGTGTGTGTGTGTGTGTGTGTAGTGTGTGTGTGTGTGTGTGTGTGTGTGTGTGTAGTGCGTGAGCTATAGTGCGTGAGTGATTAGACCCATTAGATTACATATTGCTCTTTGATTTGAAATTTCAAACAGCCATTTCTATTCTTGGCCAACTTGAAGGTCTATTATGTCCTGTGTCTGAACAAATGTATTCCGTCTCTCAACACACTTACTGCTCATTAAAAAAACAAAGAGTACAAAACAACACATAGATCATAAACGGTAGGACTACTGAAATACAAGTGTTCTTATTTTAATCCTTGATGAAGTGCTATATGCTGTGTGCCCAACAAAAGCTTTGTCATTGCTACTATTCACATGTATTATTTATTATTTATCTCTGTGTTTGTTTGTAAGGGACAGGGAAGCATTGACAGTTCCACCAGCAGTCCCCTGATGGGCATTGATACTTCAAACAGCCATTAAAGTGACATGTTACAGGTGGGAATCAGTGCGTATAGCAATAAGAAAAAGAACAGCATCCCACCAGGACAGCAGCACACAAACAAACACACAAACAGACAAACAAAACGTAACAAGACATGCAAAACGTGGATTAAAGTCGCCAAAACAAATAATGACGAGTTGAAGTCATGAGTAAAGTCCTGTGTTAACCAAGACTTCACTGTTGGAGAAAACGTGTTAAAGGGCCCCTATTTTGCCACCAGGTCATTGTAACATAGTGACATCACAAGTGGGGGTGTGTCCACCCAGATGTATGATAAGATAGATAAGTCCACCAGTCGGTTGGCCGATCTGGTCATCATACATTTGGGTGCACACTCACAGTCACACCCGGTGGTAGACTGGGGGTCCCTTAAAATGTGCTCCAGACTGGTAGGGAGGGGATTCCAGAGGGTTGTGCCTTTAATTGAACAATGCAGTTTGTGCAAAGGAAGCTTGCTGTTTTGGGGGTTAACGGCAGGAAAGTGAAGTCTAGTTATGAAAATGTTGAGAATGGATGGAACTGGATGTTGGCCACACTTAAATATAAGTGTGAGGTTTGAGAAATGAATGACATTTTTAAAACGAAGAAAACTATTTTATATCAATGATGAAATCTCTGATTTCCTGACCAGAAATGTAATAGCTTGGTTAGCTTGGTTAGCTTGGTTTAGGCTGGTGCCTGGGACCGAGAACGTTTGCGGCATGAGGGATGATAGAAACTTGCATAAATGATAGCGCTGCAGGAAATTGTAAGCAGTGTCTGATTTGCCTAAAGGTCTTAAGCGTGGTCCTATCACCTCTGCCCAACTTTTGTTATGTGTTTGCTGAACCTTAGCTGAGGGTCGAGAATACCTCAGAGATACTTTGCACCTCCTGCACAGCTTCTCAGCACATTATTGACCCAAAATATGACAGTATGATGAAAATATAATACATTTAGAATGTGTGCCATCTTTGTTGCATGGGAGTGTGTGTGTTTGCATGCGCGCGTGAGTGTGTGTGTATGGCAGGTAGATAACGATTTGAAGGAAAGTCAACGATGCGGGACCACTTCTTGTGTTTGAAATGTAAATATGAGCCCCGGTACCGCGTAGTCTCATGCACCAGGGAATACACAGATTATGCGGTACCCGCTCTTTGTGTTTGGAACCACTGGCACCGGCTAATACTTGGGAGTCCTCAAGAGAGTCCAATGAAATGTGAACTGAGCCTAATGTAAAGCTATTAGCTGATGTCCCCGCAGCCCTGAGCCTCCAGTCCTCTTATATTCCTGTCATTTGAGTGTGGCTGTAGCGTCGCTGTAGCGTCGTGACAACTCTCACTGCTGCAGTTTCCTAAAACCAGCGACTTTGTTACACAACACATCAGGGCTCTCTGTATTTTATCAGCCCGATTTTCTGGTGCAATACAGAAATCATTTTCGATAAACTTCAGAAAGTCCCAACTATGTGTTTTACTGGACTTAACAAGGCAGCCATTATTCTTAGGTTATTATCCTGTCACAAGGAGTACAGTGTGGTCGGTCTGTCTGTCTGTCTGTCTCTGTCTCCCTCTCTGTCTCTGTCTCTGTCTGTCTCTGTCTCTCTCTCTCTGTCTCTCTCTCTGTCTCTCTCTCTTTCTCTCTCTCTGTCTCTCTCTCTGTCTGTCTCTGTCTCTCTCTCTCTGTCTCTCTCTCTCTGTCTCTCTCTCTCTCTGGTTCCGCTGATATTATGTTTAATTTCAAGAGGAAACTCCAGTTTCCTGGAGTTGTAAAAAAAACTTTCCATGTTCACGGTAAATAAATAACAAAATATATTTATTTTTTTATCAGTGAAGTAAAAGTACTGTTTGTGCAAATCCCCCCTGACACACGCATGCCTGCAAGAACACACACACACACACACACACACACACACACACACACCAAGAACCTGGGAAGAAGACCATGAGTGAGGTAAGCACTTCCTGGAACTAAACAATCACCTCTGCTGCGTACGATGTCTCCCCATAACCCATAGACAGAGCATCCTGTAAACCTTCACACGATCCAACTCTGCCTTGTTTCCAACCCGCCATCGTAGACAGAAAACCCAATCAGAATCGCATGCCTTGTTGTAAAAGTTGGTCGTTTGTCTTTTACTCGTCGTTTTAGAGTCTAGAGACTGTGGCATCGAAGGTAGATTGCCACTGGCACAAGAATTGGAGGAACCAACTCCCTCAAAATGGATTTATTGTCCTCATATGCCACATTTAGTTGGGCCGGCCATCGCATGCACACCTCTAGACTCTAGACTAGAGTTTCAACTCACTAGACTAGAGTGAGTTGAACATTCTCACAAACAACCACCAGTGGCATATCCATCATTTGCGAGAGACGGAGTAGACGCGCCTAGTGTATAACATATTATTTTCACACATTTGACCACCCTGTCCTGGCCTCTCTTCCAGCACCTGCAGTTTGTTATATCTTTTTGCTTTTTTTTCATTCAACGGCCAAACACACACACACACTCACACACACACACGCACACACGCACACACGCACACACACACACACACACACACATCGAGCTGCCACGGCTGCCCAGGTTCCCTCTCTGCCCAACACATAACCATCGCCTAACCAATATGTTGTGAAGAGTCAGCCGCGGCGATGTGGGGCCTGGTCTGGCTCATTACGGCCCTGCTGTGGGACTCCAGCTAGAGCATGAATGGCCTGGTTTAGCCATAATGAGGGTTATTTTGTAAGATGATAATCATCATGATAATGATAATGATGATGACAGTGCATCGTGGGCCTCAGCAGCCAGCGGTTGGAAGAATGTAACAAACACGACCTTGTCCCCCAGAAATCTGTCGGTGTGTGTGTGTGTGTGTGTGTGTGTGTTGTGGCCACACACACACACGCACACACACACACACACATGCCACAGATGCGGACACACACACACACACAAGACGGAACGCGATACATTCACACAGGCATATACACACACACACACTCAAACACACACACGCACACACACACACGCACACACGCACACACACACACACATCGAGCTGCCACGGCTGCCCAGGTTCCCTCTCTTCCCAACACATAACCATCGCCTAACCAATATGTTGTGAAGAGTCAGCCGCGGCGATGTGGGGCCCGGTCTGGCTCATTACAGCCCTGCTGTGGGACTCCAGCTAGAGCATGAATGGCCTGGTTTAGCCATAATGAGGGTTATTTTGTAAGATGATAATCATCATGATAATGATAATGATGATGACAGTGCATCGTGGGCCTCAGCAGCCAGCGGTTGGAAGAATGTAACAAACACGACCTTGTCCCCCAGAAATCTGTCGGTGTGTGTGTGTGTGTGTGTGTGTGTGTGTGTGTGTGTGTGTGTGTGACAGACGAGTGTGTGTGTGTGTCTGTGTGGTGTGTGTGTGTGTGTGTGTGTGTGTATGTGTTGTGTTCACCATTGTGTGTGTGTGTGTGTGTGTGTGTGTGGGTGTGTGTGTGCATTTGTGTGTGTGTGTGTGTGGCTTTGGACTCACAGTTCAACCAGCTGCAGGTGCTGGAAGAGAGGCCAGGACAGGGTGGTCAACATGGGGTTCTTGGAAAGGTTTCTGGAAGAGAGAGCAGAGACAACCATGACATGCCAATAGCAGTCAGTTTATGAAGAGATAATGAGATACATACAGTGCATGATTTCGACCATTGCGGAACCCACCTAAACAAGTGCTGTGTGAGATAAACTAATATTGGTTTTGTGAAACCCAAAGTGGTTTAGGAATCACCACGTAGTGTCTGTTTGCGTGTCAAGGACAAAACAAAGTCTCTGTTTGGTTTTATGGTTTAAGGACCGTTCCTGCCCACAAAAACACAGTCCTCAGCTTTCGTGTGTGGCTTCGGCGTTCAGAGTAACGAGCCGAAGATTAATCTGAACATATTAAGTGTCAGAAGCAAAACAACTATTTTGTGTTGGCCCGGGAATCCGAGCGGCTAGCGAAACCAGAGGATACATAAAGCGTGTAGTAAAACTAAACGCAAAGTCCACCGCTCTGGGAAGGTAATGGGATAAGCATTGACCGGGTGCTTCGGAGTTCCTCCGCAGAAGACAGAAGAATTAAATCCCGCCCCTCATTTAAACCGAGACGCCGACTCCCCAGGGACTGCCGCCTTTTTGCAACTTGAAGAGAGGCCAATGTTTTTACTTAGAAATTACACACAGTGTCGGAGGAGTCGTACACGACCGCGCAGAACCTCTGTACTTATTACAAATCACTAGATCTCCCCGGGTAGAGCCAGCCCCCCTGCGAATACAGCTTGTGATATATAGTGTCACTGGATGCACAGTAATCACATTATCTTCCTGGGGAAGAGTTATAGACCGGCAGACAGACACACACACACACGCACGCACACACACGCACGCACACACACACACACACGCACGCACACACACGCACGCACACACACGCGCACACTCCCATGCATATGCATACATACACACACAGGCATCTGCATTTGCATAAGCATTTACATGAACAGACACAAGAGATAGAGAGAGAGAGAGAGAGAGAGAGAGAGGAGAGAGAGAGAGAGAGAGAGAGAGAGAGAGAGAGAGAGAGAGAGAGAGGGTACACGCACGAATGAGAGCGAGAGTGTGACACAGTGTGTGTGTGTGTGTGTGTGTGTGTGTGTGTGTGTGTGCACGTGTGTGTGTGTGTGTATGTGTCTAATGGGGTATTAGAGCTCAGGAACAGTATCGAATCGAGGTGGGACAGTGATAAGGTCAGAGAGTGTGTGTGTGTGCGTGTGTGTGTGTGTGTGTCTGTGTGTGTGTGTGTGTGTGTGCGTGTGTGCGTGTGTGTGTGTGTTTGTGTGTTTGCTTAATGATTTCTCTTCTGTGAAGTAGGTCAATGATGTATAAACTCACTAGTCTGCTTGCCTGAATCTTATAAAATGGAATATGGTAATGTCATAGAAGCATCCTACCAGCTCTCTCTCTCTCTCTCTCTCTCTCTCTCTCTCTCTCTCTCTCTCTCTCTCTCTCTCTCTCTCTCTCTCGCACTCTCTCTCTCACACACACACAAACGCACACACTCACACACCCTATTGTTCCAACTACTGTTGGACGCATCCCATAATAGCTCATGTCATGCCTCATAGAGTGATTATAATGAGTGTCACGTGTGTGTGTGTGTGTGTGTGTGTGTGTGTGTGTGTATACGTGTGCGTGCATGCATATGTGTGTGTGTGTGTGTGTGTGTGTCTGTGGGTGCCTGTGATGATGACAAGTAAAGTACATGGCAGGGCGGAGGAAGGCCGGCCCCCATTGTATCACAGTCAGGGCACTGGTCACCAGTCACTCACCATATGTGCTGCTTCGTTAGAGTCCTGACTCAGTGTGACATGCTCAGAGAGAGAGAGAGAGAGAGAAAGATAGAGAGAGAGAGAGAGAGAGAGAGAGAGAGAGAGAGAGAGAGAGAGAGAGAGAGAGAGAGAGACAGAGAGAGAGAGAGAGAGAGAGAATGTCAGTACATGCTGCTCTGTAGACGTCAATAGCGTCACCAGCAATTGATTTGGTTGACAGCTGAAGTTTCAGAGGCATACATTACCTCACAAAATATAAAATTGAATTCCTGAAACCCGAGATTGCTGACATAAAATAAAATGAAATAAAACACACAAAAACACAAACACACACATACACAAATCATATTTTATGTTATTTTATTTTGACTCCCATTC
Organism: Coryphaenoides rupestris; assembly: GCA_002895965.2. Classification (NCBI taxonomy): domain Eukaryota; kingdom Metazoa; phylum Chordata; class Actinopteri; order Gadiformes; family Macrouridae; genus Coryphaenoides; species Coryphaenoides rupestris. The sequence goes on along the minus strand of PIJE02000514.1, from coordinate 242,207 downwards.
CCCCTCGTACATTGTGTTCGTTTGGTGGATGGTGTAAACAGCCTCACCTGAGTCTGGGGCTGGGCGAGGCTGCACACCTGTGGTTGGTTGGCTGGGCTCATCACCCAGCCAACCAACCACACACACTCTGGGAGAGTGTGTGTGGCTTCATTCAACGTCCACCTGCATGTGTCCTGGTATCCAAGGAGCCCTGAAAAGCCACGCTATAGTGGCGTTTAGCAGCGACAACCGACGTGGCCGTGTCCCTCAAAAGAGGGCCCGGCGTGTAGCGTTGGCGCGTTTGATCCGCGGCATCCGTGTTTAGCACCACTTTCAAATGTCGCGTCCTAATGAGGGTGGGGTTGGGATTAAGCTGGCACTGTCGCCGCTCATACTATCTCTCTTAATAAGAAGAGGATTAAAACGCAGAAGGAACAGTGTCTGCATGGCCAACGCCAGCGTGTCATTTGTATGCGAGTTTGCGCATGTGTCTGTTCATGTAAATGCTTATGCAAATGCAGATGCCTGTGTGTGTATGTATGCATATGCATGGGAGTGTGCGCGTGTGTGTGCGTGCGTGTGTGTGCGTGCGTGTGTGTGCGTGCGTGTGTGTGTGTGTGCGTGTGTGTGGGTGTGTGCGTGCGTGTGTGTGCGTGCGTGTGTGTGTGTGTCTGTCTGCCGGTCTATAACTCTTCCCCAGGAAGATAATGTGATTACTGTGCATCCAGTGACACTATATATCACAAGCTGTATTCGCAGGGGGGCTGGCTCTACCCGGGGAGATCTAGTGATTTGTAATAAGTACAGAGGTTCTGCGCGGTCGTGTACGACTCCTCCGACACTGTGTGTAATTTCTAAGTAAAAACATTGGCCTCTCTTCAAGTTGCAAAAAGGCGGCAGTCCCTGGGGAGTCGGCGTCTCGGTTTAAATGAGGGGCGGGATTTAATTCTTCTGTCTGCGGAGGAACTCCGAAGCACCCGGTCAATGCTTATCCCATTACCTTCCCAGAGCGGTGGACTTTGCGTTTAGTTTTACTACACGCTTTATGTATCCTCTGGTTTCGCTAGCCGCTCGGATTCCCGGGCCAACACAAAATTGTTGTTTTGCTTCTGACACTTAATATGTTCAGATTAATCTTCGGCTCGTTACTCTGAACGCCGAAGCCACACACGAAAGCTGAGGACTGTGTTTTTGTGGGCAGGAACGGTCCTTAAAACCATAAAACCAAACAGAGACTTTGTTTTGTCCTTGACACTGCGTGGTGATTCCTAAACCACTTTGGGTTTCACAAAAAACAATATTAGTTTATCTCACACAGCACTTGTTTAGGTGGGTTCCGCAATGGTCGAAATCATGCACTGTATGTATCTAATTATCTCTTCATAAACTGACTGCTATTGGCATGTCATGGTTGTCTCTGCTCTCTCTTCCAGAAACCTTTCCAAGAACCCCATGTTGACCACCCTGTCCTGGCCTCTCTTCCAGCACCTGCAGCTGGTTGAACTGTGAGTCCAAAGCCACACACACACACACACACACACACACACACACACACACACACACACACACACACACACACACACACACACACACACACACACACACACACACACACATGCCCACAGATGCGGACACACACACACACAAGACGGGGAACGCGTGTGTATATATTCACACAGGCATATACACACACACACACTCAAACACACACACGCACACACACACACGCACACACGCACACACACACACACATCGAGCTGCCACGGCTGCCCAGGTTCCCTCTCTTCCCAACACATAACCATCGCCTAACCAATATGTTGTGAAGAGTCAGCCGCGGCGATGTGGGGCCCGGTCTGGCTCATTACAGCCCTGCTGTGGGACTCCAGCTAGAGCATGAATGGCCTGGTTTAGCCATAATGAGGGTTATTTTGTAAGATGATAATCATCATGATAATGATAATGATGATGACAGTGCATCGTGGGCCTCAGCAGCCAGCGGTTGGAAGAATGTAACAAACACGACCTTGTCCCCCAGAAATCTGTCGGTGTGTGTGTGTGTGTGTGTGTGTGTGTGTGTGTGTGTGTGTGTGTGTGTGTGTGTGTGTTCTTGCAGGCATGCGTGTGTCAGGGGGGATTTGCACAAACAGTACTTTTACTTCACTGATAAAAAAATAAATATATTTTGTTATTTATTTACCGTGAACATGGAAAGTTTTTTTTACAACTCCAGGAAACTGGAGTTTCCTCTTGAAATTAAACATAATATCAGCGGAACCAGAGAGAGAGAGAGACAGAGAGAGAGAGACAGAGAGAGAGAGACAGAGACAGACAGAGAGAGACAGAGAGAGACAGAGAGAGAGAGAGAGAGAGAGACAGAGAGAGAGACAGAGAGAGAGAGACAGAGACAGACAGAGACAGAGACAGAGAGGGAGACAGAGAGACAGACAGACAGACCGACCACACTGTACTCCTTGTGACAGGATAATAACCTAAGAATAATGGCTGCCTTGTTAAGTCCAGTAAAACACATAGTTGGGACTTTCTGAAGTTTATCGAAAATGATTTCTGTATTGCACCAGAAAATCGGGCTGATAAAATACAGAGAGCCCTGATGTGTTGTGTAACAAAGTCGCTGGTTTTAGGAAACTGCAGCAGTGAGAGTTGTCACGACGCTACAGCGACGCTACAGCCACACTCAAATGACAGGAATATAAGAGGACTGGAGGCTCAGGGCTGCGGGGACATCAGCTAATAGCTTTACATTAGGCTCAGTTCACATTTCATTGGACTCTCTTGAGGACTCCCAAGTATTAGCCGGTGCCAGTGGTTCCAAACACAAAGAGCGGGTACCGCATAATCTGTGTATTCCCTGGTGCATGAGACTACGCGGTACCGGGGCTCATATTTACATTTCAAACACAAGAAGTGGTCCCGCATCGTTGACTTTCCTTCAAATCGTTATCTACCTGCCATACACACACACTCACGCGCGCATGCAAACACACACACTCCCATGCAACAAAGATGGCACACATTCTAAATGTATTATATTTTCATCATACTGTCATATTTTGGGTCAATAATGTGCTGAGAAGCTGTGCAGGAGGTGCAAAGTATCTCTGAGGTATTCTCGACCCTCAGCTAAGGTTCAGCAAACACATAACAAAAGTTGGGCAGAGGTGATAGGACCACGCTTAAGACCTTTAGGCAAAT
>PIJE02000514.1:226823-233679 GCA_002895965.2 Coryphaenoides rupestris | reverse complement strand
TCCAATCCCACAATTTCGTCTTCATTTATTCCTGTTGTCCGGTGAAAATCTTGTTGCCAGAAGTGAAGTGAGTGAGCGCTAAGTCCCCTCACATGACTGCTAAGTATGGCTCTCTCTCTCTCTCTCTCTCTCTCTCTCTCTCTCTCTCTCTCTCTCTCTCTCTCTCTCTCTCTCTCTCTCTCTACCTATACCTCGATCTCCCACTCCCTCGTCAGTATGCAAAGTGCATTTTCAGCAGAAAGGTCATACCAGGCTACAATGCAGTCGAAAAAGGATAATTTCATATTTAAAATACCGAACACGTGCAGACTATTGTGTGTGTGTGTGTGTGTGTGTGCCTGTGTGTGTCTGTGTGTGTCAGTGTTGGGCTGTGCGACTGTGTGCATCCGTTTGCATCAGTGCAGGCATGCGGGCCGTATCGGAGTGTTTTCTGAACATATCTGCATGAGGGAAAAACTATTGACCACTGTTCATTTGGAGTGTTTCAGGGAGAGCTATCCTATCAAGAGAAGCCTTTCTCATCCAAGCTGCGTTTCCCATGGAATAAAGCAGCTTGCTCATAGAGACAGGCAAAACCCTGCAGTGACAACAACAGAAGTCCCCGTTGGTCCCTATATTTTAAGACACACAGGTGTGCGTGTGGTCAGCCATGACAAGCCGTTTCACTGTGACATAGCGGGCGTGTCCACCCTGTGATGATGTGTGACGGAGAGATACGTCTACCGGTTGGTACAGTCCACCGGGTAGGATGGTAGGCTGATCTGGTCCCCGTGGACGTGTCCCAAACGGCTGAAATGCTGCCCATCCAGGAGGCAGGGAGGCATCGAGTCATGTCTCAATCAAATATGTGCAAAAAAAATGGACGTCCCCGTTGCCGGGCGCCCCGTCAAAAGAGCCAGTCAGGCCTGGACCTCTGGGGAGAGCAGGGGAGCCTCGCCGCACGAGGACTGTTGTAAGAAAAGCACTGCTTTCAATACGCCGCTGTGTTGGCACAGCCGTGGCGCCGGAGAGGTTTTAAGTGGAGTTACAGGAGGTCCCTGCTGTACAATACTTAATGGACGCCACCGACAGACCTCGCTCTCTCAACAGAACCAACGTGGGATTTTTTTCGTATTTCTTCTGTGACTGAAGCGCGAGATGCTGCGGTAATCTCGACCTGCCCCCAGCGTGGTCTTAATAAGGCGCATTGTCATATCCCCCCCCCCCCCCCCCCCCCCAGGTGATCTGGGTGGTCGTACTGTATTGTTCGATCCCCTCGATTTGCTACTTATCGTATCATCCCCCTGCTTTTACATATTCACCTCTCAGTGTCACAATGTGTGGCGGTGTGTGTGTTGTGTGTGTGCGTGTGTGAGTGTATGAAGCCAGAAGACAGCATCAATGGGAGAAAAGAAGTGTCGTGTTTCAGAGTGAAATTCAGTGAATAGCACCTGTGACTGCGGTGGTTCCCAGCCTTTCATGATTCAAGATCTTCCGCGGACCACTGCATATGCAAACAGTAAAAATGTGATAACTACACATGCAGCGGCTGAGCAAAGAGTGCTTCTATAGACAACTATGAGGCCATGGCCAGAGGGAGGAAGAAGTCAGCAATGCTGATTCTGCTCCCTGTGTGTTTCCACTAATGAACACAAAACGTCAATGGACAATTTTGCAATGGAAAAAAAACTATGGAAAAAAGGAAGCTATAATACTATATTTATTGAACAATATTTATAGTATACAGTATTTCTTTTCAATAATCCATATTATTTTTCTATTATTGTAAAGTAGTCTATCCATGTACTGCCTGCAGTACCCTCCCATACGAGTGGTACACCAGACTTTAAATCAGACTTTAAACTAAAGTGTGATTTGTGAGAGTACAAGGTAAGGTAAGTAATATATATATAATAATAATATATAATATATAATAATATATAATAATATATAATATAATATATAATTTTAATATATAATAAGGACATAATGTGGGGTTGTGAAGAGAAACATTTAGGTTTGTTCTTGGTTGGTTTTTGGCCTCGAGTTCAGCGAGTCACAGAGTATATGGTCCTGGACAGTTGGAATCAGTGAAGTCTCAGCTTTCTTCATCGTTTGTATATCGTAAGCTTATGAGCTTATGAGTTGCTGTTAAGGCGGGGTTGGAATTGTATGCATGCAATGGTTACACAGGCCATCACAACGTCAAGAGGAGAGGGTGTCGTTTATACAGTATACTGCTATACCCACAGTGAGGTGAGGTGACCGCCTGTTCATTTGGACCATATTCTCCACCTAATGCTTCACAACCATTCCTTATCACTGCTGTCGGGGTGTTGCTGCCCTTGCTCCTGCCGTTGTAATACACTAACTGAGGTCGTGTCAGGCATCAAGCCTCGCTCTCCAGCCACGGATATACAATGCAGCAGAAACCTCCCTGGAGGTCGCCGGAGAAGAGGGAGGCTGAGGTTGAGGTTGAAGTGGTTGACATAACTGGGGAAACCGGCCTCAGAAAACCGAGCAGAGACTTTGGATACGACCGGCTGCAGTGTGTGTGTATGACTTGGCAAAATCCTAATGTTTTCCACTTTGTTATAGTCTAAGATATCACGGTGTCCGACGAATGATGGTGGTATGAGCCGCTAAATGCTCGCAGTGTGTGCGTGTGTGTGTGTGTGTGTGTGTGTGTGTGTCACGCAGATGTATGCGTATTAAAGCAGCGATGAACAAATGACGCAAGCAGGCATTACAAGTGAATTGAATGCGTCTGTTAGCTACGCCTGCGGCGGCCGTGCCTGGCGGCGGTGCTGACGGAGTGTGATGGAAAAACGTGCTGTTTTCATGTAAGGCCTTTCTTGTCACTTTTGAAGGAGTTCAGCAAACAAGGTAAGCCAAACGTGACAGCGAACGGCAGCCGTTCATAAGAAGCTAACAGGCTTGTTTGTGAGGAACTGGCTTTTGTGTGTTTTTAGGGGGCGTGGGCGGGGGGGGGGGGGTGGGGAGTCGAGGATTCCTTCCTTCCAACCCACCGACACCACCACCAGTGCCGGCGGATTGTGTTCAAGGTAATTGGAGGTAGAAGCAAAACAACTCAAAACAACGAGACATATTGTGTGGGGAATGTAATCCTTGGAGATCAGCATAATAGGACAATGATGGACGAGGTGTGGTCGGTGAAGCTTTCCGATTCGCAGCGCCGGGGGTGCGTCACGCGTGTGCACCGCGGCTAACCGGACTCCGTTATCTGACACAGCTCCGCATGACCAGGCAGGGCCGCCCATCTCTCCCAGTCATTCGGGATTCATAGCAAGCTTACTTTTGTCCAAAGGGATATTTAATAAGGAGATGTTACTCGTGAGCCTGATTGATTTTTTTTAAATATTTATGGACAAACAATCTAATCAAATCAATGTTTCCCACTCGGAGCCTTGACAGACACCGGATACACATAAGCTTGGCGTGTAAGATGTTTCGTCTGAGACTGGCCCGGTCAACTGTCGGCCTACGCAACACTTTGATCCAGCCTGCAAATGATGTACTAGAACACAAACAATGAGAATCAATCTACCACCCGGGGGGGGAAGAAAAAAGCTGTTTCCGAGTAAGTATGAGCGCCAGTTCAATGTCCTCCGACAGGAAAGGGCTTTATGTGCTTTGTCCCGAAAAAACCCATCCATCCATGACCCGGCATGCTCTCTGTGGGCACGCCAACGTCTGTCTCTGCTGTGGTGAAGCGCTTTGAGAGCTACAATGACGTCGTCCACATTGAAAAAAGGCCAAAGTTTCCCAATGAACCGACCATTCAACTCGAAGGGGACCGTGAGATATCTGTCCGGTAATGCGGGACCAATGGACCGTACGTTTGCCACGAGGCGATCGCCGGAAAACAAAAGAGCACAATCTGCGACGCCGCTGCATCACGCACCACTCAAACCTCAGTGAAACATCTCCATGTATCTCCGTGAACTACCAACAGAAGTATGGTGATAATGTTCAGAACAAGAGAGGAGTATCAAAGCCTCCCTCTGTGTATTCCCATTGATTTGCCGGAAAAAAGAAAAAAGAAAGAGAGAAACCCATCACAGGTTCTGAAGCGGTGAAGGGCTGCATTCTACCTGTCCTTGAAGACATGGTGACCGATGATAATGTAAATGACTCAGCTGTTATATATATGTATATGATATATGTATATATATGAGGCCATTTCTGTTGAACATTAACGACAAGATCTGTCGCAGTTAAATTGACGTCAGTGAGCTCACTTATGATTGATATTGTTATTTTGAACAATATGAATTAAGTTGATAAAGATAATTATGAGTACTTGCAGCAGATTGTTCCATGTTCCATATTAAAAGGTCTAATGTCGCCATATTAATTGCATACATTGTTGTATTCATCTTATGAGCAAAGAATAACAGGGCTAAGTAGAAATGTATGTGAACTAACGGCCCTATTTTATGTTAGATGAACACTTTGTGAATAATGCATCTTTATGCACATGTCTTGATTTTTATGTTCAGACGTACAGTAAGTGCTTAAAAGCAATTATTACTCATTTCCGCCCGCCCCCCCCCCCCCCCCCACCCCCCCCCCCCCCCACCCCCTTAGTTTTTGAATTTCAATAATCTGGCAAAAAGTATGTAATTGAATAGCTTTGTGCAAAGATAATAAATTTCTTTCTTGCTTTCCTTCTTTCCCTCTTTCTTTCCTTTTGTCTCTCTGTTTGCGGGTGACTGTGCCTTTCAAAAGCTCTCTCTACAGGGGGCTTCCGATTGCTGTGTCTTAATATACCCCTTATACAATCTGTGACACACACACACACACACACACACACACACACACGCACACAAGCACGCACACACACACACACACACACACACACACCCTCGCACACAAGCACACACAGGCTTCTATGAAATACGGCGCAGTGAGTGACAGGACCAAAAAGAACACCTCATTAAAATTCACAAGGTTTTTTGTTTCTACAGGATCCGGCAAAGTTCCCCTTGATGCATATTTATCCACACACACACACACACAGAATTTAATAGGCTCCCTCCGTCAGCGGGGAGACAAAAAGCGAAATAAATAAATAAACAGGTGCGCGCCCAAACACACCAGTCATAACACCAAGGTCTTGACTCTTACCATCCACACAAGAGCAGTGGTGTACATGTATCCGCTATGATATGAACACACACACGCGCACACACGCACATACACACACGCACACACATGCACACAAACACACACACATTATATTATGTGGGTCTATTAGTGCTCACAGTTCACTGAATGCGTGCCTAACAAGAGAAGGTGCAGACAAATACGCTTTTTTTTACCTCCACGACTGCAACGATCGCTCTTATGTTACAAAGGGCACGACAGAGCAACGCACCCAAGCACACACACACACACACACACACACACACACACACACACACACACACACACACACACACACACACACACACACACAAAGCCACACATGGCTCTGTGCACAGAGGGGTAAACACAGGATGGCCACAGAGACCCAGCTAGATTAAAACCACATAGCATATGCACACACTACAGTCGCTTGCATACAACACACACTCTCCTCCCGCCCCCCCCCCCCCCCCCCACTACACACACACACACACACACACACACACACACACACACACACAGACACAGTGACTGTATCAATCCATTAGCTGTCTACCAAGGGTGATCAAGGACAGTCGCTGTGTGTGTGTGTGTGTGTGTGTGCGTGCGCCCCGTGTGTGTGTGCGTGCCTGTGTGTGCGTGCGCCCCGTGTGTGTGGTGTGTGTGTGTGTGTGTGTGTGTGTGTGTGCGCGCGTGATTGTGTTTGTGTGCGCTTGTCTGCGTCTAGAGGAGAGTAAACACACGCAAAGACAAATGGCAGAGGAGGAGCCCCTCACTCACTGTTGACCCGGTTAGAGGAAGACACACACAGATCTGGGGACAGCAAGATGGCAACACTTCAATTCATTCCACTAAATGCTTTCAAAGCAGTAAATTTCCTCGCGAGGGGCTAAACACAGACGTGAATAATTTGTGCCGCCGACTGCTTCACTTATTGTATATATCTGTTGATATATATATACTGTATATTTGTTGTTGTTGATAAGTCTGTATATGTTGAGAAAGAGTCAACTTTGTCCATCTCCATGGCGATAGGTAGGCCATGCAGGTGAAACGGTGTGAGCTTTTCATTTCCTCCTTCTCACCGTCTCATTTCCTGCACTCGGACACAGACACACTTTCTCCCCAAACAAAGCGGCGGCATAGTTATGCACGCTGCGTACACACACACACACACACACACACAGCACAATCTCCACACACTCCTGTTAGCCCCCCGCCGCCCCCCCACCCCCATCCCCCCGTCCCCCCGTCCCCCCTCCCCGAGTGCCCATGACCTCAAATCAGGGTGAGGAGTCATCTCCCGGCAAAACAACAACCCAGAGGAAGGGGAGATAACTCTGGAGTGGCTCCGTGACGAGCATCCCAATGCTGCTACTCCTCCTCCCCGCTCCTCCGGCTCCTCTTCCTCCTCCTCCCCTTCATCCTCCTCCTCCCCCTCCCCCTCCTCCTCCTCCCCCTCCTCCTCCTCCGGCTCGTCGTACGCCCAGACTCTTGAACCTAATTGAAATTTGAGGGGCGCTCTCTGAGGCTTGTCCTTCGCCGAAGCCACCCACCTCCGCTGGCAGAGCTTTGGAGGACCTGCAGGGAACAGCGGCCTAAATACAGCCGGCCCCCCCACAGGCACACGTGCATATCCTGTGTGTGTACGTGCACAGCCCCACTGTCGCACGTACACACACACACACACACACACACACACACACACACACACAGACACACACAC
>PIJE02000514.1:221823-224323 GCA_002895965.2 Coryphaenoides rupestris | reverse complement strand
TTCATCTCCCCTTTCATCTTCCCTCCGTTTTATCTCCTCGCGTCGTTCACCTGACTTTTTTTTCTTCTTCTATTTTTTTTAGGGAGCACGAGATGTACGAAAATCACAGCTTTTAATTATTGTGTTAGTCTTAGACTCGGTGGTCTTTTGATGTTGGTTTTTAAGTACAGCTGGAGTCGACGAGAAATAGGAAGAATATTGTTCCGCTGTGGATCATTATCGAAGCAATTTAAAGTCGCTGTGTTTACGCGGGTTTGCCTCCAGCTTGTATTAGATTGTGATTTCTACTGCCCCCATAAGACAAGCTGTTGGATGCACACTGTTGTGGTCGTCGGATGACTTGAGAATATAATATATTTATTTCTTTAGTAGTTTCATGTATATTTTGTTTTCATTTTTACAAAGAATCAAATTTTTCCAATCTGGATTCAATGATGCGGTTGCTGCATCGGAAAAGACTCTGGACCGGGTTCTATTTGATCGGTTGTTTTGCCATTTCAAAACTATCACATCAACTTCATCAATTTTGCACAAAACTATAATGTCCATAAGCTGTTAAATTAACAAATTACAAATAATACCAGTAGATGTAGCCTACTTGTACACCTTGTTGTCCTTATATAATTTAGACATTATACAATGTAATACAAAATACATATTATATAATATGCACTATTGTACATACTATTATATGTCTGACAAATCAAAGTACTTGGAATAAGCCATACATAAATAATAGCACACTTATAGTTATCAAGAGCTGCTATTAGACTATGGTTGAAAGTGGTCAATATAACGCCATGGTGAAGCAGTTTGCATCTCTCTCTCTCCCTCTCTCTCTCTCTCTCTCTCTCTCTCTCTCTCCCTCCCTCTCTCTCTCCCTCTCTCTCTCTCCCTCTCTCTCTCTCGGCATCTACCACTTCTCATCCAATTCAATGCTTTCCATTTCTTTGTGACGCAGGAACACCTACTCTTCTTATATTTTCACCTTTCCGTACTCACTCACTCGTTCTGGCTCTCCCTCTCGCTCTCCCCCTCTCTCTTTCTGTCTCTGTCTCTCTCACTCTGTCTATCTCTCTGTCTCTCTCTCCCTCTCTCCCTCTCTCTCTCTGTCTCGCTCGCTGTCCATCTCCCTCTCTCTCTCCCTCTCTCCCTCTCTCTCTCTGTCTCGCTCGCTGTCCATCTCCCTCGCTCTCTCTCTCCCTCTCTTCCTCTCTCTCTCTCTCTCTCTCTCGCTCTCTCTCTCTCTCTCTCTGTCTCTCTCCCTTTCTTCCTCTCTCTCCCTGTGATGTAACAGTGTTTATTATTCATAGCATCTCAAATTATGTCCCTGCTCAGTATTCCTCTCACACCGCATGGAGAATGCAAAGCAAGAGAAACAGAAGAGCCAAGACAGAGGGAGGGAGACGGGGAGAGAGGGAGCGGGAGAGAGAGAGAGAGAAAGAGAGAGAGAGAGAGAGAGAGAGAGAGAGAGAGAGAGAGAGAGAGAGAGAGAGAGAGAGAGAGAGAGACAGAGAGACAAGTGTCCAAGGGTGAGGCGTGTGCAGGGAGGGAGACGTACAACGTCTATATTCCGCAATCTTAGTCTCCCTTTCTGCTTTACATGTATATTCGACCGCAACAATGCATGCGATTACCAGGGATCAGCTGCACGGAGCTGGGAAGCAATTATAGGGAGGAGAGAGGGCGGGGGGGGGGGGGGGTGGTGGTGTGTGGTGGTGGGGGGGGGGGGGGGGGTCTCAAGTCAAGGTCGCATGTCTAAATACCGAGTAAGCACCAGCGCTAATGTCGCTGGTACTACATTGTGCGTTACGATGCTGAGGAGGTCTCCATAGGATTCATGGATGCTAATGAATACCGTGGTCAGCAATTTGACACAATCATGAGTCATGTTGCGCCGGTGATGCCGCGTTAGAATGGAGAAATGATGTCCATGATGATGATAGGGTAAAACAAGGCGGCGTGAATAGCCTCATCACAACGAAGTGTGATGAGCGGTTAAAGTGTGCCGTCATGGCGACGCTGCTTCGACATTTTAGCGCGTCGACTCACGTCTGATTACTGCCGCTCTCAGTGCGCTCCGAGTACACACTTTCGCAGTTTGCCGTTAATTTCCTAACTTCCGCTTCGTAGCTTTTCCCCCCATAAACTATAAGTAGTGAGTAAATTGGAGTGCCCTTGAATACAGGGTGACAGCACACTCACTCTCTCTCTCTCTCTACCTCTCTCTCTCTCTCTCTCTCTCTCAGTGTGTTTACGTCCTGCTGTGTATCCCAGGTGTACATTGCCCTGGATACGGCCATCCAGCTGACAGATGTGGGGCTCCGTCGACGACAACATTGGGTGTTTGGGGCCACGTCGGCTGGTGGGTGTGTGTGGTTCTTTCGCTGCGTGACCAGCCAACATTCATAAGAAACAGAATCCACACCAGCTACTATGTGTGCCATAAATGCTGGACAGGAGGAGAACAGAAGTGTGAAGTGGGCGGAAAGCGATTCAG
>PIJE02000514.1:199323-211823 GCA_002895965.2 Coryphaenoides rupestris | reverse complement strand
TCTGCATACATTTGTTGTGGAGATAATTAGTGAATGAATAATAGAGTCGTGTTCTGTTACGTTTTGGACATATCCGTTATTGGCTTGCAATTATTCAAGCGCTGATAAATGTCTATGAGATAATGAAGAAGTCTTCAGGGCGCGCCCAACATAAATAAATGGGTTTCTGTAGCCGATACGTTTCACCTTAGCCCAGATGTTTGTAGAAACATGTGTGTGTGTGTGTGTGTGTGTGTGTGTGTGTGCGTGTGTGTGTGGTCGTGTGTGTGTGTGTGTGTGTGTGTGTGTGGTGTGTGTGTGAGTGTGTGTGTGTGTGTGTGTGTGTGTGTGTGTGTGTGTGTGTGTGTGTGCGTGCGTGTGCGTGCGTGCGTGCGTGCGTGTGTGTGTGTGTGTGTGTGTGTGTGTGATAAAGGTGAAACTGATAAAAGGTTATGTATCCATCTGCTCTCCTGGCATTGAGTCAACACAGGATCTCCTCTGTCTGTCTGTCTGTCTGTTTGCCTGTCTTGCTGTGCATCTATTCATCTTGCACCATTGTTAAATCCGTCAGGAAAACGATCCTAAATAATGTGGCACTAATAGTCTGTCTCAAAGTCATTTACACGCGCGACACACACACACACACGCACACACACACACACACACACACAGTGATTTAGTACGAGAGGGCTTTAGGACCATGCAAGTTGGATTGATTTGTCAAGCTCATTATTAGCCGAAGACAGATCCCACCCCCTTAATGATCAAGGGTCTCACTGGATCCGAATAACAGATCATCCACACCGCGAGGCTAACCAAGTCCAACCAGTCCATGGCCAACCAGCCAATAGGAGCCGCCGGCCGGCCCTACAGTCCCCCGTGAGCAGAACTTGTCACACCTTCAGACAAATATAGATCGACCTCCTAATGCGTTCATAAACTCATAATACATTAACAATGCTCTCCTTCTCCATGGAAACCCTGCCATACGCTCACATACCAACAGCCTGGCTCGGAAACACACACCCGCTGCTGTTTAATTGGGCTGTTTGGTTTGAACGTGACACAGTGTCTTACTTATGGCTGGCCAGCATGTCGGCGCTATCCTCTGTGGATATGCGCTCCAACGGGCGGATCTCTCTTCTACTTACGATGCGAACTATCCCCACGGCGAGTAAGAAGCCTTACTGTACCCGTTGGATAATCCCAATTCCTTGGCTGCCGTAACGATTGCAAAGTGCCCAAGAGGTTGTTTACATGTCAGTTAATAGGCTTATAGGACCGGCTTGGGCACAGCCAATGAATACATTATGGGCAAAAAAGAAGATGCTTTGTAACAGTTGAATGATTTATTGAAAAATGATCAGCAGAGATAATTAGTGAGTCGAAAATAGAATTGCGTCTTCTGTTTTGTTTTGGACAGATTGTTTTTTTTTTGTGAGAAATCATTCGTGCGTTGGGAAATGTTTCTAATATAATGAAGAAGGTTGAAGTCTTAAGGCCGACGTGTAATTGCATATGTCGGCTAGTGAAGATATGTTCCACCTCAGTCCAGATGTTCTAGAAACACGTCATCACATACGAAGAAATTAGCACTTTATTATAAAACCCCGGAGCGAACGTCAGGACTCAAATCTATTCCGATGCAAACGAGACCGTAGTCATGCTTGAAAATCCGGCATAGCAAATTAAAATATTCCACTGAATGTCTTGGATAAATATATTTCGCTTTAAAAAAAAAAGAGAAAAGCAGCATCCTCGTGTAAAAACCTGTCGCTGTGCATCGAGATATGGAGATGACTCTGAATAGATTGTGCTGCCCGCATGAAAAGACTTTGACGCGCAGAGAAACCGAGGCAAGAACGATGCGGCGTGGGTGGGAGAGAGAGAGAGAGAGAGAGAGAGAGAAAACAGAGAGATCGAGAGAGAGAGAGAGAGAGAGAGAGAGAGTGAGAGAAAGAGTCAGTCAAAGTATCAAGGTCAGCAAACAAGGAATATGTGTTGTTTTAACACATGTAGATTCTTGCGTAACAACTTCTTGCGCAACATTGCCAATTTATAATATGTTGTAAAGCGTATGTTGTGTATATGTTAGCCATGTATTGGGGAAAAAAACCTTCCATCATTAATGCAGTACAGCCAAGTAATTTCTTATGACATTTAAAAGGCACAAAGTCCTGCCCACTTCCAGAAAATATCCAAACACATACAATAGAACAAACGTTTTTTACACATGATTAATATTGGACAAAATCTAGCTTATTTAAAAATATTAAAAACGTACGGCTGTACATACTAACACCTACGTTGTACGAGTGGTCGGAAAGTCGTCGTGTTGCGGAACATTAGCAAGCTTTCCTTCTCACCCAAGTATTTGTCCCTGCAGCTCAGACAGCGCACATAGCTCAGAGCGACCAGAGCAGACAAAATGGTTGTGCTCCGACTAAAGGTCACCCCAAACTTCCAGACCAGTTCCATAGCGTCAATAGTCATATATCAATCAATTTAGCAATGATTCAAGAGTTATCGCTTGATACCACTGAAGGGATGGATTTCTGGGATGGATTATAGTTCAGCTGACCTTATCAAAAGATAAAAAAATAAAAACCATCAAACAAACTTGTCGGCCCTTGTCAGTCACAAACTTTATCCACATGTACCCACGACATCTGACCCTATACTCTCTACCCTGATACCCCATACTCTCTCTCCACCCTGATACCCCATACTCTCTCTCCACCCTGATACCCCATACTCTCTCTCTACCCTGATACCCCATACTCTCTCTCCACCCTGATACCCCATACTCTCTCTCTACCCTGATACCCCATACTCTCTCTCTACCCTGATACCCCATACTCTCTCTCTACCCTGATACCCCATACTCTCTCTCCACCCTGATACCCCATACTCTCTCTCCACCCTGATACCCCATACTCTCTCTCCACCGCCTGATACCCCATTTACTCTCTCTCTACCCTGATACCCCATTTACTCTCTCTCTACCCTGATCCCCCATACTCTTCTCTTCTACCCTGATACCCATACATCTCTCTCTACCCTGATACCCATTACTCTCGTCTCTACCCGAATAACCCATACTCTCTCTCTACCCCTGATACGCCCATACTTCTCTCTCTTCCCTGATTACCCTAATCTCTCTCTAGCCCTGATTACCCCATACTCTCTCATCTACCCTGCCGCCCATGATACCCTAATGCTCTCTCTACCCTGATTCCCCATACTCTCTCTCTTTACCCTGATTACCCTAATCTCCTCTACCCTGATACCCCATACTCTCTCTTTAACCCTGATACCCTAATCTCTCTATACCCCAATACCCTATACTCTCTACACCCTGTACCCATAACTCTCTCTACCCTGGATACCCTAATCTCTCTATACCCTGACAGCCTATACTCTCTCTCTACCCTGACACCCTCTTCTCTCTGCCATGATCCCGGGGCAGTGCTGGACCTCTGTCTCCACCTCCACCAGGGTACCAGGTGGCCACCACTTAGCGACGCCCTCGCATTGCTGAGTGCGAGGCTGGTAACTTAGCAACCTCCCCCGCTGGTTCATGTGAAAGAACTGCTTAGCCTGTAGCTCCTACGACTAGCGGATGCCAGCTGAAAAAAACGCTACGTACTGCCAATCTCTAATTTGGGGGGGGGGGGGGGGGGGTTTGGCTCTGCTGCATGGAGGAAAAGGGGGCACCTCCTCCGGGGCCCCTGGTTAAAATTTGGGGGATAATACTAATACTAATCGGCCCCTCTCTTCTGCCTCGTCATTTCACGTCCTTTCTGCAGTTGTATTCCTTGCACACACACAACCACCCCCCCCCCCCCCCCCCGCCCCCTTCCCCCTTCCCTCCCTCCCATACACATCAAGCACACATACACACACACACAGACACACACACACACACACACACACACACAGACACACACACACACACCCCTTTCTGTTTTTCTTTCCATCTCCTTCCTCGTCTATCTCCAACCTGATCTTGGCAGAGGTCCTCCGTCCCTCACCACTACCCGTCTGCGCCACATTAACATGCACTTCCACAGGCAAGCACACACACACACACACACACACACACACACAACACCTCCACAGACATATACACATATGCACACAAACAGTGCTGTGTCTTGGGCTGCCAGGGTGGAAAAAGGACCACAATGAAACAGCAGTGGCGTCCTACGCATTCTGCCTCCAAATAATAAAAAAAACCCAATAAAACTGTGAGGAGTGAGGCAGTGAGAGAGAGAGCGAGAGAGAGAGAGAGAGAGAGAGAGAGAGAGAGAGAGAGAGAGAGAGAGAGAGAGAGAGAGAGAGACAGAGAGAGAGAGAGATGAGAGACAGAGAGTTACAGAGATACACTGACAGAGACACAGAGAGAGAGAGAGAGAGAGAGAGAGAGAGAGAGAGAGAGAGAGAGAGAGAGAGAGAGAGAGAGAGAGAGAGAGAGAGAGAGAGAGAGATGAGAGACAGAGAGACAGAGAGTTACAGAGATACACTGACAGAGACACAGAGAGAGAGCCACGCACAGACAGAGGCAGAGAGAGAGAGAGAGAGAGAGAGAGAGAGAGAGAGAGAGAGAGAGAGAGAGAGAGAGAGAGAGAGAGAGCAGGGAGCAGCAAAGCGATGCTCCCAGGCATGTCTGAAGAACAGTCAAACAGAGAGGAAGTGTAATGCATCTCTCTCTCACTCCAGTAATATATTCAAGGCCAGTCAAAGCTAACCTGTCATTAAAAGAGAGAAGGTCCCCCAGGGGCAACTAGCAGCTTTCTCCAGCTAAAACCATCATCACTATTCACATGCAGCCTGCTCTTCGTCACTGTGTGAGTGCACGTGTGTATGTGTGTGTGTGTGTGTGTGTGTGTGTGTGTGTGTGTGTCTGTTTGTGTGCATGTGTATGTGAGTTGTCTGCATGTATGTGTATGCATGTGTGCATGTTTATGTGCGTGTGTGTGTTAGAGACAAAGTATGAGTCAATATGAGTGTGAATGTGAATGCGTGTGTGTGTGTGTGTGTGTGTGTGTGTGTGTGCGTGCGCGCGTGTGATTCTGAATCTGGGAGGTGAGAAAATAGGAAGTGTGTGATGTGAGAAAGGGATTAGAGAGAGGAGAGCGAACGACTCAGACTGGAGATGGAGGGCGAGGAGAGGAAGAGGAAGAGACTCTGATTAGAGGCTTGTGTTTCCATGGCGATGGTGTGGGTGAGTGGCGATTGAAAGGTGACTGATTGTTGTGCTTGGTTTCACAACACGTGAAAGATTCACTGGGCTTCCGTTGACTAAAGAGACACCACAGGCGACATCACACTGAACGCTGTCTAATGGTTGGCGTATTGTATATGTGTGCGTGTGTGTGTGTGTGTGTGTGTGTGTGTGTGTGTGTGTGTGTGTGTGTGTATATGTGTGTACATATATATTTGTATGTGCATCTATTTCTGTGCGTGGGTTCTGTGTGTGTGTGTATGTGTGTATGATGCCTTAGTTTGTGTGTCTTTGTGTGTACGTGATGCCTTAGTATGTGTGTGTGTGTGTGTGTGTGTGTGTGTGTGTGTGTGCGTGCGTGTGTGTGTGTGCGTGCGTGCGGCTCTATTAGTGTGCATGCCCTGGCTCCAGTTATATATTACGTCCATGAACCAGAGATGGCGCCAAGCTTTTTTTCCGTGTGGGGGGAAAAAAAGCAGATGGCTTTTTAAGTATTAAATCTCCTCTGATGTGCCTTTGTGACATTGGCCCTGAGAGTTGTAGGAATAAATGCACCCCCATCAGCCACGGCACAGATGGAGCTCTGTCTGGGGCCGTTTAGGGCCCTACGCTCCGGGTTCAGGAGCAGGCTCCCCACCCCGGGCCCCTCCCCCTCCACTGTCTTCACACCGCCCCCAGCACACCCGGGAGTGACTTCCTGCCTTATATCGCCAACCCTGCGTTCAATCCATCACGACATTTATTATTTCACAGCATGCAGCAAATGACACGTCAGGGCAACGACATCAATCGTTCATCGTGTCGGGTTGGACATAAAGACGTTCGACAGAAAACTACAGCGCTACCTAGATGACAAACATCACTTCCAGGAGAATGAATGAATGAATGAATGAATGATTGATTCAATAATTAATTCCTTAATTAATGAATGCCGGGCCTTAGCATCCGATACCACGGCACACATGGAGGCTCCTCTAATGCTCGGGGAACCATCTGCGATCCCAGCTTCACATCTCAGGGTTCGCTTAACACACACTTCACTTACATTGTACAGAGAGAGAACTCTGGGGTCCTCTAACCGAGCAAAAAAACCTTATGTGTTCTTCTGTGTGTTGTGAGAGGAGGTAGATGGCGGGGGGGGGGGGGGGGGGGGGGGTGTGGAGTGTGTAGCCGGGCTTGTGGGAGAGAATCGCTGATGGTTTTGTGTGCGGCGGCGGCGGCGGCGGCGGCGGCGGCGGCGGCGGCGGCGGCTGCAGCAGCTGCTGGGCTGGTTAATGAGGCAAACCCGGCAGCCAAATGACCTCCCCAAGACTTGTGTTCAGATGTGGCTGTGAAACCATGGCGCGTGACACCAACGCAAGCACAGCCGCGGCGCCGTCGCTTGTCGTGCCTCTGGTGGGCTGTATTATCTCTTGTCCTATCGCGTCGTTCTGTAAGTTACCCGGTCAGCGTGGCCTTCACCGCGACAATGGCGGCGCCCCAGTCTCCCTCTCTGCAGAGCTTTGACGTAATGCTGGGTGACTAAGCTCTAAGGTGTGGGAGGATCTGCCATTTAACTCGATGCTATGTGATTGTCATTTACAAGAAATGGTGCAGTCTTCCGTCAGCTTTCGGTAAGTGAAATGTGAAGGGAGGAAATCTGTTTCGGGTTGACTGCGCCTGCCTCTGTATGCGCCATTTTAGACTTTAGACCACTCCCGCCTCCTTTCTGCTGACCAATCAGGGCATCTCTACCTATATTGGACAGAAGGCCCTATTTTTGTATTGTTTAGTTTCAAAATCTTGCGCTCTCCTGCTCTTTTTTATTCCTCCTTTACTCTCTCTCTCGCTCTCTCTCTCTCCAAATCTCCGCCATTACCATATAATATAACCTTATTAGAATCCAAACCGCTTGTCATCAACAACCACAGCAAATTCCTCGTATGTGAAAACTACTTGGCGAATAAAGCAATTCTGATTCTGATTCTGATTCTGATCCAAAGTTACCTTCACCTAACGTCGTCGCCGACGTGACGTTTAATCTCTAGAAAGATTAATAGTACAGACATTATATTTTCACACGGAACAAAAAGCAGCGGGAGACTGGGCTGTTGCTGTGTCTCCATCAGATGGCGAGCGCGCTAATGTGGGCCCTCTGAACCTGCGTGGGAGAGGAGGGAGGAGGGAGGAGGGAGGAGGGAGGGAGGAGGGAGGAGCGAGGAGGGAGGAGCGAGGAGGGAGGAGGAGGCGCTCGGTGGATGACCTGGTTGTGAGGGAAACCGGGGGAGGAGGAAGACGCGTAAATTGTTTTCGACCGTCAGCAAGTTCTGAAATGCGTTTCTTTTTTCCTCTTCTTCCCCACTGCAACGGCTCTTGAATGAATATCATTTCTTGTTGATTTTGTTGTTCCTTTGGGCCAAATGGGAATGGTTTATCGCTTTAACACCCGACAGCGAACCCGGATCAACAGAGCAGCGCGTTAACGATAGAAAGAGGGAGAGAGAAAGAGAGAGAGAGAGAGAGAAAAAAAAAATTCTTGCGACATAACACTTTTTTTTATATAACCCCATCCATAGAGAGAGGCAGTTTGCTGAGAAGGCATGTCCTAGATCCGCAATGGCCTGCTTTACATTCCCCACTGTTATACATGACCACACCTGGAATCTGCATAGCAAGACCCCTCTCTGCTGTCAGCCATCAGTGACCAGTAGCTGGGAGACCGAAGCTTTGTCAGACACTCAGCAAGCCCAGCACTCCCATTGAAGTGAGCTATTTCCTACACTTTGGCGTGAAATGAGCGACATTAATTTGTTACCTCACAAAGGCCTCTGTCGCAAAATACACTCACCTGAAATATCGTTACTGGGGAAATGCCAAATGAACAGATTTACTTTTTCAATTACGCTGTCATACAGGAATTATATATATTTTCCGCGATGCACAAAAGGATCTTGGCTCTCCCGGCTTACGAGCCCCCTTTGTGTGCGCAAAACGCGGAATTAGAACAATAACAACTTGTGACTTTAATACGAAACGAGAAGTAAATAGAAGCCACATTAATTATCAAGCCAGCCACATATAGCTCACAAAACGGTCGTTAATGTTTATGAAATTGCGCCCGTGTAACTCGATCAGCAGGCATTAGCGGGGCAGCGGCGGGTTAGCGGCCGTCGACAAAAACACAGAACAAATGTTCGATGAAACTCAACACTCGTGTCGGGGCGACCGGGACGAATCGACAAATACCGCTGATGATGAACTGCTCAGGGGCGGTGACGGTGACAGTGGGATGGGGGGGGGAGTAGGGGGCGGAGAGAGAGAGAGAGAGAGAGAGAGAGAGAGAGAGAGAGAGACTGAGGGTCGACCGAGGGACGGGGGAACAAGGAGAGAGTGGGAAGCGGCCGTAGACTGAGAAGGAACGCGAGCCAAGGGGAGTTAGGGAACTCCTGTGGCAGCCTCTGGATTTACGGGGTGTGAAATTGAGTGAGTGCTGAGGGGCGGCGAAGCTCTCCTCTAATCTGTCATGACGCCGCCGCCCGCCCCCCGCAGACAGGAGGCCGAGAGACAACAGACAACGGGGAGAGGGAGGGCAGACAGGGACGAGAGACAACCCGGGACAGGCCCAGCAACGTGGGTGGGGGAGAGAGAGAGAGAGAGAGAGAGAGAGAGAGAGGAGAGAGAGAGAGAGAGAGAGAGAGAGACAGAGAGAGAGAGAGAGAGAGAGAGAGAGAGACAGAGACAGAGACAGAGACAGAGACAGAGACAGAGACAGAGACAGAAAATAATGGCGAGATTTACAGTAAGGGTTCACTGATTCACTATGAATAAACTTTAGTTAATGCAGCAATAAGCATTATGCTATAGCATTAGTATAGGGATTAGTGTTAGGCTTAGTGGGTGACTCTGTTAAATAATGTATAAAGTAATACCTGAGTTGACGTGACACCATAAGTGTAAATGATTACAAGATCATTAGTTAACTGTTAGTTAAGGCATATAATTGCATTGACGGAATCTTGTTCATTAATGGTTAATGGATGTACGCTTATTGTAAAGTCTTAACAAAATGATGTAGTTGTTGCTGTTGCTGTTTATGCTGAAGCCTTTCCCCGCGTGTGGCTTGGGAGTAAAAAGTATTCATAAAGTTTACATTTTGGGCTCTAAAACAGTACAGGCCCATGCAATTTAGGCATGGGAGTTATTAGGCTGTATTAGTATTCTTGATATTTCAGTATTATTATCATTAGAGGTAGCAGTAGCAGTACTAGTAGTAGTAATAGTCATAGTGGTGGTGCATTATATTCACCCATACTCACAGGTCGACGCCCACACTCATGCAGATGTATGCATATGTGTATGTAATATGCATATCACTATCTGCATGCACACACACACACACACACACACACACACAGCAAAGTAAGTATATAAGCCAAACTGACATAAAGCTCCTGTTTTCATTGTAAATCGAATACGAATACAAAACAAAGCCACTATCACAAATTTTTCTCTCTCTCTCTCGTTCTCGCTCCCTCTCTCCCTCTCTCTCTCTATCTTTCTCTCTCTTACATACACACACAAACACCCACACACCCTCTCAAAAAAATTTAATATATATATATGCTGTACTTATTCCACATTGCTTGTGCTATAAATCCCTCGAGTGTGAAAATGGAATGTGAGATTTCCTTCATGTAGACGAGGCAGGCCGGCGGGCAGGCAGGCAGCGAGAAAGCAGCTCAGCGAAGGCGTCAACATCCTGATGTCATCACCGCGGCAACGCAACCACAGCCCCTGCCGCAGCACACGCGGAGGTGGTGGACGCGGTGATCCGGCCTGATACCTTCCTCACACACGTCACACACTCCCTCCCTCCATTCCTCCCACGTCCCTCCCTCCCTCCCTCCCTTCCTCCCTCCCTCCATCCTCTCATTAGATCCATCAACCCATGCATCCACCCTTCCCTCCATTCCTCCATCCCTCCATCCACCCATACCTCCATACCCCCACCCATCCATTCATCCATCCATCCATCTGTTCATGTAGCCGTCCATCCCTTCTCCATCTCCTCCTCCTCCTCCTCCACGCGTTGCGTCTCATTCCTCAGAGTGCATGCGTGTGGGCTGTCATGTCAGCGCTCTGCGTGTGAGAGAACAGGTGATTGATTGTACTCAGGCCTAACAGTAGGGTTACCATCAGCACCTGTGTGGTTTAACATAGACTGACAAGGCCTTACGCACGCTCCCACACACACACACACACACACACCAGCACACCAGCACACACGCGCACACACATACACACTCGGGAAAATGCAATCTATGTTACGGGCGGGGGGATGCTGTGGCGGCCTAGGCCTGCGGGAGGGGCAGAAGCAGCAGACGAGGGGATGGGGAGCTTCTTTTTTCTTGGGGAGCTGGAGTACGGTTCGTGCTCTGCGACGGCGAGCTGACTGGTCGTAGAGTTGGATGGGTTTACATGGTTTTCTCAGTTGCTATTTGATAGGTGGATGAGGGGGCTGGAACCCGGGGTGTGTTGCTTTGAAACCAGGAGGTTCAGGAGCGGGGCGGTCTAGAGACTGCGAGTTGTTCGGTCGGAAGTCGGAGGGGAACCGGACGTCCTTCGGGCCAGAGCCTCGAGCATATGGCTCAGGAGGACTGGTTGGGACTACTAGATTTGCAATAACTGGGAGTCGGCTTCTTTGCTCAAGACTGCGTTTAAGGACGCGCGATTCAACACTTGGGCGAAGCAGAATTCGACCAGGCAATGACTTGCCAGGACACAGCTGTCTTGGCTGGTGTAGTTCATCTACAGGACAGACTGCAGGGAATGATTAGGAGACACAGCGGAAACTGCTGTAGGCTTTGTAAGGTCATTATATGATAATGAAAATCATTACAGAATTACATGGAGGTTTAGGACATGGGTGCAGTGGGGAGGGGAGGGGGGGGGGGGGGGGGTGGGGGGGGGGGGGGGGGGGGGGGGGGGTGGGGGGGGGGGGGTGGAGCAGTGGGTGGGTGGTGGAGAGGGGGGTTAGGGTGGTGGTGGAGAGAGGAAGAGGTGGTGGTGGTGGAGAGAGGAGGAGGTGGAGGAGAGAGGAGGGATGAGGGAGAAAGGAACGAAGGTCATTATTGATGAAATCCGGGCAACTATTGTACACCATGTTGTTGTTCATGGGATGACAATGAGGGAAGCAGGACAAAGAGTCCAACCCAATTTGAGCAGATTCTCTGTGGCCAGCATCATCAGGACATTCAGAGAAGAGAACAGGTAATTGTTTCTTGCTGTACAACATTTGACATACAGTATACTATACTGTAAGTACTGTAATGTTCATTACAATACTATTTTTACTGGCTGTATACGTTTGTAAGTGCATATTCCCCTTTGTAGAATTGAAAGACGACCAAATGGGGGTGGAAGGACTGCTCTTTTCTCCCAACAACAAGAAGCACTCATTGTTGACATGGTCCTTCAAAGTAATGCCATCCGACTCCGTGAAATCCAGCAGAGAGTGATTGAAGACAATGTCAACTTTGATGGAATCAACAGTGTGTCTGTCAACTATTGACCGTGTCCTCACACGCAACAGACTTAGCATGAAACAAGTGTACAGAGTACCCTTTGATCGCAACTCTGCAAGAGCCAAAGATCTAAGATATCAGTATGTGCAAGTAAGTGTAACCTACACACACTTTCAGCACTGATGCTTCCAGTACAATTCTATGCTCATAGGCCTACTGTTACTGTAGGCTAGTAGTTGCAGTTGCTACGTTTACAGTACTGTAAACTATATTGTAATGTTACAACTGAGAAAAACTGTAATATGAGGATGAATGTACCAATTAATGGAGAGAGAGAGAGAGAAAGAGACATAGAGAGAGAGAGAGAGAGAGAGAGAGAGAGAGGGGGAGGGGGGGAGTGGGAGGATGATGATGGACAGCCAATGTGAGACAAAGTGTCAAGCAGAACAAAAAAAACCTCCAGTGGAACAATGTTTGCTTTTTAATTGGCGCTAACAATCAAAACAAGAATCAGTGTTGAGCGCACGTGCACGTGCACGTGCACGTGTAGGGGTCACCTGCACCTTGAGGCGCTCTCTGTTGTAACCGAGCGCAACCACCCCGGCTCCTTTTCAACTCGCGTCGGTGTCCTCAGTGTAGCTAATGGTGCAAACAACGGGCCTCGAGGCAGGAAAGTGTGTGTGTGTTTTGCGTGTGTGTGTGTGTGTGTGTGTGTGTGTGTGTGTGTGTGTGGGGAGGGGGGTGTAAGGGGGAGGGAGGGGGTTCGTAGAGAGAGATAGAGAGATAGATTT
>PIJE02000514.1:185000-191705 GCA_002895965.2 Coryphaenoides rupestris | reverse complement strand
GTTGTGGCCCATTCGAAATGGGGAAATATACGGCTTCTGGTATACAACTAATTTACATTTACATTTACATTTAGGGCATTTGGCAGATGCTTTTATCCAAAGCGACTTACAAAGAGTACATTTGTTGAAGGAGAGGCAGCAATATATCACTGTGGTACCTGAAGATAAGAATAGAGCTGTTTTCGAGCATTCATATTTACGAGACGAATAGAACGAGTTTCATAATTGCCAAGTTGCCTGCATAAGTAGCTGGGCAGGCGTGCAATTCTAAGCATGATACAACATCTGAGAACGAACAACAATGCTAAGTGCCATTAATAAGTGTTAAGACATATAAACACGCAGGTTAGTGCTAGGGGGGGGTTATGTAGAGTCCAGGTGAACTCTGAACAGGTGGGTCTTGAGTCTCTTGTTAAGGAGGGGGGTTATGTAGAGTCCAGGTGAACTCTGAACAGGTGGGTCTTGAGTCTCTTGCGGAAGCTGGCGAGCGACTCGGCCGTCCTGACATGAGCCGGGAGCTCATTCCACCACTGCGGAGCCAGAACCGTGAAGAGTTGGGACTTGGAAGTGCGATGTTTGGCTGTTTATGAATAGCAGACTCGCTACTCGACAAACTATTTCCCCGGCACATGGTGAGGTGAAGAGGGGCAGTGCGATGGTCCCGGCGTACAGGAGCACGATCTGTACGGCTGAATTAAGGCAGACTTTTCAATCCAATTGAAAATGTCAGTTGTTTTTTTTTATTTATTACCAAAAGAAAATTGTCCTCCCTCCAGCGAGCAACTCCAGCATCTCGGGGGGGAGTCAATTTCTCTGCCGGGGTCTGGTGGCCCGGTGTGACAGCCTTTAATCAAATATCTTTCCACTTCGTCCAAGGAAGTACGAGCACGCTCCCTCCGTGTCTTTTGAACTTTCAGAATGGGAAACGTGTGTGATGTTTGATTGTTGTGTTTGAAGCTGTGGTTTCAAAAGCATATAGGTATTAAATAGGCAAGATTAATCCATCAGAGGATGTGTCGTATCCAAGCTGCTATTCCCCGCCGGGGGATTAATACCTTTCAAGGCTTCCTTCATCTAGTCCTTTCACAACATGGCCACCATAATAACAATGATTCAACTGTCAAGCAAACAGCAAACTACCTGGAGCCACCTCACCAAACAAGCAAGGCAAAGGAACTAGGAGCTAGCGGACAGAGAATGTGACGAATCCAGGTTTCTTTTTCTGATTTGTTTTTGATAAATATTGGACATTTAATGACAGGAATTCAGGAATTCAAACAAGTGTGACTGCTTGTATTACCTTTGGAAATTCAACACATATTTATGTCATACTGTAAGTGGGTGCAATGAATTATAATTGGATGTGTTATTGGTGGCAAAGTAAAGTAAAGTAAGAAGTAGTCTCAGACACATTGTCATCACCGAGACAGATATGACCCTCCTTGGTGCGGTTGAACAGCTACATACATCACAATCCTATTTTAAGAGCAGCTCATAGGCCCACTGCGAAGTGTGTGTGTGTGTGGTGTGTGTGTGTGTGTGTGTGTGGTTGGTGGCTGGTTTAAGCCATCATGGTGAGGCTGCACACCTGCGGTGCATTGAGTGATCAGGGCACACAGGATTGCAAGTTGGATTGCTACACTGCGAGCACCAGTGTGGCCATGCTCCTGCCACACGCCACACACCTCGGTGGCTTCTCTGGAGTGCCCGCGACACACACTACACACACACACACACACACATTAGCCACAGCACAAACACACACACACACACAACACACACACACGGGACACAGTGTGTTATCAGAGCGCTTTATTGGAGGGTTGGCAAGAGATTTCAGCCGGAGCAGGTGGTACATGCTGACATGTCAGAGCTCTCTCCCTGCAGAGCCTGTGGTAGGTGATGGCTGGTTTATCCTGTGGTGCATTGATCACCCAATGCACCACAGGTGTGCAGCCTCACCCTGCAGCCCCAGAGACTAATCAGCCTCAGGCCCAGTTGAGGCTGCGGACACCAACCACACACTGGTGATTGTCGAATAGTCTTTTTTTTGCTTCCTAGGGGTTCTTAACTGAGTGAAATACGGAAGTATCGGCTGCCAGTGGCAGCCATGATAAAAGCTTGTCGAATTCTCTAAACGCTAAGGAAAGGTGCTTCAATGCTTCCTTTCTTATCTCCTTTAGCATATAGGATACACTGGGTCAGCCTTTATGAAAAGAAAGGAGATAGTGCCGGCCCACAGTTCCCTGCGGCATTCGGCCGTTCGCGAAAACAACCGATCACCATGTAAACAACAATACTGATTGTGATTCATGTGTGAGCAGACAGGAGGATGAGTGTGAGCAACCATTCTCAATGTGACAACGCATTTTCTTTCATTTTAGCGACTGGAATACTCGCTTATATTCCTTTTTTTATTATCTTGGTAATGAAGTAATATTTTGCACTGGGACATCCCATGTGTATAGCATGGAACAACAAGTATCTAAGATGTGCTCAGCAGTCCATCTTCGGGACATTGTAGTGTCACCACGGCAGACCCACGTCCATAACATGCGGCGTCGCATAATCACGTATCCTAGTGGAAGTGCGGTCTTTTAAGTCCTTATGAAGTCTCCTTCACATCGACCCCACATGACCCCATGACGTTTTGCATTGAGGTTTTGGGGGTTTTTTCTCTCTTTTTTTCTTTATTGACCACAACCACACACTCCACACATATATATGTATTCTCTTCAGGGTCTTCCTAACAGACTCTTGTGCACGAAGCTCCTGTTTCCTCCCATAAAGAACACATAATACATATAATACCAGTAACACCTTGCTAGGGAACCACAAACGACCACAACATTCAGTACAAATAATAAAACAGTAGCAGTAATAATAGTGCCACATTTACACAGATCATGGGGAATCACCGTTGAATGCCGTGTAAGGTTAGTCAGAATTGAGTCTTGTTTCGCATGTAAATACTATAACATCGGGTGAAAGGCAGGGAAGATCAGCCATGGCAGACAACACACATTTCATTTCATTTCATTTCACTGACCTTGTGCTGCCAGGAGCAGCAGGCGTACAGCGGGGAGGTACTCACAGTGAGCATGTTGGCATACCTCATGGTGGCTCTTCTGCCATTTTGTTTATGTAGATCAAATTCAGATTTTGGCGGTTGATTCTGTTTTCACATTTCTTATATCTATATATCTTATTGAATTCAGTAATGACACATATCTTATCATTGGGTACAAATAATTGACTAATGCCAAAATAAGGAGGTAAATACAAACGTTATACTCCTACACACACACCACACACACAACACACACACACACACACACATGCACATGCACACATTACCAAGTGGCATCGCTGGAAGAGAACTTGACCTCCCGCTTTTCAGCGGACTACTCCCAATAACTTTGCACTTTTAATAACGGACTCGGACAAATTTGCATCCGCTCACACGCGAGGTTCCATCTTTTCTCTTTTCGGAAAAACCCAATAAACCAAAAACCTCCTTAGACCGGGCTGCCAAATTACAAAACACTTCTTATCGGGAGAGAATTTATGGGCTGGTTTTAGCACACAGAGAGAAAACAATAAAAAGCTCTGTGAGGAGCGCGGCGACGGGGCAGAGAGAGAAACAGCCATAAGCGGGCCCCTGACATCCGGCTATTTACCTCCACATTTAGGACACAATCCATATTCACCCATTCGCCAAAAACAAGCAGCGAATAAATGCCTTAAAGCGGGGAATGGAAATGGGAAATTGACTCGGAGCGTTTCACAATGCGTTCTTGTCTCTAAGCAACATTAGAAGCTCTGGACAAATAGCAGAGGCTGCTGCACCACTCCACAATTAGTTCCTCCCTGATGCTGGAAAAGGCATAGTGTATGTTGTGTGTGGTGTGTGATGTGTGTGTGTGGTGTGGCGTGTGCACTCATGTGTGTGTGTGTGCGTGTGCACGCGTGTGTGTGTTTGTTTGCATTTGAATGCGGGAGAGGGGGTGTTTCGCGCTCGAGTGCGTTGGTGTACGACTATGACCTTATAATGTGTGGGCTGCAGAAGGAAAGTGATTCACTGGGTTTAACTGTGATGCTCAATGCAATCACCATAAAACCACATGCATAAAAACATGTGTGCATGTGTGTGTGTGTGTGTGTGTGTGTGTCTGTGTGCATGTGTTGTGTTGTGTGTGTGTGTGTGTGTGTGTAGGCGCCGATTTGACCTACTTTGTTCCTTCTTTCTCCAACAGTACAAATACAAACGCTTTTGTGCTTTTTTTTCTCTATTTGTTTCCAGGTTATGGATAAAGCTATGGTTTTCAAACTCCCAAGCACTCAAAACTCAAAACTTGTGCTTTTTGGCCTTTTTCCGCAATCTAACACATCTGACATGCAATGCTGTTTGGCTCAAATCGACCGATATTAAAAAGTGTGACCCGATAAGTAATCGACACTCTCGTACTGTGTTAGTGCATTACTCAAGCCAATATTGACATTAACCATTTAGACTTTTGACAGAATTGTTCCAATAGTGCCATTAGCTCAGCTGCGTTCATATAATGATTCACAGGAAGCCCTCTATCCGAAGCATTAGGCGGGAGAAATGGGGTCATTTCATGTTTATCATGGGGAACACGCTTCCACTGCCAGACAGAGTAACTTCTCTGGGCCTTTCTGTGACTAATGAATCATTTGAGGCAAACCAAAGGTCTCGGGGAAGAGGAACTTAAGTGTCAAGGTGTCCCTGCTCGCCCTGATCAAGTGAAATCCCCCCCTTTTGCTCTCTGCTCGGCACATAGGAACACTCTCAATGAATGCATACGGATGGGCATGAGCACATACACCTACGCACACCTACACACCTACACACACACACACACACACACACACACACGCACACACACACGCACACACACACGCAGGTGATGGCGGGTGACATGATGAAGGCTGTCACGTTGACATGGTACATTAGGGTTCTAATGTTATTGATTTATTTGGGTTC
This sequence comes from Coryphaenoides rupestris, assembly GCA_002895965.2. Classification (NCBI taxonomy): domain Eukaryota; kingdom Metazoa; phylum Chordata; class Actinopteri; order Gadiformes; family Macrouridae; genus Coryphaenoides; species Coryphaenoides rupestris. Next base: position 186,697 of record PIJE02000514.1, on the reverse strand, counting down.
TGAATATTACAATCAGCGCTGCAGCCTCTGATTCGTTCTGTTTAAGCCCCCCGGGTCAAAATAATGAGAGAGAGCGAGGAAGAGAGAGAGCGTGAGTGAGAGAGAGAGAGTGGGAGTGGCAGAGAGAGAGAGAAAGAGAGAGCGAGAGAGAGAGAGAGACAGAGACAGAGACAGAGACAGAGAGACGGAGGAGAGAGAGGGGTGACGCCAAAGCTAAGCAAGTAGAGAGGCAAATACACATTGGCATTCACCTTGTTTGATTTGCCAAAGTCATTTCAATTCTTTATAATCTGTGAATAATAATTGAACTCGGGAAACAAAACAAAGCACAATGAATTGAATGTATTGAAACAGCGGCACGCCATTTTAATGGAGGAGGGAGTGTGTGTGTGTGTGTGTGTGTGTGTGTGTGTGTGTGTGTGTGTGTGTGTCACATCAAAGATATACTTAGGGGTTTATTTTGGTCATAACAATGTCAGTATAGAGACACAATAGTTGAGGATTCAGGCCAGTATCATTGATGTGTTCTATTTATGTGTTGGCGGGGCTGAGAGAGGGAGCTGTCCACCCATGGGGTGCTGATCCATTTCTAACCTTTTTTTAATTTATTTTTCTGATTGTGCTAAAGGCCCAGTTACTCTTACACAATCTCTCTCTCTCTCTCTCTCTCTCTCTCTCTCTCTCTCCCCCTCTCTCCCCCCACACTAATCGCACATTTAAACCATGTCCTCCAAATGCCGGATGTTCCATCTTCGTTCCCTTTTTTTTCCTCTTTAAATATTTCTCTCTCTCTTTTTTTGGAATCATGGTTAAAAAATGAACATTATCCTTGCTGGAGGATATCTTCCTTTGGAACGCAATTATCCACGGAAACCCCTCCCCCACCCCCCCACTCCCCCTTCCCCCTCACCCTCACCCCCCAAACCCCCTAAAAGGGGGGACAGCAATGGCTTGTGCATCAGGAAGGACAATCAGTGTGAATATTCGCAGACAGGTTTTTCTGGTGGCGTGAGAAAAAATAAATGACTAAATATACATAAAAGGAAAAAGCCAGTGAAAGATAAGCCGTTCCGGTATTTTATCTGATTTTTTTTTTATTTTCTTGGCAAATGCTCTTTGAAAAGCGATCATAATTGAAATTTGAGCATTTGTTATGGCTAGAATAAATCAGTCTTTGAGTCTATGATACATCTCAAGGGCCGTCTCGCCTCCTCTGTCACTGGCTCTTCCCCTCGGCTCTCTCATCTCTCTCTCGATCTTCTTTCTCTCTCTGTCATTGTGACTCACACCTCAGTTGTCGTAGTAAAAAGGTATTGATGGTCGAGTGTCTTTCTAGCCATTGTGCGCTCATGTCCACGCCGAGGCTGTGTTGTACCGTTTAATTTTGACAATAAGGCACAGAAGTGGGGGAGGAGCAAAGATGCAGAGAGAGGGAGGGAGAGAGGAGAGAGAGAGGGAGAGAGAGGAGAGAGAGAGGAGAGGAGAGAGAGGAGAGAGAAGGAGAGAGAGAGAGAGAGAGAGAAGAGAGAGAGGGAGAGAGAGAGACAGAGAGAGAGGAGAGAGAGAGAGCTGAGAGGGAGAGAGAGAGAGAGAGAGAGAGAGAGAGAGAGAGAGAGTAGAGAGAGAGAGAGAGAGAGAGGAGAGAGAGAGAGAGAGAGAGAGAGAGAGAGAGAGAGAGAGAGAGAGAGAGAGAGAGA
>PIJE02000514.1:147500-180000 GCA_002895965.2 Coryphaenoides rupestris | reverse complement strand
AACATCTGTAATGAGGTGCTCACAAAGGAGGTGAGGTGTTGAGTCACAGGAGTGGAGCGTGGATTAAGAACAACTCAGCGAGGGGCTTTGTAGTCTAAAATGTGCGAGACAAACATAAATAAAGGGATTTCACTTTGACTCACACACACACACGCATCGTCAAAACACACACCGCCGAGGTCTGCAAAGAAGAGAAACAAACAAAAGACGATTTCAAGTGGTGCGGGATATTTTTCTTTACAGCAACGTGGCAAATAGTTTTTCAATAAATCTGAAGGGAGCGTTCGTCTGGCCCGAGATAAGCTAATGTTTCCACACTTGGAACGTGGTACCGCACACGCAGAATTACCTGCCATCTCACTTTAAAGTGTAATGGAGACGGAGAGGGCAGAGCGATGGAGGACTTTGTACTTCTTCATCTTTATCCCTCAATGTATTCAAATTGCTATTGGCAAAGCCCGCTCTCTTAGATAGCTTGTTTTTAAATGAAATAACCTTTCTCCTTCCACCACCCTGGTGTTGCTCCTTATGCTTCTCTGCTTCCAAGTCAGGTCTAGCTAATTGAATGCACACCCACACACACACCCCTCCACACACAACACACACACACACACCTCCACACACACACACACACACACACACACACACACACACACACACACACACACACACACCCACACACACACACACACACACACACACACACACGCACACACGCACACGCACACATGCACACACATACACATGCACAGACGCACACACACACGCACACATGCACATGTACACACACATACACACACACACACACAAACACACACACACACGCGCACACATGCACACGTACACACACATGCACACGTACACACACATGCACACAAGCACACACGCACACACACACACACACACACACCACACACACACATGCAAACGCGTGCACACTGTAAACATCTGCAGAGGCCCAGTAGGTCATTCAGCAGCCTGTATGTGTGTTGAAGGTTATCGGTTTATTTCCAGCTAGTTCAACTTAAACGCTGACACCACAGAGCTGTGCTTAGCAACAGTGGCATACATACAGACACACACACACACACACACACGCACACACGCACACACTCACACACACATTCATGCACACACACACACACCACACACACACACACACACATGCATTAATGCACGCATACATGCCCACACACACACACACAAGTACGCACACACGCAAGCACGCACACACACACACACACACACACACAGGTTGCCGGATTCAATCTTATGGCAAACTTATTGTGAAAGCATTCTTGACACATGACCCCTGGTGATGTGTGGAGTTTCTTTTCTTCTACAATAGCAACTGAAGTGCTTTTAAGGTACATTTGTTAAACTCACACATTAACAAAAGGACAGACAGTCAGACAGGCAGACAGGCAGATGCAGACAGGACAGACAGACAGACAGACAGCGAGGCAGACAGACGGACAGACGGACAGACGGACAGACAGGCAGACAGCGTGGCGGACTCTCCGTCAGACACGAGCAGACAAAGCTCTCGAGCTGTCGAGGGAGGACCAGCTACCGGTGTCTCTCAGTGAATTAGACGAGAGCAACTGCTGAATATGACAAAGTGACTTTTAATTGAGTTTTTAGCAACAGCAACTTTCGTTCTCATCGTCTGCAATACATCGTCTGCTGCTCTTAATGGAGTCATTTGTTTTTACGGTGATATTTCAGCGCGTATAAGACTTTTGTATCATCACGTCGTCCCTGAAAACAGCTACTGGCTGATACATTATACTCACTATTAAGGCTATTTATTATTAAATTACTTCCGTTTTTTTCTATGTATTAGCATTCAGATGTTGGACTCTGTCAGCCAGCATTTCTGAACATATTCAGAATATATTCTGATTATATTCATGAATGCCATGTATTTATTTGAGGGATTTTTTCTGCAACCAAACATTGACTTCCTTGCCACAAGGCGTGTATTACAAGACAGTTGCATCAACTGCGACATTACGTGTTATGCTCCTGCACTACAGCAGCATGGAGGCTCCAGATCATATGACAAGATGAATATATCTCTGGAATTAAAAATCCTTGCGGGTGACTGAAAAAAAACAAACATTTGACTTGAATTACATTTTTTTTCCTACAGAAAGAAAAAGCCCTCCTCCCCCTGCCTTGTTGACTGTCACACACTATCAATTCACACCAGATTGTTAGACGTTAAACACACATGACAAAAATGCATAGAGAACATACTTAATTTTTTTTTTTATATTATTTTATTCCACACTTCCTTCCTGTCATGTATTTCAAACTCACAATAGCTGAAGAAAATGTATGACATACAACTTTAAATCAAATTGAATCTAAATACTAAACAGTAGCTGCAACTCTGCAAATCTAATTCCATGAAATAATAATATCTTTGAAAATATCAGCTACATGGGGTTTTGGGGTGGGGTGGGGGGGGGGGGGGGGTGGTGTGTGTGTGTGTGTGTGTGTGTGTGTGTGTTGTGCGGGGGGGGGGGCGGGGCAGAGGCAGGGCAGTACTTGCTGGCAGCAGACTGGACCAGGGTGCAGTGGTCTCAGCTGTGAACTGGGCGGGTGCAACCCTGCCCAGCACCTCTCTCTCCTCTCACCACAGGCAGAGCAGACGGTCAGGCGCAGGAGAATTTATTTGTGCCTCTCTTGCTCTCTCTCTCTCTCTCTCTGTCTCCCACATTTTGTTCTTTTTCACTTATTCATCACTAACCCCCTCTTTCTCCCTTGAGACACTCTCTCTGTAAGATCATTTTCATGCCCTTTCTCTCTCTCTCTCTCTCTCTCCCTCTCACTCTCACTCTCTCTCTCGCTTTGTCTCTTGCTCACTCTGACACGCTGCCTCAATTCCCTCCTGTCTCCTCTCTCTCTGTCTCTCTTCCTCTCTCTCTCCTCTACACAACCAACCCCTTTTTTTCCTCGTCCTCCCTCCACCCCTCCCTCCCTCCCTCCCTCCTCTCTTCCATCTACATTGTCGTGTATTTTGTGCCCTGCTCCCTCTTTCAGCCATTTCTCTTCATCCATTCCTCTCCATCTTTCCCCTCCCCTCCCCCCCTCCTCCTCCCCCTCTCTCTCTCTCTCTCTCTCTCTGTCTCACTCTCTCTCTCTCCTCTCTTCTCACTCTCTTCTCTCTCTCTCTCTTCTCTCTCTCTCTCTCTCTCTCTCTCTACTCTCTCCCTCTCTTTCTCTCTCTCTCTCTACTCTCTCCCTCTCTCTCTCTCTACTCTCCCCCTCTCTTTCTCTCTACTCTCTCCCTCTCTTTCTCTGTCTCTCTCTCTCTCTCTCTCTCTCTCTCTCTCTCTCTCCTCTATCTCTCTCTACTCTCCCTCTCTCTCCCTCTCTCTCTGTGTCTCTTTACTCTCTCTCTGTTGTCTCTCTGTGTCTCTCTGTGTCTTCTCTGTCTCTCTGTGTCTCTCTGTCTGTCTCTCTGTCTGTCTGTGTCTCTCTGTCTCTCTGTGTCTCTCTGTCTCTCTGTCTGTCTGTGTGTGTATCTCTGATCCACAGCGAGTGAGACTCTGCAGAGACTCTGAGCCAGTGGAGCAGCCAGTGGAGCCACAGAGCACAACGGAACACTGCAGTCGGAATGCGCCGCAGGTGCCGCTACCTCATGTCACGCGGTGAGCGCTGATGTGTTCGGGTCAGGGAAAATAAGGCAAGGCGAGACAACCCGGTCCCATTACCGGTCCTCTGAGTGGGAAAAAAGGAATGCAGGTTTCTCTTGCAGCAGGGTGTCTTTTTGATATTTATTTGATGTCCACGTCAATCAAGAAGGCTTGGGGTTTCACCATCTAACAAAACTTGCTTCTAAAGTGAAAAGTGTGTTGTGCTATTGATCAAGAAAGATACAGTATATTGCTATGCATTCAATTCAATTCAATTCAATTTTATTTGTATAGCCCCTGAATCACAAGACAGTCTCAAAGGGTTTACAGGCCAGATTGTTGATGGGCCAAACGTGATTATGACACCCCCCCCCCCCCCCCTCGCCCAAGCCCCCCTAAGGGCAAGAAATGACTCCCTTAATTAACAAGGAAGAAATCTCGAGGAGGAACGTCAGAGTGGGGGATCTGCATCTCTGCATACAAGCAAAATGGAGCATTCATAAGTCATGAATTGTTCTTTGTACCAAAATATAAAACTTGGTAAGCCGGTACAAAGTTCATACGTAGTCAACATTTATGCACACTAACACTACTGGCATTAGGAAGGCTCCTGCCACTCGCTGTCCTCTGCGGAATACAGCGTGTTATGTTAAGTGAATGGAACGAGAGTTTGAGTGTGCTGCTTATATTCAGTTTGTAAATGTAAAAGCTTCGACCGTTGGCATGGTGTCCCTTCAGCGACGCATCCTTTGAATTATTCAATTAAATGCATATTAAAAATATATAATGCCGTAAACAAAAATAGACTTTTATGGCGTACTGAGAGCTCGAAGGGAAAGGGCAAATGCGGGTCCGATCCTCTGCTCTGCAAAGTGTCTTTAGCACTGAGGAGAATAGTCTAGAATAGATTACTAATGAATTACGTTTGGATGCAAGTGCTGGTAGGCCTATAGGCTGATGAATGTGTGGTCCTGTTTGTTTTGTATGCGTTATTTCTATTATTATTATTATTAGGTTATTTATTTGTTAATTTGCAAATTCTTAAGTTGTGGCTGTAAAAGTAGCACTGCTTTTAGTGCAGGGTGTGTATGGTGTGTTCTGTGCCAGTGTGCTCGCCATGGTCCAGTGGGGTGATTTTATTCTGTGAACAAACATTTAGGGAGAGATTTTTTGTATTCTTCTTCGGACACTTCCTAAATCTCCAAATAATGGCCACCGCCCATCCAACCAGAATAATACATTTATTCTATACACCATTCTGGCGGTGCGGGACAAACATCACCCTTTATCGAGAGCAGGTCGCCTAGCTTATGAACCACCACACACACACACACACCACCACACGACACAGCGTCCATGGGTAACGGAGGAGGTGACCTTTCAGATGAGTCACCTCACATGACTTCTTTTTTTTTTTTTGCGCCAATATTATTTATTAATCAGATACGTTGTAATTGGGTTTTTTTTACTGTTTCGTAACAAACAAGCTAATACCGTGTGCTGGCAGACCCACTGCACTAGATACACTTTTTAATTTATTTAATGTATTTTAATCTCATAAAGATAACTAGCATAAAGCCGTATCAAATCTATCTTTGACTCTCAAAGTTAGGTATAGCCAACGCCAACACGGAATAAAACACCAATAATAAATGATTGTCAGAGCAACAGACTCAGCAAATATTAAGTTAATTAGCTAATAAAGAAATCACATTTTATTTATTTCCATATATAATTCTATTTATTTCTTTAATCGTTATTAAAGATAAAGAGAATAGAGAATGCACTAAAAGGAGAAGAAATAATATTTTACACATATAGTATATAGGCAATTACACACACACACACACACACACAGTAACAAGAGAGAGAGGGAGGTAGGGAGGGAGTGTGTGTGTGTGTGGGGGGGGGGGCGAGAGAGAGTGGAGTGAGATGATGGGTATTAGGCTACTTTGACCGCCACAGCCCACCGCATCACATCTTTGCTTGGTTGCATTAGTAAACTCATTATATTGTTTTATGAACTCATGACCGGATCCATAGGGATTCACACCAGCTGCTCATTAATAAAATATGCTTCCCCTTTTAATGACAACCACAAACCCCTCCTGTCACCGGCACGGGGAGCAATCTCCTCGGCGCAGGGCTGCGTTCAGGACCCCATGGGCTTACTCCAGGAAATGTACAAAACAACCACAACTGCACTTCAATGCGGACCCGGAGACCCTCCTGTTTTTTTCCCTGTTTCTTTACAAGATGTGAACGTTGTGTGGTTTAGTATTTGTACTTGCGGCGTCGGAAAACACCGGCTTCATCACGAGTGACCCCCTATGTGGGAAAAGAATAAGCATCACGGAGGCACAGGAAGTGTCAGGAGGTTTTTAATGCTTTTGATTACGTCCTCTCCACGCCCGTCTCCCTCAGGTGTGTGTGGTTGGGTTAATTGTTTGCCTGTCCAATCACAGAGCTCCGAGGGCGGGTGGAGGGGGAGGAGGCTCCTACAGCAGACTCTAATTTTCCCCTCGAGTGGCCGTTTTCTTTGGAAGATGGAGGTCTAGTAGTCTACTGTTTCACGGCCTCATTTTGATAGCTCAGTGTTTGATTCAGTTTGGTCGTTTAAAAGAAACCCTGGCTCAGCGGCTCCGTCCTCCCGCTCCTCGTCTGGATCTTTGGCCCGGGCCTGCTGTCACCTGTCATGGTTTCATTTATTGTATGTATAGCTGTCTTTGTATTATCATGAATACAGTCTTTCCGTTTCATTCTGTGTGACATTCTATGTGCTCAACAGACCCAACACCTTACACAGTTTCACTGGGGATCACATGTTCAATAGGAAAGACGTAGATTTCAGCCGGCTCATTTCAAATTGCAAGAGGCTGAAAGAGGTTTTTTCAAGTCATGAAAAATAGAGTAAGAAAATAGATCGATAAAATAGCTTAACAAATGCATTAAAGAATTTCCACTTGTATTATTCATTTCCCGCATTGGCCTTTAGTATAAATATACAGTATATTTGATGTTTCACAGTGTGATAGCTCCCTCTCAGTGGTGCACTGCCTTCATACTGGGGTTGTTTACTAAGCAAGGCACACGCTGAACCACTCCAGGATCAGGATACACACCTCAGTTAAGCTCTGTGGAGCTCTGTTAAGCCTGTCCCAAAAAAAACACCAGACCTACATAACGCTGTTGATACGACGGCACACTGAAACCTCGTCATTTGTTTACAATAAGCGCAAAAAAAAAAAAAACCTCAACTGCTGGGCTGGTGGGCAGCACTGCGTGAACAACATGGAGCGAGCAAAAAAGCTGCAACAATTGGGGCTAAACTCGACGAACTAGCGTGCCATCGAAACACGGATTAACATTGAAACATTAGTGACTACGTGTTCTTCTTTTAACAGATCAGCATCGCGGCGTATGGCTCAGCGACCCACTCAGAATGCCCTCGCGGCCCAGCGCCGGAGAATCACTGCTCTGAATCATATGTGCTGAATGCACTTCTCCTTGTCTCGCTCTCCCTGCACTGCTGTTTACCGCCCACCACATGCACTCTCCTCTCTTCTCTCTCTCTCTCTCTCTCTCTCTCTCTCTACTCTCTTCCTCTCTTTCTCTCCTCTCCCTCTGTCTCTCTCTCTCTCTTTCTCTCCTCTCTCTCTCTCTCTCTCTCCGTACGCTTGTCTTCCTGTTTGTGCCTTCCCTCTCTCTTTGTTGTCATGGTAATCTGGTGCATAATAACACTCTACTATTGAGACCGCCAATTCTTTTCTCTGTCTCCTAACCTGAGTCGTTTAGCGAGGACTGCATCAGTCAACGTCAATGATGATGTCAACCCTCTCTCTCTCTCTCTCTCTCTCTGATATTTCATATCTCACACACATGGTCACACACATGCACACACACACACACCACACACACACACAATATCCAACCCAGTATGACGGCATAGCGTGTAATACATGCGTTGGTCAGTGTCACGCTTGAGCCTCACTTAAGTGTGAAATGCACACGTTTGTATTTGGTTAAAATGGGAAAATACGTGGATGATGACATGACTGAAACTAAAGTTCCTGTCTGCAAAGACAAAATGTCTGACATTCCTTTAATGGAAAATGCTATATGTATTATTTCATGTAAGTGTTAGATCTTTCAATAATAACATTGATTTTAGCGTGCCCAGGGAAGAGCTATTTCTTTTTCCTCTTGGATTTGCGACAGACGAGGTGTATTGCTGCAGCAGCACTGCACCTAGTCCCCCTCCGGCAAGCCCATGTAGGACAGCCCGGAAGCTATGTTCACAAGTGCTTTGCCAAAAAGTATATTCCAATAGTTCATTTTATATGCACATTTCTAAGATAATAAGATAATCATACAAAATAAATACCGCTTTTAAGGATTATGAAGTGTAAATGCAATCAATAAATTAAAATAAATTACTAAAATGATCAACATGGGGTCATACCCCTACAGGAAGTGATACAATTAGCAGCTGAATTATAGGTAGTATAGTGCAATTAGGACACTTGAAGGAGAACAACGATGCTGGCGTCTCTTGGTGTTTCCTATAAAAGTGGGCATTACAGACTACTACAATTATCAACACGGGGGGCGTAGCTCTACAGGAAGTGATGTAATTAGCAAGAGACTCAGGGGTCAAGGACACTTGAGAGCAAGCTAAACACCTGGGCATTGTCTTGTTTTCTTGTTGCTAAGTGTCTCATGATAAAAGCTGGTCGAATTCTTGAAAGCCTGAGGAAAGGTGGACCATCCTTCACAAAAGGAAAGGAGATAATGCCGTCTCACAATTCCTTGTGGCAGCAACACCTTAAGCGCCGCACCATTCTGCCGTTCACTAAACAAACAATCGTCATGCAAAGAATTGGACTAATTGGGATTCATGGAGATAAATATGAGAGGACAGGAGGGTGCGGAGAATGTTTTCACTGGGTTGTCCAGCTGCATGAAACAACACAGTAAGAACGCACAGGGCTCCTACCATGTTGTACAGATGCACTTCTTATAGTGCATCTTCCAATGTGGGCCTAGATAGACCTGGGAGTAAGGTAGAGATGTCTGGTCTTTTTTGTATGAATCAGGGAATTAAGTTTAAGTTTAAATTATCAATTTGGAGGCTCTAGCCCGACAGGAATTGATGCAATTAGTGGGAGACCTTGGGGTCAATGAGCTAGAGACCTGTGGTCTCTTTCATATGAAAGAGAACCTCTTTTCACGACATTTTGAACAATTAGGTCTCGCAGGCCACACTTCTGAGAGGCTCGGTCCAAATAATCATATTCCCTGGGACCCGGGGGAACATGTGTATAAATGTTGACATCCATAGCCATCTTGAAAGGGCACAAAAAGAGGTTGACATCCAACATTAGTAGAGTAAATGGGCATAAAATGGTGGGTGGTTTCAAGTTCCCCATTTCCAGCGGGACAGAGATAGAAACTTGTGCCTTAAGGTGTGTCAATACAGCTGGCATGTGGACACGTTTTTCAAGTTTAGGGTCAAATAGGGCCTGCAGCATGCCCCTTTTTAAAAAATGTAAAATTAAATGTACATTTTTTTGATGAGATTCAGGTCTGGTTCTATGTATGTGCGATGGATTGGTGGGGTGGAGGTCTGGGAAGAATAGACCCTTTTCACAGATCATCAGTAGCAGGGTAAAGTAACTTCCTGTTCCTGTCATCCTGACATTAAGTGGGTTTTAATTATGCCTGTACCAGCACCTGGTACCAGCAGCTGCTCCGGTCAGTGTATATCTACTTGACTAGTTGTGTCTATACTGGTGCACTGCCAGACCTAAATCCAACGGACCCATAATGAATGTTATGAGCTACATCTGTGTTTTTTTCCTGCTGTTAAAAGTGTCTATTTCAGCTCAAAATCTGGAAAGCAGGCTGCAGGGTGAGATATCACAAGTTGGAATATTTGATGATGTCCTTGAGGCCTTCTTTCATATACATAAATGAGACCTCAGATCTCAAGCTTACCTCCAAGTCACTTGAGACCCCCGTAAATAGTGTGTTTGATTCCATTTACGCTTCAAAAACTTTGAAGGCTTTGTCATTAATTAATCGAAATTAATCGCATTTTAATCGCATATCAATATTTGACACAAGAAGCAACATTTTTCAATTCAAATGGATTTTGGTATACGAGTGAATCAATGAATAGACATATACATATGTTTAAGCAGCTAAATCCTGTTTATTTTAGCTACACAGACCAACAGTTTAACATAAAGTGCCATTTCTACCATCTAAAATGGTAACCCCCCCCCCAAAAAAAGCGGTCTCTTCCGGTCCGTCCATATTTGAGCCGACAATTCGTCCACTGAGAAACGTTCCGTGGTGTTTGGAGTGCAAAAATAAAAATGCGTCAATTAGTTTTCACACGTTATTTTTTCTGTAATTAATTAATCGTAATTAAATCGTAATTAGTCCCAGCGCTAGAGATAACACATAACATAACGGCTCAGATAACTACACAACACAAGATTCAAGAAGTTTAATTGTCACATACACATACAGGATATTCAGTTAAATACAAATATCACAAAAATCTGAGTTTGAGTCTGAGTTGAAGAGAAAGAATGAGAATATCCACACTACTTACTCTTTACAGCAAAAGGAGCAGCTTTTTACAAAGACAATGATTCAAACAACATGCAAGCTACATGATTTCAGCAATAGCAGCATCGATAGCAACCACCATAGCAACAATAGGCAAGTGTGCATTAACTAACAAACTAAATCTTCTGACAATTTAAATCTTGTCAGAAGGCAGATTAGACGGCTGTTCCTGAGTCTACAAGGTGCGACACGTTGCCAAAGCAATTACCACAGTATGTATTCCCAAACTGTGTTTCAAAACAGCATCAGCGACAGAGTGAAAGTTATACAGATACGGTAGTTCTGATTGAATCAATTGTTTAGACGCACCAGTGCTGTGTGGGTGCTGTGTCTGTGCATGTCGTTGTTTGTGTGTTGTGTGTGTGTGTACATATGTGTGTGCTGTGTGGTGCTGTGCTGTGTGTGATGTGTGTGTGTGTTGTGTGTGGTGTGACTGTGTGTTGTGTGTGTGTGTGGTGTGTGTGTGTGTGTGTGTGTGTGCATAATGTGTGTGTGTTTTGGTGTGCCCTTGCGTGCTGTGTTTCTTGGATAAAAGCGCGATATAAATGGCAATCCACTTAGCATTTACCATTTTTGGGTTTGTGCTGTGTTTTGTGTGATGCTCCACTGTTTGTTATAATCAATATGTGGTGTTGTGTGTGTGTGGTGTGTATGTGTGTGTATGTGGTGTGTGTGTTAATGTGTTGTGTGTGTGTGCTGTGTGTGTGTGTGTGTGTGTGGTTGCGTGCGTGTGCATGTGTGTGCGTGTGTCTGTGTGTGTGTGTGTGGTGCGTGTGTGTGCGTGTGTGTGTGTGTGTGTGTGTGTGTGTGTGTGTGTGTGTGTGTGTGTGTGTGTGTGTGTGTGTGTGTGTGTGTTTGCAGGGAAGGGGGTGGTGTGGGTTTTTGTGTCCATCCATCCTGCAACCACAGCCAGGTCAGGGCCAGTGCATTAACCAGCCATTAGAAATCAATGGTTCATACATAATGCATTGTGGTCACAGGTACATTAAGATACCCTGTCATTAACATCAGATTGATATAAGCTAGATGGGGGGAACCTGAGCCTTCTAGCTGATGGGAATGTTGTTAAATCATCTAAAATGCTTTATAATTAAGTCAAGTTGTTTTTTATCAGCCTGCTTCGTTTTGGACATGAGGTAGTTTCACACAAAAAAAGTATCTTGACTTGTCGATGTGAGGAGGAATAAATAGAAAAAGTTAGTTTTCAAGGTTAAATACAAATGCTCAACAAAGCTCGCTGTGAAGACAAGAATAAGTACCATGACCAAGACCTCACCAAACAAGACATGGGTGACGAAATGAATGACCCAACTCAACTCAACATTAATTATACATCTTTCATACAACCATGCAGTCCAAAGTCCTTCACAGGGCAAGAAAATAACAGCACAGACAACAATAAATAGACTTTAGCAAGACTAAAATACAGTAATATAACAATACCATCTTAAAAACAAATAAAAGTCAGTCAAATAAATTACATGAATAAACATACGATATAAGACATTAGACATACAATGTTTCTTGAAGTTTCTTCTCAGATTCTGAATTCTGTTGCAGACTTGATTATTCGATGTTGTTTAATTATGTTATTAATGATTCTAATAATTATTCAAATTGAATTGAATTGAATTTAAAACACAACCATTAATTATGGTATTTACAATTCAAACAAACAGTTTAATATCAGTTGAACACTTATTACCATCGTTGCATTCTTTCTAAGTATTCGATGAATAGGCCAATTGTTCTCTCAACTTGGAATCTCCGATCCATAGAGGATTCCTATTAATTATATAGCAATTCATGGTGGTTTTTTCAAATAACAATAGATGGTTAGCAGGCATTCCTTCATATGCCAGTGTAGTCCATCTGCTGCTGGAATAACTAATGACAACCAATCACCACTCCTATAATTGAGCACTGCTTAAGACATACTATGGATGTATGCATTAGAAATGCATTATATATATATATAGGGCAACGTGTACACACATATATATATGGGCATCTACTATTAATATGTGTGCCTGGATACATTCCAAATTGTGAATACATTGGTAAATCATGTTTTCCGCAGCGCTGCCATTTGCTTCTCATGCTCCGAGCTCAGCGACGTCGTAAGCACGTCACTTCAGAATAAATGTCACTCACTTTGGCTGATTCCACCACCATTAGCTGACACATTGATTTCGCCTATACTGACCTTACCAGCACCCCGTATCCCTAACACACACAGACACACACACACACACACAGACACACACACACACACACACACACGCACATGCACACACACCCACACACACACACATACAAATACACACACACAACAACAACAAAAACAATCGGTGACCATGACTTCTCACCCACCCGTCATCGATCGGAAAGTAGAACCTGTTCCACCAGCAAGGAATCAATCAGTGACTTAATTGGATACAGGAGGGAAGAGAGAGAGAGAGAGAGAGAGAGAGAGAGAGAGAGAGAGAGGCAGGGAGGTGGTTTGGTTGATCAAAGTCGATTGCAGGTGACATTAAGGCAATAGCAGGGAATAAAGACGTGGCCCCAGAGAAAAAGCAGAGCAAAGCTAAGCCTCCTGCTACGGTTCACACACGCCTGAACTCAAAGATGGGGGGAAATCGGTTCAGATTATGTGTCGCGTGTCGCTTGCTTGCTGCGGCTACATTAGCCTCAGCTAACGGCCGCTACATATAGAAGTTCATCCCCTGGTTCCCCTCCTCCCGGAGCTCCTCCTCCTCCTCCTCCTCCTTGAGCTCCTCCTCCTCCTCTCGGAGCTCCTCCCCCTCCTCCTGTAGCCCCCTTGTCAGACCCGGCGCTGCCTTCACTTCAGGCACTGGAAGGGCAATTAGAGCACCACCACCGTTGCCATAGAGAAATTTGGCTGCTTAAAGTACAAATTTGATGCGATATCCTGTTCGTTGACACAGTCCACACAGTTGTATCATTATTTCATCTTTCTTTGTTGAAAAAAATATATATAATATATATATATATGTATGTATATATATATATATATATAAATACAAAATCCTAAGAAGATAAGATAAGATAAAATAAAACTTTATTGATCCTGAAGGAAATTCTTGTGCCAGAGGTTGCATCGCAATAGAATAAACAGCAGAGAAATAACAATAGAAAAATACAAATACAGTAAAATTGTAATAATAATTCTCCTATTGTGAACCAGATGACAAAGAGACGACAGAAGGCTGCACAGCCCGGCTTCAGCGAGGACGTGAAGACACTCGGTCCCTTCGTTCTCTTCCCCCCACTTCAAAAGTAAACAGGGGGAAAATTGACCATGGTTATCATAGCTCTGAGAGAAAGTGTTCTTCCCCCTCTGCTATGGTTTTAAACTCAGCCCTGGAGTAGCTGTATATCTGTAGCTGTTGGTGTTGTGTGTTTCTGGATGTGTATAATTTATCCGTGCGGATGGCCTTTTGACTGCACCACAGTGGAAGGCGAAGGACTGAGCCAGACGTGGCCTTGGGGGAGGATTTCACACTGTACTGCTTCACTGTACCCAAACCTGGATTGCATACGCGCGCACACACACACACACACACACACACACACACACACACACACACACACACGGACACGCACACCCACAGTTTTCCTGTGCGGCGCGTGTCATCGCATTAGCTTCAGAGTTGTTGTCTTGAGAGGTGTAACGTGGCAGAATGCATTTTGGGCAGTGTGTGTGTGTGTGTGTGTGTGTGTGTGTGTGTGTGTGTGTGTGTGTGTGTGTGATGTGTGTGTGTGTGTGTGTGTGTGTGTGTGTGTGTGTGTGTTGTGTGTGTGTGTGTGTGTGTGTGTGTGTGCATATGTGTGTGCATGCATGCGTGTGAGGGAGTGCATGTGCGTGTTTGTGTGTGTGTGTGTGTTTTGTGTGTGTGTGTGTTTCTCATTAAGGCTAGGTGACACTGACAGGGACACTGCCTGTCTTATAGGCTGTGGTTGTGTGTGTGAGGTTGCGGGGGGGTGGGGGGGGTGGAGAGAGGAGGGGTGATATTGTGTTTGTGTTGGTGGTCTGTGTGTGTGTGTGTGTGTGTGTGTGTGTGTGTGTGTGTGTGTGTGTGTGTGTGTGTGTGTGTGT
Organism: Coryphaenoides rupestris; assembly: GCA_002895965.2. Taxonomy (NCBI): domain Eukaryota; kingdom Metazoa; phylum Chordata; class Actinopteri; order Gadiformes; family Macrouridae; genus Coryphaenoides; species Coryphaenoides rupestris. The sequence goes on along the minus strand of PIJE02000514.1, from coordinate 165,594 downwards.
GTGTGTGTGTGTGTGTGTGTGTGTGTGTGTGTGTGTGCACATGTGTGTGCGTGTGCTGTTGAGGAGCAGAGAGAAACACTTCGTCCTGCCCTATTATGGCTCAAAGAGAAGCTTGGAGATGAAAGAATAACAGTGATCGTGAACGAAAGAGAGAGAGGGAGAGAGAATGAGAGCGGCTGATGGAGAGAAGGGGGGGGAGAGAAGAGGGGGGAGGGAGAGAGAGGAGGGGGAGGGAGAGAGGGAGATGGGGAGAGAGGGGGAGGGAAAGAGGGGGATGGAGAGGGGGAGTGAGACAGAGGGAAATGGAGAGGGGGGAGAGAGATGGATATGGGTTGAGAGGGGGGAGTGAGAGAGAGAGAATGAGAGACAAAGGGAGATAGAGAGAGAGGGAGAGAGAGACAGAGGGAGATGGAAAGAGAGGGGGGAAAGGGAGCGAGAGACAGGGAGATGGGGAGAGAGAGACAGAGGGAGATGGAGAGGGAGAGAAAGAGAGATGGAGAGAGAGGGAGAGAGAGACAGAGGGAGATGGAAAGAGAGGGGGAAAGGGAGAGTGAGACAGGGAGATGGGGAGAGAGAGACAGAGGGAGATGGAGAGAGAGAGAAAGGGAGATGGAGAGAGGGGGGGAAGAGGGACAGAGGGAGATGGAGAGTGGGGGGAGAGACACAGGGATATGGGGAGAGAGGTGGGAGTGAGCGAGACAGAAGGAGATGGAGAGAAAGGGCGTGAGAGAGACAGAGGGAGATGGAGAGATGGAGAGATCAGAGGCAGATGGAGGAACACCACAGATACATTCTCTCCAGCCGAGGCGGAAATGAAAGCGACATAGAGAGAGAGAGACATGATTTGTGTGTGTCAGTGAGAGAGAGAGAGAGAGAGAGAGAGAGAGAGAGAGAAGAGGAGAGAGAGAGAGAGAGAGAGCAACGCACACACAAACAAAAAGAAAGATACACAAAGGAAAAATCAACATGGACGTGGGCTTATTAGGAAGCCTGTATTTAATGCCAGGAGTACAGAGCAGAGAAACCCATGCAGTGAGGGGTGGATGTGCCCGGTGTGGCGTGACACGGCCTGACGCGGCGTGACGTGGCGCGGCGTATTAATCCGCGCCGTTAAGCGACAGAGACGAGCCTATTAAAGTGTGCCAGACAGCACAGCAACACAGGCCATCAAACACACACACACACACACACACACACACACGCAGACACGGGAAAGTCAATGGGTCAATGGCATCGAATAGAGAGAGAAGCCGGGCCAGGGTGTCGTGCACTCAGCAGACACAACAATCTGCAGCAACACATGGAACAGGCGTGGAGACCCCAGCTGAAGGCTATTGATTTGACCTCTCGAGGAAATTGCAATTTTGCCAAAACACGGCGGCCATATTGGAGACTTTTTTCTCCCTTCCTATTTTTCCTCCTTCCGTCCTTCCTTCCTTCCTTCCTTCCTTCCTTCGTGGCTCCAACTGTTCCCAACGGCCTCGCTCTCTGCCTGTCTCTGTCTCTCTCTGTCTCTCTCCCTTTCTTGGGGGGGGCCAGTTTATTTGTATGGGTTTTAGTCTGGATGAGTACTTTTCCTCCTTCCTTCCTTCCTTCCTTCCGTTCCTTCGTGGCTCCAACTGTTCCCAACGGCCTCGCTCTCTGCCTGTCTCTGTCTCTCTCTGTCTCTCTCCCTTTCTTGCTTGCCCTTGCTCTCTCTCTCGCTCCCATTAGCTCACACTCTCGCTCTCTCACTCTCTTCAATTGTTCAACCTCCACATGCGACCGAGGGCATGTACGTAGGTGTGTCTCTGTGTTTCTGTGAATTCAGTGGTATCTTCTAAAATTACCACATTTAATTCCAGGAAAAAGACAGATAAATATGAAGAGAGAGAAAGAGAGAGAGACATAGAGAGAGAGAGAGAGAGAGAGAGAGAGAGAGAGAGAGAGAGAGAGAGAGAGAGAGAGAGAGAGAGAGAGAGAGAGAGAGCAACCCAGGTGAAATTGTAAAGAATGGATGGGACACTTGGCCTGCTATTGGGATAATTCATGTAATAATAATAATAATAATAATAATAATAATAATAATAATAATAATAATAATAACAATAATATCATTATTATTATTATTATGATAATTATAATAATTATAATAATTATTATAATAATTATAATTATTATAATTATTATAATACTACTATACATACTACTATACTAATTATAATATTAATAATAATAATAATAATAATAATTATAATAAGAATAGTTATTATTATTATTATTATTATTATTATTACGATTCCTACATTTTTTGTGGAGGAAACTAATAAAAGTCACGGTAAAACAAACTGATTGGAATTGGAAATCCACCAAAAATATGCCAGCTGGGTGGAAATAATAAATAATAATAAACAACTTTTTAAATCCACTTTTTAATTAAAAGCTTTTGCTAATACAAATGTAATCCAATCCAATCAAATTCTCCTCACTCCTTAAACATTTATTTACCATTTTAGCAAGGTCTGTTGTCTGCGTGCATCTCACGAGGGCACCTTCTTATCTTCCCCACATTACAGCGCTGCAGGTCATGTGGCACGTTTCATGGTGTCTCGCCAACAGCCTACTAATTCAGTTGAAACAGTTATCCCTTCCCTAATTGTGTTGATGTGAATATATCATCGCTGTCGGGCGGAAAACATCATATCTCTATCCTCTATGCTGTTTGTCACCCGTGTCTGTGGGTTTTACAAATATGGAACCAATGAAAAGTGTTAACAAGAAGGTGTGACTAAACCTGCCGACTCCATTGGATCCTCAAACTGTCGGCAAAACCTCAAAGCTCCGCCCCACATCCAGGTAGCCCCACCCCCTCCATTCACATCACAGCAGTAGTAGGCAGTTTTTTGGAGACCGTCTCTGGTTGTTTGTAATGCAAGCGGTGCAAAATAAAGACATTTACTGAACTTTTGCTGAAGAAACACCGGGTCTATGAAGGTGCATGCCCCTCAACCCTCCCCCTCCACCCCGACCACCATCACGGCAAACAAACAACCAAAGGGGTGGATGTGGGTGGAGGGTGGTTGCGGACCGACGCTAAAATGGCGCTCTCCAGTTAAACGACCCACCGGAGACACGTGAGACCTCTCCGGCACCCCGTGGCCACCGAAGCTTCTTACGGCCACAACACACAGAGGCTTTTACTCCACGGCACACAACACATTACTGACTTCTTGCAAAGGTTTCAAGAGGCCGGTGAATTACTCCTGAAAATAGATACCGAGTAGTGGAAGAGTAGTAGTGTGTAGTAGGGGAAAAGAAAATGAAGTAAAGGTAGTACATTTTGTAAATGTAAAATGTATTGCAACAACAGGAATTTGTATACAGTATATATATATATATATATATACAGTATATTAATAATATCATTCTAATATAATAATTCATATAGCATCATAAATAATTATACAAATTATGGAAAATTACTATGTATCCTAGCACCATTTCAAGCCTTTATTAATTATTAAGACCTAACTATATGAAGAAAAAAACTAATTAATGAGGCAATTCATCATAAAGTAGCATTGTTGGACAACAGAGCTGATGAACAAGAGCTTTTGATGGGGGATGGAGTCCAAAACGTATGAAGAGCGTGTGGGCTGTACGGGCAATGGCTTCTAAAGATAGATACCACCTTCCTCATGTCAGTGGGGTTGGACTTGGATATTTCAATTCAACAGCAACTTTCTGCCTCACTCATTTGCAAGTCTATTCTGGGCCGGGATTGTTGGTTTGTTTCAGTATCGGAGGAGCAGGAGACGGTATAACAGTGTAAACACACACTCATCCCGCTCTAAATAACCAGTCTTCTTCTCTGGCTTTAAGAGTCTAGTCAACGGCAGACAGGAGAACTGTTTAGAGCCTGACCTGATTCTACCCAAATTGTATAACACTTTGCAATAAGGGTAGATTCATTAACCATTAATTAACATTATGTAATGCAGTAATAAGCATGAAATAACAGTTCCTTTAACTTAGCTATGGTCAAGTCATCATATCCTAAGGATGTTCATGTTTAATGCATTCATATTCGTATTCGTATTCATATAAATAACCTCACCCTAACGTCTATGCTAATGCTATATAATAATGCGTATTAAGGCACTAACTAATGCTAATTAATGGATAATTCATGTGTCCTTATTGTAACGAGGTGCCAAGATATATGCAAATACAAAGTGTCTTTGGACAATTCTTACCCTTTGAAATGAAAAACCCATTTGTACTGTCTCCTGTGGGTTGACGTGTTTGTGTGGCATTGACTAAAAAGCTATTTTCTCGCAAAGAGCTTAATGCTCAACCCACACACACACACACATACACACACACACACACATACACACACACACAGACCACAAAGTGGTTAGTTGGTTTCTAATAGAGGGCCACATCCTCTGAAAGGGCCCGTTTATGTTTGTTTTATCGTCCCCGGGGTCTTCTGCGGTGGTGTGTGTGATGCGCTGCTTGGAACCCTAACCCAGCGGCGCCCGTCGCCTTGTTAAGGAACCTAATGCATGGGGAGGAATAACCTGGCAACCCGCCGAGCTGAGGAAGACTAGATCTGCCCTTCAGCTGGACGGTCTGCAGCACATGGGCGAGGCAAGTGAGGTAAGGGCAGATTATCCTTAGAAATCTGCGTCACAGTTACAGTAATGAAGGCCTTCCCAAGCCTACGTTGTTTGCTGAAGTCAATAAGAAAACTCAGAAATTTTAAGCACTTGTACGGCACACTATAACCATAAACCTTAATATCGTATCATGTCATATGATATGTGTGATTTCAGGCCCTCGGGCGTGGAGAGGATAGTAGTGGTTGTTGGTATGGAGTGTGCAACAGAAATCGCCCCAAGACCAATGAATAAGCCGAGAGAAAAACTATTTACAAAGAAAACCACACATTAGGACATCAGACAATCTGATAGCGTTCACACCCCCCCCCCCCCCCCCCCCCACTCCCCCCAACACGCAGACAACCCCCAGCCCCCTCCCCCTCCCCCCAACACGCAGACAACCCCCAGCCCCCTCCCCCTCCCAAAGTGAGGCCGCCATTATGCAAGTGGGCCTCCACCATACAAACTCATTGTGGGGGGCCTTCATTTAGTATTCTTTTAATCCTAACCCCAGCATAGCTATCAATAATATATTGTCAGATTTCTATTTGTTCTATACATTTCCATTGACTCATTTCCAAAACAAATATTGGGTAAACAAAAGGTAAAGTTAGGAGGATGCATGCTGTATATTCCCCACCGTTCAGACCAAACGTGAACACTATGAACACATTAAACAAGCATGGTATCAAAATAAGCACTAATGCACACATATACTGTAGTATGTGTGTGTGTGTATATTCATATGTATATTCATGTATCTCACCTGTGTATCTCATCAGAGAAGTGGACCGTGGATCCCCTGCACAGTAATATTAAAGTATATTTTATGATAATAAATAATTCATTTAAAATGAGTGAGACAGGATTAAAAAAAGTAGCAAATTGTAAATGTAAATATAATGAAATGCAATGTTAAATTGACTCACCAGAACAATGACTTCAGAGTTCGGTATGCATCATGTTGTGCTGTGTGGTGTAATGGTTCATCCAGCCTGGTCCAGCGGGAGCGGTGGTCTCAAACATGTGCTAGCAAGCAGAGAGCTGCAGGTTATACGATAGTAAGATTTCCACCAGTATATCCACTGATAGTCCCCATTTGCTTGGAATGTTTAAAAGCATCAAAGTGGGACTTTAAAGCTGATTTTCAACCGTGTTTGTAGCCTTTAAATGTGGGTTGTATATGCAAATGAACATGAATGTTTACCACTCCTCCATGTTGCCTGCACCCAGATCTCGCCGATACTTTTGTACGCGGGATGACAACTTACTGTCAATTGTGTTGATTGATCTAATTGATTGATTGATAGATTGATAGATTGATTGATAGATTGATTGATTGATTGATTGATTGATTGATTGATTGAGTGCGAGCCACGCCTCACAGACACAGAGAGCCTCGGCAACAACTGCAGCCATTTTCTTCCCACACTGTATGTGGACGAGATAGGGATGAGATTGGAACGTGCAGGTTCCCCTTTAAGAGAGAGGGAGCAAAATGCTGGAAATGTGATATCAACATCATATCCTTGTTTGATGATGATAGATTTGTCAAAACTTGCGGGCGGTGGGGGTGGGGGTGGTGGTTGGTGGTAGTGGGGGTGGTGGTGGTGGTGGTGGGAGGATGTTAATATTCTGAAGTTGTGAAGTTGGCGACGACGGGATTTCAACTCATTTGAACCGTGTGTGAGATGAGGGCCCCAGGAACCAAACAATGGGATCAAAAAAGAAATAGGGAGAGACAGAGCGAATGAAAGAGACAGAGGGTGAGAGGGAGGGCTGGGGGAGGGAGGAAGGGAGGGAGGGAGGGAGGGAGGGAGGGAGGTAGGCTGGGGGAGAGCGGAGATGGAGGCAGATAGAAGATAAAGAGAAATTCTACGTTGGCTGGAGAACAAAATCAGCACTGAAAAAAGATAAAGATTGTGTGTGTGTGTGTGTGGCCGTGCGTGCGTGTGTGTGTGTGTGTGTGTGTGGGCGTGCGTGCGTGTGTGTGTGTGTGCGTGCATGTGTGTGTGTGTGTGTGTTTGTGTCTGTGTGCTTGTATGAGTGCATTCATGCATGAGACAGAGGGAGGGAAAAGGGATTGAAAGAGAGAGAGTGAGGGAGAGTGAGAGCGAGAGCGAGAGAGAGAGCAAGAGAGAGCGAGAGAGAGTGAGAGAGAGGGAGAGTTGTAATGGCGCAGGCAGTGGGAGAAGGAGAGAGCGACAGACGCCAGCACCTTGGAGTGAACAGAAGAATGGGAGAGTGTCCTTTTCCAAGACGACCGTTTCTTGATCTCGTCGCAACCCAGCGTTCTCCTTGGCCGAGGTGGGATCGCGTGTTCAGCGCTGGTTCCAGAGTTTACTGCATATTGAATCCCAGCATATCAAAGACAATGCCTTCCAATGTCTCCCGTCTCAATGCTTTCCGTCACACTTTGTCCATATAACCGGAAATATACAGAAAGCCTCTTTACTGTAAAGGGGACAGTGTGAGCATGTGTGTGTGTGTGTGTGTGTGTGTGTGTGTGATCCTACTCTTAATACTGGTTATTAATACTAGTCTCTGAATATAAATCTCTTGCCTTGGACTGATTTGGTGCCTACCGACCAAATCCCAGCAATCAAAATTGACTTTGGATTCCTCGTCGAGTGTGGCTATCCACATCTGCGCCAACCACAGAATTCATATGACGACAGCATGTGTGACAGGCAGCAGATACATCGGTGGATGCACCATGGTAACGTCATAGTGCTTAATAACACACACACACACACACACACACACACACACACACACACACACACTCTCTCTCACTTTAAACAGCAGGACAATATTTGCCCCTATGCCGTATATTACCTGGTCTCCGGTAACTCCGGTAAATCTGAGAGTGTTTTCCTTGCGGCGTTCCCTCTGGTCCTCGGTGATAAATAGGATTTCTGCACTTTTGACCTAAATGGGGACTAAATGGATTTCTCTGCAGCTGCTGTTGTTGCTTACACTATTCTGCCCTACGAAGGCAAAAGAGCTTAACTTGCCAAAAGAGTGTCGAGCCGAGAAAAAATTACTCTGGAGTTTTCCTGTTCCAAATTCCCATTTAGGTAGATCACTGGAAATGTGGCATTTGTTTGTCTTTTTAGGATTTTATTTAATGTACATGTGAAAGCCTTATTTATTTGGAAGTTAAGCCGTTTTGTCTTTGTATAGTCTACAGAATAATTATGCAAAAAGGAATTAACTTCCATCTGATCTCACTTTGTTAGTCACATTATATTATTATAATGTACATACACACCACTACATTAACTCTAGTGGTATTAAATGAGGTTGTCCAAGTCACCAATATAATATGAATGCGTTACCCAAGTCACCAAGTTTGGATTGAAAACATAATTATATTTTCTTTCTTTCTTAAAATTGCAAGTTGCAACTACATTCGTATTTTGCATTGTCAATAAGAGGTGAATATGAAGGCTTCACTTATCCAGCGCAAACTGGAGGCTCCTTTCCCCAATCCCTCTCTGTTACCTAACCCAGAGAGCCTGGCCTGCCCCGTGGTGGTGGTGGTGGTGATGGTGGTGGTGGTGGTGATGGTGGCGGTGGTGGTATGTGGTATTGTGGTATTTCCCTGCTTTAATTACATTTCCAGCCGCCAAATATTATCTGGAATCTGCAGACACCAAAGGATAGACAAACACAGCCATGGAACCGTAAGTTTTTGCTTTCCTGAGTTTTTTCAAGTTACGTCAAACACTACCCACTCTTTCTCTGAAGAAAAGAACACAGTAGAGCCGGGATATTTATCCACATGATAAAGTAAAATGTCAAAAAACGTTTTTTTTACCAAAAATGAAGTTACAGCCTTTTGCCTTTGCTATACCTGAACATCTGTTCTAAATAATTTACCTTTTTATGCTTGTGTACTTTTTGCTAACTGCTGATTCAACTGCTCATAAAAAAATGCCGCTTTGTTTCAGGTATTTTACTAACACTCACTCTAATAGTGTATAATATGCTATTGCAACTATTTACATCCTTTTTGTGGTAATTATTCAAACAAACACTATTAGATAGATACAACTAGTTCTACCAGTATTTAGTTTACAACAATTTCTTGTTTCCTGTTGTGTTGTCTCATTTGTTAATCCCTTTGTATTTGTTGTTTTGCACGTTTTGCTCACAAATAAAGTTGGATTTGATTTGAGTTGCTCTGTACAAACACGGTTGTAGCACCGGTGCTGCTAGTGCTGTCCGACACCTTGCCAGTTACTAGAGGATCCCGAACCACCTTCCTGCTGTCTATTCCTGGATGCACCTGCAACTAAGAGCCATGGTTCACAAGGTTGGACATCTGCCATCTTCCAAACGGTGGAAATCAAACTGCTCTCTCCCCCCCCCCCAAACACACACACCCCCTCACTCCCTCACCCACCCATGGAGGTGCAGCTAAGCACACCACACACACACACACACACGCACACACGGCCCTCGCGCGTGGCCCAGCGTGGTGAGTGTTGCCAGAGTGCCAGAACGCCCCACGCCTGCAGAGCTCTCTCCATACATGTGTTTCCTTGCTCTTATGACGGGGGGCGACCCGCTGCTAACTGCTCTCCCGTCACCATCTGGCGCCCGCAAAAAAAAACACAGCCCAGCCCAAAGTTCTCCTCCTCCTCCTCCTCCTCCTCCTCCTCTCATCTCTTCTCGGAACCATTCATCCACCCGTGCCTCCACCTTCCTGAAAACTGTTGCTGCACTGCTTGTGTGCTTGAGTGCAGCTGCATGTGTGTGTGTGTGTGTGTGTGTGTGTGTGTGTGTGTTGTGTCTGTGTGTGTGTGTGTGTGCATGAGTGTGTGCGTGCACGGATGCCACCCATGTCTGCTCTCGCGATTCAACAGCGATTTCTGCATCTGATAAGGGATGGAGTTCCAGCTGCAGGGCTCCAGTGTTTCCGTGTTTTGCTCGAGATTTCTGGGAACAACAGAGGGTTCAGGCTGACAACGCAACACAACGGTCACCGTGCCACATGCAAGTAGAAAATGTCACTGGGATCTTAAAATATTGAACAATGGGGCAAAATGTGAGATTGTTGTTGTTGTTTTATTTAATAAAATATGCATGTTCTTATTGAATTAAAATAATGAATTTGTATGCAAAAATGCAGACAAGAAAGAAATGACATAAATAATGCGACTCAATTGCTGTATATTTTTGTTGCGTTTACAGAATGTACTGTAAATATTGCACAATTCACGGGGCCGAAAGCACTGAATCAAACGAAAGCCAAGGAATCAATCGAGAGAATTATTCTTCAACATAAAAAATGACCATAAAAGCAGAATTTACAGTACAAATGTTTAGCTGTATGCAGCTTCACTGTATCAAAAGACATCACAGTGACAAAGCCTTTAAAAAAACAGACTCAAGCACTTTATCCTGTTGAAAATATGCATGTACTGTATTTAGTCAGTCCATATCCACTTTGTGCTTGAATATAGACTGATTGCTGATACATTTTGTATACTTTTTATTTTGTTAAAAGGCTGTTATTTTACAATTGCCGTTTTCAATGTCTAGAAATGCTCCAGCGAGCATTCAATGGTAAACGACAGCAGATACAAAACACTGGAGACAGCAATTATGCTAAAAGGCCTACAACATCTTAAATCAAAACCTCCAAGACACAGAGAAGCTCACACAATGCCAGGCCCGGCTGCTCTGTAAGCTGAGACAAAGAGAGGGAGAGATCTAGTCTCTGCTGCAAAAAAGGTTAAAAACAAAGGTTAATCAAAAATAAACAGCAAACAACAAATTGTCTGTCAGGAACACAATGCGGCGCTATAAAGAAGCGTCTTGTTCTTCAAAGGGGCTGATTGCACCCATTTCTTCTTCTTCGGTGATTTAGGGGAAATCTGCAGAAGCTTAAGTGGTATTTAGACGTTGGGTATTTGTTCTAAGTTCAATGACTTTTAGAAGTGCCAGCAAATTCTCAAGGAAGGAGAGTCTGTGACGCATCGCTTTTTTGCCTTTTTTCCTGATCAATCTGGTCAAATAGACCCTAGTCCCTCCCTTCCTCTCTTCCTCTCTTTCTCGCTCTCTCTTGCTCCATCTGTCCCTCTCTCTCTCACTCTCTATTTCTCTCTCTCTCTCTCTCTCTCTCTCTCTCTCTCTCTCTTCTCTCCCTCTCTCTCTCTCTCTCTCTCCCCCTCTCTCTTTCTCTCTCTCTGTCTTAGTCTGGTTAGCAGTTCTCATAATTCGGGCCCAAAACAACCATATTTATAGCCAGTCCGATTTGATTATTTGACTCTATCTGAAATCAGGGAAGGGCAGAAAGAGACAAAGTAGTCCATTAAGAGCGTAATGGCTTTATGCCTTTTCTGATCTACTCTGTCAGACGTAACACACACACACACACGCACACACACACACACACACACACACGCATGCATATAGAGACATGAAAACACTATTACTGGTTAATATGGTGCCCCAAGGCAGTAAAAACCATCGCCCTTTAGCCATTAACTCAGGGTTTTATGGACCAGGCCACAAACCGCAGATCCCGACTGGCAAGTGCACTATGCACACATCACACACACACACCACACACACACACACAGACACAACCACCACACACACACACACACACAAAACACACCCACGAGGCAAGCATATGCACTTCACCACCAACCAGACCATACAACTCACTCACTCACAGCCGGAACACAGAGACAAAAGCCACTCGTCCTAACCCAGCACAGCAGTTCCTGCCCTAGCGGTTAGTGAAAAAGCGGGGCCATGCTAGCGGGCTTTGCTGCCAGTCAGCCTGGCTTCGGTTACGTTCCACTTTTAGAAACGTCCGGGCAGCAGCTGTTCAGAGAACCTGCTCAGCACACATTTTATCCCAAAAAAAGATGCTGAGTCCAAACCCAGGCAGCTGCAGGTGTTCTATTTTCTTTTTTTTTTTTTTTTTGTCTTTTTTTTTTCTTTTTTTTTTTTTTTTTTTTTATTTTTATTTTTTATTTATTTACTGTTTATTTCTCTATTGTTTTATTTTTTTTTTATTTTATTATAGCTAGATAACGCAATGAGCAGATGCCCTTAAGTAAGCTAATGTTGGTTTTACAAACTAAACCTTCCCTTCTAGATAAAAAAAATACTACAATGGAAGACCTTCGACTAAACTTTGAAAATGTCACTATTATCCAACATATTCTCCCTCAGAGATATAACTGACAAACATTTCAATCCTTAGTTCTAACATTAAAAAAGAGGGAAGTACAATATTGTTTTTGACAGACAGACAGACAGAGATGGATAAAATTGTATTAATAATATAATAGCAAACAATAAACACAACAAACAAACCAATGCACATGTGAGTAAGTATGAATTATAAAAGTGGCCAAGGGAGGGGGTGGGGGTGAGGAGGGTTCAGCTGGAGTAACAAGCCTGTAGTCTCAGCCACCGCTGTAAAGTCTGAGGGCTGTTGGCCGCTTTGCACCTGCGGGGACTGAGCCTCGTTTTGCAGCTGCGGGGGGGATGAGCCTGTGGCTGAAGGTGCTTCCCATCGGCCACGGCTCATCATACAGAGGAGGAGGGAGGGGTTGTCCCTCTCCACCACCGCTGCCTCCAGACTGTCCAGCTGTAGCCCAGCAACAGAGCTGGCCTTCGTCACCAGCATTGTTGTGCTCGTGAAGCTCCCTAAGGCCCTGATGCTGCCTCCCCAGCACGCCACAGCAAAGAGCAGTGTGCAGGCTACCACAGACTGGTAGAACCCCTGCAGTAGCCTGCTGCTACCACAGACTGACTGGTAGAAACCCTGCAGTAGCCTGCTGCTACCACAGACTGACTGGTAGAAACCCTGCAGTAGCCTGCTGCTACCACAGACTGACTGGTAGAACCCCTGCAGTAGCCTCCCCTGCTGGTAGAAAACCCTGGCAGTAGCCTGCTGCTACCACAGACTGACTGGTAGAACCTGCAGTAGTCTGCTGCTACCACAGACTGGTAGAAACCCTGCAGTAGCCTGCTGCTACCACAGACTGACTGGTAGAACCCCTGCAGTCGCCTGCTGTCTACCACAGACTGACTGGTTAGAAACCCTGCAGTCGCCTGCTGCACGCATCCAAGGACCCGAGCCTCCTAGGAAAGAACAGTTGTCCGTCCGGCCCAGTGTGTTGTTTGTGTTGCACTCCCAGTAACCTGTATGAGTCCACCATCTCTCTACCTCCTCCCCCCGGAATGGTGACAAGGGTCAGGGGATTCCTGCCCCGTCTGAAGTCCACCACCAGCTCCTCGGTCTTGCCGATGTTGAGCCAGAGGTGGTTCTGCCCAGACCATCTAATGAAGCTCTCTACCACACCTCTGTGCTCCTCCACCTCCTCCTCCTCCTCCTCCTCCTCCACTAATGCAGCCCACGACAGGGGAGTCATTCAAGATTCAAGAGGATTCACTGATTTGGAGAGATAGAATTGGAGGGAACAGAAATATTTGACAATATTTACAGTATTTACAGTAAAAAGAGCATCAGAGTACTTCTGGAGGTGGCAGGTTTTAGAGTTGAAGCTGAGGTCAGAGGTGTAGATTGTGAAAATAAATTGTATAGGTATGGTGTGGAGTGTGTGTGTGTGTGTGTGTGTGTGTGTGTCTGTGTGTGTGTATGTTTGGTGCCACCAACACACACACACACACACACACAATCCACATACGGTGCCTTAGGGTGTGCCTGCGCTGCTCCATCGCCACACCTCGCCTGCCGGTGAGGGAGACCACGCTAGACCACCATTTTGTGGCAATCACTCAGTCTCATTACTTTTAGAACTCTTTTTATCCTCCTTTTTATACTCCTCGTATCTTACAAGCATTTCCTTGTATTTGCTCTTTTGTTTCACGATCACATCATCCAAACCTCCCTCAAAGTGTATCAAAACTGCTCCCCACACGCTGACTATAGCCTTACATTACAGGGAAACCAAAGCATGGTATGGGTGAGGTTCTAAATAATAGTTAACATAATAAAATATGACCCCCACCCCCCCCACACACACACACACACACACACACACACCACACACACACACGCTGTCCCCCTCAGACACCACAACCCTGCTCACACACAATCCCCATCCTTCCTTCTCCCCTCCCTCCCCCACCCCACCCCCCCGTCTTCTTCACCCATCTTCTTCACCTGCCCCCCCTCACCCATCCTCTCCATCTCCTCCCACCTCCTATCTATCCTCCAGGTCCTTCCGGCATGCGTGTGGTGGAAAGGAGACGTGGTGAAGTCGCGTCACGACCGCACTCGCCTTAGCACTCGGAGCCGATCTGTCCTTCCTGTGGCACATCCTGTTCCCTTTCCTCCCCATGTCCTATCTCCTCTCTCTTATCTCCTCTTTTGTTTATTTTTAATTGTCTTCTTTCTCTTTGTGTCTGTCTCTCTCTCTCTCTCTCTCTCTCTCTCTCTCTCTCTCTCTCTCTCTCTCTCTCTCTCTCTCTCTCTCTCTCTCTCTCTCTCTCTCTCTCTCTCTCTCTCTCTCTCTCTCTCTCTGCCTGTCTGCACATTTACTTCTGTTTGCTGTTTAGTCGAATACACGCAACACTTTTATCCAACGAGAATTCATAATCGCGAATAAACAGGTCGGGGTAAGGCAGACTGCAGACTGCATAAGATTGGGGTACTTACAACCCAGAACTCTTTGGCTGTGTCTATCTATCTACCCTCTCTCTCTCTCTCTCTCTCTCCTCTCTCTCTCTCTCTCTCTCTCTCTCTCTCTCTCTCTCTCTCTCTCTCTCTCTCTCTCTCTCTCCCCCTCTCTCTGTCTTAGTCTGGTTAGCAGTTCTCATAATTCGGGCCCAAAACAACCATATTTATAGCCAGTCCGATTTGATTATTTGACTCTATCTGAAATCAGGGAAGGGCAGAAAGAGACAAAGTAGTCCATTAAGAGCGTAATGGCTTTATGCCTTTTCTGATCTACTCTGTCAGACGTAACACACACACACACACGCACACACACACACACACACACACACGCATGCATATAGAGACATGAAAACACTATTACTGGTTATATGGTGCCCCAAGGCAGTAAAAACCATCGCCCTTTAGCCATTACCAGGGTTTTTATGGACCAGGCCACAAACCGCAGATCCCGACTGGCAGTGCACTATGACACACACACACACACACACACACACACACAGACAGACACACACACACACACACACACACACGCACATACAAAACACACCCCACGAGCGCAAGCATATGCACTCACACAACCAGACATACACACTCACTCACTCACAGCCGGAACACAGAGACAAATGCACCGTCCTAACCCAGCCAGCAGTCCTGCTCTAGCGGTTAGTGAAAAAGCGGGTCATGCTAGCGGGCTTTGCCGCCGGTCAGCCTGGCTTCGGTACGTTCACTTTAGAAACGTCCGGGCAGCAGGTGTTCAGAGAACCTGCAAGCCACATTTTATCCAAAAGATGCTGAGTCCAAACCCAGGCAGCTGCAGGTGTTCTATAGCTAGATAACGCAATGAGCAGATGCCCTTAAGTAAGCTAATGTTGGTTTTACAAACTAAACCTTCCCTTCTAGATAAAAAAAATACTACAATGGAAGACCTTCGACTAAACTTTGAAAATGTCACTATTATCCAACATATTCTCCCTCAGAGATATAACTGACAAACATTTCAATCCTTAGTTCTAACATTAAAAAAGAGGGAAGTACAATATTGTTTTTGACAGACAGACAGACAGAGATGGATAAAATTGTATTAATAATATAATAGCAAACAATAAACACAACAAACAAACCAATGCACATGTGAGTAAGTATGAAGTATAAAAGCGGCCAAGGGAGGAGGTGGGGTGGTGGTGAGGAGGGTTCAGCTGGAGTAACAAGCCTGTAGTCTCAGCCACCGCTGTAAAGTCTGAGGGCTGTTGGCCGCTTTGCACCTGCGGGGACTGAGCCTCGTTTTGCAGCTGCGGGGGGATGAGCCTGTGGCTGAAGGTGCTTCCCATCGGCCACGGCTCATCATACAGAGGAGGAGGGAGGGGTTGTCCCTCTCCACCACCGCTGCCTCCAGACTGTCCAGCTGTAGCCCAGCAACAGAGCTGGCCTTCGTCACCAGCATTGTTGTGCTCGTGAAGCTCCCTAAGGCCCTGATGCTGCCTCCCCAGCACGCCACAGCAAAGAGCAGTGTGCAGGCTACCACAGACTGGTAGAACCCCTGCAGTAGCCTGCTGCTACCACAGACTGACTGGTAGAAACCCTGCAGTAGTCTGCTGCTACCACAGACTGACTGGTAGAAACCCTGCAGTAGTCTGCTGCTACCACAGACTGGTAGAAACCCTGCAGTAGCCTGCTGCTACCACAGACTGACTGGTAGAACCCCTGCAGTAGCCTGCTGCTACCACAGACTGACTGGTAGAAACCCTGCAGTAGCCTGCTGCTACCACAGACTGACTGGTAGAAACCCTGCAGTAGTCTGCTGCTACCACAGACTGGTAGAAACCCTGCAGTAGCCTGCTGCTACCACAGACTGACTGGTAGAACCCCTGCAGTCGCCTGCTGCTACCACAGACTGACTGGTAGAAACCCTGCAGTAGCCTGCTGCACGCGTCCAAGGACCCGAGCCTCCTAGGAAAGAACAGTTGTCCGTCCGGTCCAGTG
Organism: Coryphaenoides rupestris; assembly: GCA_002895965.2. Lineage (NCBI taxonomy): Eukaryota > Metazoa > Chordata > Actinopteri > Gadiformes > Macrouridae > Coryphaenoides > Coryphaenoides rupestris. Next base: position 149,289 of record PIJE02000514.1, on the reverse strand, counting down.
TGTTGTTTGTGTGCACTCCCAGTAACCTGTATGAGTCCACCATCTCTCTACCTCCTCCCCCCGGATGGTGACAAGGGTCAGGGGATTCCTGCCCCGTCTGAAGTCCACCACCAGCTCCTCGGTCTTGCCGATGTTGAGCCAGAGGTGGTTCTGCCCAGACCATCTAATGAAGCTCTCTACCACACCTCTGTGCTCCTCCACCTCCTCCTCCTCCTCCTCCTCCTCCTCACTAATGCAGCCCACGACAGGGGAGTCATTCAAGATTCAAGAGGATTCACGATTTGGAGAGATCAGAATTGGAGGGAACAGAATATTTGACAATATTTACAGTATTTACAGTAAAAAGAGCACAGAGTACTTCTGGAGGTGGCAGGTTTTAGAGTTGAAGCTGAGGTCAGAGGTGTAGATTGTGAAAATAAATTGTATAGGTATGGTGTGGAGTGTGTGTGTGTGTGTGTGTGTGTGTGTGTCTGTGTGTGTGTATGTTTGGTGCCACCAACACACACACACACACACACACAATCCACATACGGTGCCTTAGGGTGTGCCTGCGCTGCTCCATCGCCACACCTCGCCTGCCGGTGAGGGAGACCACGCTAGACCACCATTTTGTGGCAATCACTCAGTCTCATTACTTTTAGAACTCTTTTTATCCTCCTTTTTATACTCCTCGTATCTTACAAGCATTTCCTTGTATTTGCTCTTTTGTTTCACGATCACATCATCCAAACCTCCCTCAAAGTGTATCAAAACTGCTCCCCACACGCTGACTATAGCCTTACATTACAGGGAAACCAAAGCATGGTATGGGTGAGGTTCTAAATAATAGTTAACATAATAAAATATGACCCCCACCCCCCACACACACACACACGCACACACACACACACACACACACACACACACACACACACGAACACCACAACCCTGCTCACACACAATCCCCATCCTTCCTTCTCCCCCCCTCTCCCCCCCCTACCCCCCCGTCTTCTTCACCCATCTTCTTCACCCGCCCCCCCTCACCCATCCTCTCCATCTCCTCCCACCTCCTATCTATCCTCCAGGTCCTTCCGGCATGCGTGTGGTGGAAAGGAGACGTGGTGAAGTCGCGTCACGACCGCACTCGCCTTAGCACTCGGAGCCGATCTGTCCTTCCTGTGGCACATCCTGTTCCCTTTCCTCCCCATGTCCTATCTCCTCTCTCTTATCTCCTCTTTTGTTTATTTTTAATTGTCTTCTTTCTCTTTGTGGATCTGTCTCTCTCTCTCTCTCTCTCTCTCTCTCTCTCTCTCTCTCTCTCTCTCTCGGCTCTCTCTCCCTCGTCTCTCTCTCCTCTCTCCTCTCTCTCTCTCTCTCTCTCTCTCTGTCTGCACATTTACTTCTGTTTGCTGTTTAGTCGAATACACGCAACACTTTTATCCAACGAGAATTCATAATCGCGAATAAACAGGTCGGGGTAAGGCAGACTGCAGACTGCATAAGATTGGGGTACTTCCAACCCAGAACTCTTTGGCTGTGTCTATCTATCTATCTACCATATATATATATATACATATATATATATGTATACAGTATATATATCGAGATGCTCCATGTTCTCTTTCATGCGCAATTCCTCCCTGTTAGAGAGGATTCTGATGAAGTGCGTCCGAGTCGTGACAATGCAAACAATGGCAGGCCTGTGGAAAATGGGGTTCAGTCGAGTGGCGCTGTGCTACTGTGCTCTCCGGCCCTTTCATTTGTCCGCCCATCGCAAGCTGTACGGTGACTTGAAATCAAAACCTCGCGG
>PIJE02000514.1:35000-132500 GCA_002895965.2 Coryphaenoides rupestris | reverse complement strand
AATTAGATTCGGGTTTGGGGGGGTGTGTGTGTGTGTGTGGGGGGGGGGGGGGGGGGTTTAATGAGAATTTAATGAAAACATGAATTTCCTACACTCTTGAAATGAATAAAATAGTTGCCCCTGTAGTCCGGCAGTGATTGGTGCCTTTTAACAACCTCCTCGCTGGTACGGTGTGTTCCTGCCCTTCCGCCTTCCTAATTGCTCTGACATTAACCGTGGCTCCTTTCCTCTATATATATATAAATACTGTTCACACAATACTGTTCACACAGAATCCTATCCAACATTTACGGCCTTGCTAAAAAAACTGTATCCGCTCGTGCGCGGAAACTAACTAGGCCTGTGACGTTCGTGCTTCACCCCCCCCCCCCCCCCCCTCCACGCCGCCCGGTCAACGCAACGCAACGCAACTCCACTTAGCTGCACGAAACAGCGGCGACACAACGGTACGTGCAGGGCCATTGCTTCCAAGATGTTTTCAAACTTTTTCCCCGTCTCTTCTCGGAAACAGATGTACAGATGTACCCCCCCCCCCCCCCCCCCCCCCCCCCCCCCCCCCCCAGCTCCCCAGCTCCTCACAAGGGTCCTGGGAGCCACCCTCCTCTCATGTTTTCCGACGGATCTGATGTCACCATCTGGACTGGCAAACAATTTGAACCATCTGCTTCTAAGATGGGAGTGGGGGGGGGGGGGGGGGGGGGGGGAGGAGGAAAGTGAGGAGCAAAAAACAACAACCTGAAAATCGACTCCTTCTACCAGGTATAACACTGAGCACACTGGCTTTCCGTTTCTGCTCTGGGAACTTGGAACTGTGGTTCTGCTCACGCTCACCCACCGGTATGCACTTACTCACTACAACCTGAAGTCCCCGAACATCTTCCTCTCCGCATAGAACATGAGACACGCTCCTCCTCCTCCTCCTCCTCCTCCTCAAGGAACAGCTCCCGCCAATGAAGAAGCCCCACAGAGTCTGCAGTCTAGCGTGAGCAAGATGGCTAACCACTACCTGCTCATGAATGACAAATTCTCTGTGAGCTGCAGCTTCGGCTGAAAGTGTCTCAATGTTAAATTAATAAATATGAAAGACAGAAAGAAAGAGAGAGACAGAGAGAGAGAGAGGGGGGAGAGTAGAGAGAGAAGTAAGGAAGTAAAGAAGAAAAGACATGGAGAGAAAGATGTGATGCCACATTAGCCAACAAAGCACTTATGACGGTAAAATAATCCTTGAACAGATAGCGATCTGCTCCTCAGATATGAGGTTCAACGGCAGCTGGGGTGAGAGGGGGCTCTGCGGCGGTGGCCGTGGTGGTGGTCGGGCACGCTCTCTCCCTCTCTCTCTCTCTCTCTCTCTGTCTCTGTCTCTCTCTCTCTCCCTCTCTCTCCCTCTCTCCAAGGCAGATAACAGTGAAGTGGAGGGACCTCAAGATGGACCTCTGCCCTGGACATCTGTCACTGGAACTGCTACTGCCTGCTGCACCAGAGAGAGAGAGAGAGAGAAAGAGAGAGAGAGAGGAGGGGGAGGAGGGAGAGAGAGAGCGAGTGACAAGGGTCTTTAATTCAGATTCCACTTGGGGACCTCCTCCTTGACCTTCCCCTCATCTGTCCAAGGCTGGTGGGACAGGGGGGTGCCAGTGATGTTGGGGGATTGCGTTACCACCACCACCACCACCACCACCGGCACCAGCGCGTCGTCTGCCTGCCTGCCCTCCCCCCCACACACTCTTGACAGACGTCAACATCATTGTGTTGGGGGCCGGGCCATGTCAGTGTCGGGTGTATCGCTGTCGGTAAAGCTCTCTTGATTTTTTTTCTTCTTCTTTTCTCTCTCTCTCTCTCTCTCTCTCTCTCTCTCTCTCTCTCTCTCTCTCTCTCTCTCTCTCTCTCTCTCTCTCTCTCTCTCTCTCTCTCTCTCTCTCTGTTGGCTTATCAACAATCTCATGGCTGAGGGAGTGTGCAGCAGATCCTCTCCCCCCCGGTCCTGGTTGTCGCGTGCACACACACACACACACACACACACACACACACACACACACACACACACACACACACGCCACGACACCAATCACACTCACCACACTCACCACCGGTGTCGAGCGTAATTCCCGTTAGATTTTCCTTAAACGGACAAGGTTGTATGATAGCTGCCGGTGTGTTTTATTCATGTATTCATATATTCATGTATGTGTGTATGCATTTTACAAGAGCGCCCGCCATATGAACGCGTATTTCTATAACAAAACGGTGGCTGATCTATCGTGTCATCTTCCATTCCTCCATGCATTATCTGCTGTCCATCCAATAGATCTAACATCCAATCCATAGTGTGCTCATGTACTGTAGAGCTATTCAACGGTTTCAATGGTTAAACAAACTCTGGGATGCACGTTAAGGTGGACGGTATTGGCGGTGTTGCCTTTCAGAATGACGACCTGAGTCTGCTCGATCAGGGGGGCGCGGGGGGGGAGGGGAGGGGTGGGGGGGGCGGGTTAAAGGGGTTCTGTATCGATTCAGTTCTACTCCCAGTTGTAAGCCAGTGAGCCCACTTAGTTATCTGGAAACTGCCATTTTATACTGTGGGTCGCAACCCCATGACTGCATGATATCTGACCGTCAAGAAAGTAACCCTGAGCACGTGTGTGTGGGTGTGTGTGTGTGTGCGTGTGTGTGTGTGTGTGTGTGTGTGTGTGTGTGTGTGTGTGTGTGTGCATGTATTAATGTGCTCTCGCGACCCTCTTTGTCTCCAGATGTGCTCTCTGAACCCAAAAATTGATCAAGACAAGAGACACGCACGTGCACGCACACACGCACACACACACACACACACCCACGGCATGCCACGGCTCTTCATCACCAGATGTATTCTTTTAACTTCATTATTGATTAGGTTAAGGTCACGGTCATTAGAGACAGACACTCTCTCTCTCTCTCTCTCTCTCTCTCTCTCTCCCCCCCTCTCTCCCCCACCCACTTGCTCGCCCTCAGACAGACACAGGCTGGAGGCAGGCTGCCGGTGGTTGCCTGGACGACGCATCATACGTCTTCTGTATGAATATTTCAGGAACAAGTGAAGAAGAAAAACCATTGCTCTCTCGCCTCCTTAAACCCCTCTGCATGAATCTCATGCACCCCCCCCCCCCCCCCCCGAGAGGTAGAGGAGGGGGGAGGGACTGGACAGAGCTGGGCGTGGCCAGCTAGGCGGTGGTGGTGATGGTGCTCAGAGACATATACGGCATATATATAGACACAGACGCCATGATGACTGCTTCAGCCCCTTGCTGTGACTTGCCAATGTGGCCGCCATTTTGGAGAGACCAAGACTGGCCTGTAAACACAATGCAGTGTCGATGCATATAGAGTCTGTGGTTATGCTAATCGAGGTGGTGCTCGTTCCCATCTATCTGCGTAGCTTCACATCACAAGAGGTGGGAGGATACGTCTGGAGAGAACCAGCAGGAAGTCACTTTCACTTTGAGCAAAGGAAGCAGGGTGGTGAAGAAGAACAGATACGTCGCCGCGGAAACCTCCGCTTCCTGTGTCTCCAGGGCAGGGCGGGTTGCCGTGTGACGCGCCACCGGTACCCGGAACCACGCGGCACTACTGGTGTGGAAAATGGTTGAAAGCAGTGGTGGAAATGTAACTAGCAAGTACATTTACTCAAGTACTGTACTTTAGCACAAATTTGAGGTACTTGTGCTTTACTTGAGTATTTATATTTTCTGATACTTTATACTCCACTATAGCTCTGAGGCAAATATACTCCACGATACTTATGTGACAGATTAAGTTACTAGTTACTTTCAGATTAAAAATGTTTTTAAAATGTATTAAAATCAATAAATATATGGGATAGTATCATATCAATTAGGCTTTATTGGTGTCCAGGGGGGAATTCACAAGCTGCCCATGCCAGCAGTATGTAAAGTAATATATAAAATATAGATAATGTTCACATTTACCAGCTGCAATATCAAAGCAATGAGCACATTAATGCATCATAATTTACATTTACTTTTGGGGCATTTGGCAGATGCTTTTATCCAAAGCTACTTACAATAAGTACATTTGCACAATGAGTGCTTTTCTTTTGGTACTTGGTATATGTATATTTTGATTCGACTTAAATAACAGCTACTTTAGTAGCAGAGTATATCTACATTGTGGTATCACTACTTTTACAAAAAAAAAATATCTTCTTCCACAGAGCTGCTCAAAAGGCATTTGAAACAGATGAAGATACACAATAGTTTGCTTGTGTTGGCCTTTACCTCAGCTCAAATTGTGGCTCCAATCTTTGTACTTTAAAAAAGAAGGATCTTGATCAAATATGCTGTCAAAGTGATACTTACCAACGTGCCCGGTCCGGTTTGTGGTGATTCGGGGCAGTGTCCTCCTCTGCCGTTCCACCGAGGCGTCTAGCTCACAGGGGTTTGCGTCATCGTGATGGGAGATTTACATAAACTACCTGGACAACTCCACTGGCCACTCAAATGCTAAATGGGAGAGCATGTTTACCAGCAGATCAGTATTGATACGTCACTAGAACTTTTGCAATGGATGAGACACTCACGTCCTCCTGTGTGTTTGTGATATGTGTGTGTAAGCGTGTGCATGCATGCGTGCATATGTGTGTGCGTGCATGTGTCTGTGTGTGTGTGTGTGTGTGTGTGTTTGCGAGCATGTGTGTGTGTGAGCATGTGTGTGTGCGTGTGTGTGAGCATATGTGTGTGCGTGCGTGTGTGGTGTGTGAAAGCAAGGTGTGTTTGTCATGTGTTGTCTAGATGACTGATGGGTTTTCTGCAGAGGGAGACTGAGTTTGAAAAAAGTGTTTTGGTGTTTCCTTCACAGCTGTCAGAAGGTGGCATAATACCTGAACTCAGCCGCCCGTCAGTAGGGGGTCTGGTGCTTTCCTGTGCACGTCGAATGGATGTCAGTTGTTTTGTTATGCACGTCAATAGCCGTCTGTTATTTTTGTGCGTTACAGAGGCAAAGATTTATCTTGCCGGTTTTGTACTGCCTGTGTGTGTGTGTGTGTGTGTGTGTGTGTGTGTGTGTGTGTGTGTGTGTGTGTGTGGTGTGTGTGTGTGTTTTCTATGCCATGACGTGTGTGTTCAGTTCAGGCTGCCAGAAGGTCGGAAGCACATCACAGCGCTGTGAGCACAGCGCTGTAAAAATAAAATGACCTGACAGGAAAATCACACACACACAGGAAATCCACACACACACACACGCGCACACGGACACACACTTCCACCACTGAGCCTGATCACTAGTGGTAACCTTGGCTCTCTCGCCGTGGTGTACTGCAGCCAACGTCTTCATCAGGCTGGGGATCAATAGATGGCGTGTGATTTGCATCCAACCACGGCTGTTATAGTTAGCATCCATTCTCGTTGCAACAGATTCCATTCCTTAGCGCCCTGGCCAGTCACCACCAGGCAATCTTAGTTTGACACCACTCGAGCTACGAGCCCCCCCCAACACACACACACACTCACACAGTTCCCAGTAAGTTCTAAGCAACAACAACAACAAAAAAGCAACCAAAAAAAACGGAATCAACAGTTTTCCGGCCTCATATTGAATCAGTTAGTTATTGCTTTATATATATTTTACTGGTGGGAGGAAGAAGGGGGTGGGTGGTGGGGGCACATAACACCATTAAGCTTTCACCAGCCTCCACCTCCACTTCTTCACAATATTAACCGGCGCTCCCCAGGACGGCGCCCCTGGAACTAACATACAGAAGCCCCAGCATGTCCTACAGCCATAACTGGCCTACATTCGGCTGCAGATTCCCTCAGTCAGCACAACGCGTCCTGGGCCCGCCTGGCATGCCGCAGGTTATTTGTTTCTCCACACCTCACGTCCCAAATCTCCCCTTAAAAAATCAACAGTAGCGTACGCGCACACAAACACACAAACGTGCATGCGTGCCTGTACGCACACACACCTGCACACCTGCAGATACACACACACACACACACACACACACACACACATGCATGCACACACTTTGCATGCATGCATAAACGTACACACCGTGCCCCCCCCCCCGCCCACGTACACACACACACACACACACACACATGACATGACACGCCTATTTCCTTATACGAGTGCAGATGCGCATAGCGTTCTGCCTTATGTGTCTCTCTTGCTGGCCCGGGAGCATTGTTGCAACTGAATTACTAATCAAACTGTCAGAAAAAAAACGTGTGTGTGTGTGTGTGCGTGCAAGAGAGAAGGGGAGGGGGAGAGAGAGAGAGAGAGAGAGATGGGGGTGGGGGGGGGGCTTGAGGAGGGGTCATTCAATTTTAATTTGAAATGGGATTTCTCTCTGTCTCTGTCTGCTCAGCAAAACAATAGTACCAGCAAAAAATAAAATGGCTTCAACTCAATTATGCTTCCATGGTCTTTAAAAGAGGATTTAAAGCAGGAGGAAAGACAAGGGAGAAATTAGAGAGGCAAACAAGAACCAATTGCATTGTAGTCCACAGGAGTGTGGCTCGTGTCTAAATTGAGATCTATTCAACGAAAAGAAAACGGCAACAGCGAGTTGGTTAATATACGTCGTCAATGATGACGCCTGGTGATGATTGGACCAGACTAATAACACTTGTGTGTGTACCTATTCTCTTTGGAATGGCTCTTTGGCAGCAGATTGCAACTGGGGTCTGTAGGCAGAGCGTTGCTGTGAAGACCCTGCTGCTGTTTAGAAGTAATCCCAATGGAGGAAGTCACTCGTCTCCACGCTTGGAAATCTGTACCAAGGGGCATACTATATGGTGGTAGTTAGAGTGAATGACTTAAATTACAGGCCGATGTACCAGTCAGATGTATCCTAGGGGAGATATACTATGGGGGGTGATGTGCCTATAAGTATGAGAAATCCTAGCTGCTACTCGCCAGCAGGCTTTTCGATGCATCCCTGGACTGTGTAATCACACGTTTGAATGACATTTTCTACCTCATGAAGTGAGGTAATTAGCTTCCTATGTGTTCATTCCCAAAAGGCGATTGCTGTCAAGACGATGCATTTCTGTCATAATTGACCAGTATATTTCATTTGATATATTTCATTTGATATCTTATACTGTATTTTATATTGTATATATTATTTTTAATAGTCTATCCTCTCTCATTGCACCATCGTTGTTGTTATTATTGTTGTTTGTTTTATGTCTTACCTTAGATGATTCATGAATTCCTCTCCGCGATCAATAAAGTACCCAGCATACCTGTCAATCGACATAAACCACTGCATATATGTGCATGCATAAGCTTGTGCGTATGCATGTGTGTGAGCGAGAGAGTGTGTGTGTGTGTGTGTGTGTGTGTGTGTGTGTGTGTGTGTGTGTGTGTGTGTGTGTGTGTGTGTGTGTGTGTGTGTGTGTGTGTGTCCTTAAACAACACCCATCAGCCAAAGCTTGAGCAGAGCTGCTGAGGAGCTGGCCAGGTTATCAGGAGTGTGTATTCCATGTTCATCATGTGAAGGTGCCTGGATGCGGGTGACTGAGAGCGCGCCCCCCGGAGGACCACAGGAGGGAGATGGCTCAACACCAGGGCATGCCGTTTATCCTCCAGTGGTGGAGAAAGTACTCTGACCTTACCTATGCTATAGAAATACTCTCGTTACTAGTAAAAGTCTTGCATTGGAATTGCTACTTAGGGACCAGTACAAGGGTATTCACATACATTTACATTTAGGGCATTTAGCAGATGCTTTTATCCAAAGCGACTTACAAAGTGTTGAAGGAGACAGCAATATATCACTGTGGTACATAAAGAAGCATTCATATTTATGAGAATAGAACGGGTTTCATAGTTGCTAAGTTGCCTGCATAGAATACCAAAAGTGAAAGTACTCATTATGCAGAATGGCCCATTTCAGAATAATATTATATTGGATTATAATAATTATTTTGCATTGTTAATTTAACAACGAGTAAAGCTGTCAAATGAATGTAGTGCAATAAATTTGCCTCCAAGATGTAGTGGAGTAGAAGTATAGTCGTGGAAAATAAAAATACTCAAGTAAAGTACAAGTACCACAAATGTAACGCGTGACGGCTTCAATAGCCTATGTAGCTACAAATAGCTACAGCCGATCGGGGTGTCGTTTCTGGTCTTCCATCAACCCTGAGCCTTTCATAACGCGGTGTCGGTGACGGTGACGGATGCCGTGTCTCTCCCCTATATGCCAGTAAGGGAGCGTAGCTAACATTCAGCCATTTGCTTCACTCAGGAGGCCGGCGTCGCCTGACAAGCGCTCCAGAGACGATCATGTGCGGAGGAGAAAAGACGCAGTGGCGGCGCCCGTGTAGAGGAGCGGGGCCACGAGGCGTGACGGGAAGACGCGGCACCGATGCGATGACGGCCACGGAAGACCGAAGGAGAGATGCTTCTGCCGCAGCCGCCGCTGATGGAGCGGTCCAATCATAAACCCAAAGCGCTGTCACAGGTGGGGGAGGAGACGAGAGGAGAAACCTTTAAAACGTAGATGTGAGAGTGGGCGCCGGTGTGTGTGTGTGTGTGTGTGTGTGTGTGTGTGTGTGTGTGTGTGTGTGTGTGTGTGTGTGTGTGTGTGTGTGTGTGTGTGTGTGTGCGTGCGTGTGCGTGTGAATAGCTGCCAGGTAAGTGGCCACTCCAGCTGTTGCATCCCACACCAGCAGTGTGGCCCGTCATACATACACACACACAAACACACACACACACACACACACACACACACACACACACACACACACACACACACAGATATACAGTATGTATGAGCACACAGGCGGATCAAGCTACACACACACACACATATACACACACACACACACACACACACAGATATATGTACGAGCACACAGGCGGATCAAGCTACACACACTCACACACACACACACACACATGCAAATGCCCATCCACACACAACACACACACACATACACAGGAAAACCTATGTAATAATGACGAACACAACCCTTTCTTCCCTTGCTCAGAGAGAAGTTGGTATGAGTTCCCCATCCAAGCGTGTCATTTAGACATTAGGAAGAATGTGTGTCATTGTGTTTGTTGGACCGGGATGTGTGTGTGGTGGGCAAACACCAGAGTGGCAAATAAAAGGAAATCATTAAATCGGAGATGAATAGAAAGAGAGGAGGGGGGATGGGTGGGCTGTGGGAGTCAGAGAGGATGCCATGCTCGCCCTCGCAGCCATGGAGATGGAGATGGTGGATCTCTGTGTAGCCTAACGTGGTACTGAGCTAGCGGCTCGGGGCTACTTGTGGAGGTGGTTTTGGCTCCCATCAATCCACAGCTATCTTTAGCGCAGGGCTATAAACATTCACAGCCCACTTCGTATAACAGCTGATCTAGGAATCTTCTGTTTCTGCTGCAACACACGCACACACACACACACACAAGAAGAAGTGAATCAATTTATTTGTTGCTGACCCACTTTTAAAGACACTAGTGCAGTGCTCGTTCAAAATGTATTGAAAAGCGTGCTTGTTAAGAACAGGCCGATCCTCTAGCAAACCGCTCATCCAAACAATTTTACCCGGGACACTGGCGAAGGAAGGAAGGACAGACGGACAGATGCACAGATAGACAGGCATACGTGCCTGACGGAAGGGAACCGATTGTTTGGCCTTCGGGATTATTGCTGATCCAAGGTTTTTCACACACTGGACACTGCATTTCCGTTGGTCCTCAGCAATACACCCACCAAGTGCGAAGTGGATCGAATGAACAGTTATCGAGATAATCAAAGAAATACATACATACATACATATATACAGTGGCGGCTGGTGATTAACAAAAAAAGCTCTTTGAAATTGAATTGTAAAGGCTCAAGAAACACAGGGACACCTACAGGTCAGGCCGAACTATATCATTACAGGAAGTAGACAAAACGTTTGTATTCACACAAAAATAAACAAAGAACTAATTGGAACGAATTGGAACATTTTTTTAATAAATGCAGACTACCATGCTGGCACATTGTACAAGTAAACATGTTTATTTCATAATTATTGTTTAAGTCAACTTGGTGCTCCAGCGTCCCCTATTGACGAGCCATCCCTGACTCCTCGCTAATTAGCTATTCAGGTCAAGGCTAGTTAGCTATTGTGGACCAGGCTAGTTAGCTATTGTGGACCAGGCTAGTTAGCTATTCAGGACCAGGCTAGTTGGCTATTGTGGACCAGGCTAGTTAGCTATTCAGGACAAGGCTAGTTAGCTATTCAGGACAAGGCTAGTGAGCTATTCAGGACTAGGCTAGTTAGCTATTGTGGACCAGGCTAGTTAGCTATTGTGGACCAGGCTAGTTAGCTATTGTGGACCAGGCTAGTTAGCTATTCAGGACCAGGCTAGTTGGCTATTGTGGCTATTGTATTCAGGACAAGGCTAGTTAGTTATTCAGTTATTCAGTCCTTTCTATTCTTTATTTATAATAAATAAATAAAGAATAGAAAGGACTAGGCTAGTTAGCTATTGTGGACCAGGCTAGTTAGCTATTATGGACCAGGCTAGTTAGCTATTCAGGACCAGGCTAATTAGCTATTCAGGACCAGGCTAGTTAGCTATTCAGGACAAGGCTAGTTAGCTATTCAGGACTAGGCTAGTTAGCTATTGTGGACCAGGCTAGTTAGCTATTCAGGACCAGGCTAGTTAGCTATTCAGGACAAGGCTAGTTAGCTAAGTTCAAACTACACAAGCTGCTATTGAGATGTGTGATTTGTTTTTAACATTCCATAACAGCAGCGCTTTACTGCAGTACATTGCACTTTCAGTGTAGAAGTTAGTACTGTTATTATTGTAATACTTGGGGAACTCTACCTACCCGGGCCAGCCACTGAAAATTGGCAAACAAACTTATTTTTTACAGCCTGCATGACTCTGCAGCAACGAATGTATAGACCGCTTTTTATAATAAATAAATAAAGAATAGAAAGGACTAGGCTAGTTAGCTATTGTGGACCAGGCTAGTTAGCTATTGTGGACCAGGCTAGTTAGCTATTGTGGACCAGGCTAATTAGCTATTCAGGACCAGGCTAATTAGCTATTCAGGACCAGGCTAGTTAGCTATTCAGGACAAGGCTAGTTAGCTATTCAGGACTAGGCTAGTTAGCTATTGTGGACCAGGCTAGTTAGCTATTGTGGACCAGGCTAGTTAGCTATTCAGGACCAGGCTAGTTAGCTATTCAGGACAAGGCTAGTTAGCTATTCAGGACCAGGCTAGTTAGCTATTCAGGACGAGGCTAGTTAGCTATTGTGGACCAGGCTAGTTAGCTATTCAGGACCAGGCTAGTTAGCTATTCAGGACCAGGCTAGTTAGCTATTCAGGACCAGGCTAGTTAGCTATTCAGGACTAGGCTAGTTAGCTATTGTGGACCAGGCTAGTTAGCTATTCAGGACCAGGCTAGTTGGCTATTCAGGACCAGGCTAGTTAGCTATTCAGGACTAGGCTAGTTAGCTATTGTGGACCAGGCTAGTTAGCTATTCAGGATCAGGCTAGTTAGCTATTCAGGACTACGCTAATTAGCTATTGTGGACCAGGCTAGTTAGCTATTCAGGACCAGGCTAGTTATCTATTCAGGACTAGGCTAGTTAGCTATTCAGGACCAGGGTTTTAGTTATTTGGGACAAGGCTATTTCCGGGAGGCTATTTCCAGTAACAAAGTGTTCCGAAAGTTACATCGCTGACGCTTGAAATGTTTTCTTTTGCAAAACAAGTAAATGTGGACAGACATGACAGACAGATATACAGAGACTCCTTGCATTATAATTAGACGAGGGCAGTGCCTGTTCAAAAAGTGTCTGTTTGGAACGGGCCGATTGCTTAGCCTCCAGTAAGGCTGCTTGCAGTTTTCTTGAGAACCGCTCATCCAAAACACTCAACACATTGTGACATATCTCGTTGAATTGCGTTTTAGTTAGGGGCACGCTGCTACGAACCATAGAGAGGAGTGCTTCTGCCCCGACGATTTTGCTTGGAAGCCCCGTCTCCTGGGCAGGCATACCACCGCTAGACAGACGAGACTCAGACCGGCGGTGATCACATCTTTAGTTCACTGTGCCACATCACTAATTAGGAGTGGGAATATCTGTACAACATCCAATATCTTTCGAACTTAAAAAACTAAGTTCAAACTACACAAGCTGCTATTGAGATGTGTGATTTGTTTTTAACATTCCATAACAGCAGCGCTTTACTGCAGTACATTGCACTTTCAGTGTAGAAGTTAGTACCAGGTCTAGTCTGTTATTATTGTAATACTTGGGGAACTCTACCTACCCGGGCCAGCCACTGAAAATTGGCAAACAAACTTATTTTTTACAGCCTGCATGACTCTGCAGCAACGAATGTATAGACCGCTTTTTATAATAAATAAATAAAGAATAGAAAGTCAAGATGTGGAAGTCAATGTTGATGTTGTGGCAGTGAGCATTCATTCTGAAAGCGACATCGCCGATGCTTGAAATGTTTGAGTTTAGCTAAAATGCCAAACCTACAAGACTACAAGGCTACAATACACTATTTCTCTTTTTTCATCTGTTCTTGAATGTACTGTGGTGAAAGTGAGCTGTACCCAGCATGCAGTTTGGCGGTGTAAAATTTAATAGGGGGTCCCTTCTCGATACACTACACAGTGAGTACTTCTGGCGGTATAGTGACGCCCTACTTATAAATATGTCTCGTAGATCTCAAGAGCTGGCACTCGACACCACACTAGACTTCCTTGGGGTCCTCAGCAACACGCCCACCATGGTTGAAGTCGGTCGGATGAGCGGCTCTCAAGAAAATCGAATATACATACAGAGACACCGCCAATTATAGTCGTGGTTCAAAGATAAAAATGTAAAACGATGTCATACATGATTTATACTCTACAAAGACTCATATTAATATATTCATGGAAGTTGTGTTAATTACATGCGAGTTAATTTAATCCTTTTCTTTCCCCCAAATTGTTGTGGCCTATATTCACTTCCATGGGGCTCGTAAATCAGCTCTCCCACGGGGACCTTGTTTGTGTACGCCACTTCCGACGCAAAACACAGCGTTTATAAACCATGTAGATCTGTGTCGCTACGCACAACCTCCGACCCTCGAAAACACATCTTTAGGATTACAATGGTCGGGGAACAAAATGACATCTCCGGTCCACGCGGCGAAAGTGGACTGCAGGAAATAAATCCTATTTTGCCGAGGCAACTCTTGCGTGGGCTTCTTGTTAATGAGGCCATTGCAGCGGTGTGTGAATACAAGTGTGCAAATAAATATTGTGTAAATAAATATACATTAGAGTGCCATCATCGGGAACTAATTATGAGTAAATATGAAACGATAAAAGGATTTGCAGGGGTTATTTGGGGACAATATAGACCTGACTTTAAGCAATGCGTCGGTACTCTCCACAGTCGCACTCAACGAGAGGATAAAAGCGTCTGCCAGGCAGGTCAAGGTTGTTTAATAGGCGTAGTAGGTGTATTGCACTGACATACACATAGACAGGTTTATGTGCGTATAAGCGTGAAGGTAGACATACACAGATTTGTTTGTTTACTTGTTTTAAGCAATGGCCACCAGGGGGCGACAAAACGCTTGAACGCATATAAACGCTTGCATTCGTCCACTTGCCTCCCTTCCTCCTACCCTGCCTCGGTCGTTTTTATTTTTATCTGACCTAGCTCCTTTTAAGCTACAATATGTATTATCGGAAAGTATTAATCTCGTTTGTGCTCCAAGATGTATTGTGTTGCAATGTGTTATTATGGAAAGCTACTGAGGTCCATTCCATTCTGATGTCTCAAAGGTCATCTTATGGATCAATCGTCAAGAGCAGGATGGAGGGAACGCTCCCAAGGTTCTGTTGGGAAGCTGCCTGGAAAGTTATTTCACCACATCATGTTTTTCCCCCCAAAACCCACGCCTTGTCCCGTGAGAAATGTAGCGTGATGTGTCAGAGGTGTGACCTGAATTTGGGCAGTGAGTCGCCAATCAGAGCACCATGATGTGTCCAGATGTGCTATTGGTGGACAGCTCAAACATAGGAGGTGAACGAAGGCAGGGGCCTAGGGGTGTGCGTGTATCTAATGAGCCATATAAAAATATATATATATGCATATTATTATAAGCCTTCTGATTCTGATCTTCTGCAGATCAACTCAGGCCTTTGTTCATCACATGAATAAAGACCTTGTAAAGTGTTTCTCTGCCTTCAAAAGTTGGAAACATGGATTTCAATATAAGAGTTTCGATCAGAGAGGAACACAACACCTCAACGCTCGTATTACGTTTCACATACAGCTATTAATTCATCAAATACCCAGAATATCATCAGAAATTCGAATAAATGAAACTTCTAAAACAGAACGCAAAATCTTAACTGGAGTGAAAACAAAATAGACTAATGGTTCTCTACTGCCACCAAGTGGAGGAATATTGATGATACAACCATTCATTGTGTGACTCATGCCTTATGCATTCCTTATACAACGTTCACTTCCAGTCATCAGAATGAGTGTATTAGTATGTATTGGTATGTTTTGTGATACCATGATGAATACATTTTCTTCAACCCAACTTTATAATAATAATAAATTAAACGTACAATGCGCTTCAGTCTCATCGCTTCAATCTCAGAGCACTACAGGGAAGAACAAACTAAGTAAATAAAGCAAAGGGAGTTGACTGTGAATACCCTTTCCTAAAGCATTCAAGCCAGGTTTTAAAGCAGTCCATACACTGGGGTGCTGTTACCTGTGCTCAGGGAGGGACTTCCATTGACGAGGACGACGACCCAGTAGCCCCCCCGCCACCCCCAATCTCCCATGGCAACCAGGTTGGTTCTGGGGTCCTGGAGGAGCAAGGCGAGGGGAGAGGGCAGTAGCTCCTCCTAGCTAAGTGTTGAGGTGTCCCTGAGCAAGACACGGACCTAACCCCAACTGCTCCCGATGAGCTGGCTTGTTGCCTTGCATGGTTGACACCGCCGTCGGTGTTTGAAGGTGTGTATGAATGGGTGTATGTGAGGGTGGTATTGCAAAACCGCTTTGGATAAAAAGCACTGTTATAAATGCAATCCATTTGAAAGACATCAGGCCAACCACCCTGACATGCAAGTGCGTTGCAATAGCCCAGCGTTGAGGAGACAAAAGGCCTGGATACATTTTTCTTGTCATGTTCCTGAGGTGGTAGGAGGTCATACACAGGTGTTTTGAAAAAAGCATCTCCCAAATGCCCTAAATGTAAATGTAATGTGTTTGAAGTGGTGGTTGTAGGTGGGGGAGGGGTCCAGTTGTATGAGAAGGATCGGGAACGAGAGAAGGAGAGGGGAATATCTTCGTCGCGGTGATGGCGAGAGGGCCTTATGGGGGAGCACCAAGTGGTTCCTCGTCCAGACCCTCATCATCTCGGGTGGTGAGACAGGTGCAGTGCAGGCAGCGGAGGGAGAGAACAGAAGGTGCCATTTTCAGGCTGGGTGTTCATTTTATAAGCAGTTTTCCAATACAGGAGCAATGCCTCGTTCGTGGACCTACTTACGACTTATAATTGATTAATGTATAATGCGCAATATTATTAAAATGGAAGCAATTGCAGCATTCTCATACAGTCACGAATATAGCCCCAAATCTACTATAGGGATGTATAGGGAATGACCTCTCACATGTTTGGTGGTAAAAGGTCTTATTTACCACAGAAGTGTATAATAGGGGCAAACACAGGTGCATCTCAGGATGTTAATTATGGGCACTGGCATTCCTACAGACCCCTAATTAACTTAATGAGCTACACTTGAGCTCATTAGCTTTATTTGTTACCCCTGCTATTACACGTCAGTGGTAAAGGCCTATATTGACAATCCCAGCGCCTCCCAACCTTTCCGCGCCACGGCTTATAAAAAGGCACATCACGATCCCAAACTGAAATTCAAGGCACGCCAACATCAAGTTGTAGGGCATGATTATGAAGAATGCCATAGTTCACACACAACAGACAACACCAAAAAAAACCCATCATAAATAATAGAGTATCACATGGATACAGGTTCATAAAATGACAGGCAATTGCGCTATGTCATTATCCGATTTAAACAAACTGCTACTAACTTGATAACATTTCAACCTTCCATTTAAGGATTTCGCTAATGAGCAGAAATGTGAAAAATTCCTGCCATGTCTTGTCGATAAAGGTGTATTTTAACTGCAGCATGAGCCAGTCCAAAAACAAATTAAGTGCAAATGAATTGAATGTGCCAAATGTTCACCCTATCATATCTATGATATAATTTGGAAAAATGTATTCATGGGTTTTTATATATATTTTATATGTATATATATATATGCATACATATATATGAGAAACATATGAGAAAGTATTGAGGGAAGTATCACATTCATCTTTTTGCTTATCTACTCAATCCACGCTTTGGACGCTATAGACTATTGTTATTAAATCAGAGATGACAATTTAGCATTTTCAATGACCCCAAACTGCCCGTTATCATAGATGTGAAGCTGGGGAACAGATGCTTTTTTCCAGCCGTGTGTGATTAATAAGCAAGTTCCTCTCCCTGCTAGTTCTCTCCTATTACATTCAGAGTGGGAGAATTCCCCCAGGGATCAATCAGTCATGATGTCAGATTATGTCCCTTCATATTCTCTGCCTCGTGTCACAGTGAAAGATCTAACGTTTTCTTTGTACGCTCTGGGTTTGGCAGATAAACATTAAGTCAGATACATATTTGTCGACAGTGTACTTTGCAGCTCTGACAGAGCAATCTAAAAGCAGTTATGTCATGTTATGATAATAGTTTTTACATCTTTCTCATAGCACTACTATGACTACAGGCCTATTGTGCTCATATTCCATTAGGCGGTAATGTTATTTTCATCTATTTATCATGTTCATTTTGATAAGTTGCATACTAAATGATAACGATGGTGCTCAAATTAGTACCAGAAAATGTTTCACATTTGGGTAAAACAGATTTCTAATTAAAGACATATTCTATAATTCCTTCCAATTTCGTGTCGTTTTGTGTTTTCTAAGTTAGTAATAGACATTTAATCCTCACTAAACGTGATATAAATTACAATTAATGCACTCAAACAACAAATTCCCCCAGAAATGTATCTCTACTCTATACAGGCTCCCTCCAACAGCCTGCATCATCATGTTCAAATCCTTGGTGTTGGAACTCTGAGTAGTCAGTGCATCTGTGTACCCTACTACCCACCCACATGCCATCTAACCCTATGCCCACAAATGAGCCTCTACTCAGGAGAACTCAATGGTCTTTTGTGTTATGTGTGGCCAGGGAGACTAGCTAGATACAACGTTTCTCAGCTCATTACATTTACATTTAGGGAATTTGGCAGACGCTTTTATCCAAAGTGAAAGTAAACACAAGTAAGAAAGTAAGTACATTTGTCGAAAATACTAATGGGATCATTTCATGAACAAATGAACATGCGTGTGGTACCTTGATAGTGGAATTATCATCAATAAATAACTGAAGACACATCTTCAAGTCACTATAACTAAAAATAAGTAAAATCTTTGCAATTTGTTATTGGCAAAATTGTTCATTGAGATCATAGGCCTATTAAAGATATACTCTGTATTCCTTTTTTCTATCCACTTACTCTTGGTCATGACTTGAATTTTAACATTTACTAAAAGATATATATGTGTAGCCTACTCTTCAATGTGTGATTTGATATTCATGTCTTGGAATTTTGTATGTGTATAATGGAAATCAGTATCTGGAAGAGAGAGAACACACTTGACTCAGAGCCCAAGGACAGTATTAATTAATGTTAATATCAGATAATAATAATAATAACAACGTACATAGGTATATTGTAATTGAGATGTGAGTTGTGGGTTCATATAATTATATTTATTTATGTATACAACAACAGAGGCACCAACACCAACAAACAAGCTAGATTTATCCAAATCAGAGCTATACAAAACAACATATATATTATATTATATTGATACAATACAACAAATACTAGCATCGCCTAGAGTTATACAACATATAATAATGATTTGTTTTACCAACAACAATCTATATAACACCTTTAACTATACAATCATAATATCATAATGATTTAATCTCACAACAACATATATAATATATTACTGAAAGTCATCATTCTTCTACAGCTGTTCGCAAATACTAACCATTTGCACAATAATACTCAATCAAGTTATTATATACATGCAGAAGGGCATAATCATTATTCATCAGTCCTATGTATATGTGGATCTTTTCTAGTGCATACTGATATATTATCTCCACATTTATTCATTTGTGTTTTGCTTCTGGTCACTATTTGTGCAAATTGGATACGCAGTCTGCTGACCAATACTGAACTGCTTCTGTCCTATTGCTATGGTCTATTTGGCCAAAGGAATTAGAGCTGGACAAATGACAGCTTCTGCAGCAAGCTTGTGACTGGTTCTAATATCTTTGGCCGCATGAAGTTAAAAGTAAAGTGACTAAAAGTGTTACATATTATTGTGGAGAAAGTAATTTTAATACATTAATGTTTAAATAGGCAAAGTGCTTTGATCTCACAGTATCTCAAGTTAACTATTCAGACTTCAGCAGTTATTTCTTGTAAATCTGGGGTATTGGAAAATTACAATGAGGGTTTACGCAATATCACAGTTGTGTTTTGTTGGTTTTTTTTGCCCCCCCAATATTTTTGTATCACCAGCCCCCTCTGATGTTCACACTGTATACAAGGTGTAGCTCATAACATTAATAATGGGTCAGTTTGATTCAGGCATGGCAGTGTTCCAGTATATCCACAACTAGTCCAGTCCATGCTGGTGCTGTGACAGACATCAATAAACGGTGCACAGTGCTCTGTTCTCAGACACAGGATATCCAGGGGGAGACGGGAACTGTTTACCCAGCGCTTGGTGACCATTCCTGGATACAGAGCTCTGTGGCCCAGAGGCCCTGCCTGGGTACATTACATGCAAACTTTTCATGGACATAAGTCAATTTGTTGTGCAGAGAAAATGTGAAGGTTTTGTGAAAAGGTTATAGAATGCAGGTTGTGAATAACTCAATTCACTAGAGCAGGGGTCGGGAACCTTTTTGGCTGGGAGAGCCATAAAAGCCAAATATTTCTAAATGTATTTCCTTGAGAGCCATATAGTATTTAATAAAATGTAATGCAACTTTATGCGTGCATTTTTTAAGTAAGACTAACAAAGTCCTGTGTTGTCACAATGCCACTGCTGTGGCTTTTCCTGTGTTCACAGAAGGAATGGAGAGGATCCTGGATGTGGTAATAATAACTGTTTATTTACAGTCTCAACTTAAATAACGCGTTGATCAACATATAACTTAATATAGTCGCCCGTAGTCCGCTGTACGGTGGGATTCCAGAGGGGGTTTGGCGGTTGAAGTCCCTCCGGTCTTCTGTCGCCTGCCCAGCCTCTACTACGCATGCGTCATTATAGCGTTAATTGCACTCATTCGCTACAGCTGCGTCACATTCCAGGCATTCCTGCCGCTCCGCTCCCCCTGTCACTGCGCGACAGCGCTAACCACGCCCCCTCATGGCTCACAAAGACATACATTTTTAAAACATTCTAAATAATACTAAAACATGTCCGATGTAAACAAGCCTGGATCCTCTGTCTCCTCCCCTCTGTTTAATACCGTAATACCCATTTTAATATCCATTTTCCATATGTTTATAACTAAACATTTTGTAATTTCATTACAATAAGTGAAAACAACACAAATCTACTTAGTTGTTTTCAGAAGATACTCACAAATCAAGAAATGATCATGGAGCAAATGGGGATCCTGGTAAAGATTGTGTATGACCTAAAACGTGTTCAAGTGGAGGAAGACGACACCACACCATTCTGAACCGTTTACTCTTGCCAATGTGGATGACCTCCAAAGTTTGAACTTGAGGATGTGGAGTTCAAGAATGCTGTGGTAAGAATCATCTTTCATAAAATAATATACAGTATATGTAATTATTGCTGTGTTAAACTGCCACAGAGGGGAATTATACTAAAAGGGTAATAATTGAACAATGTTATTTGAGTGATTACATTTATTTATATGTAGAGTAATACATTGTTATTGTGTGGTACTAGTTGGATCTACATGATGTCTTTATATTAGCATTGACACGCTCTAACCTGAGGTAATGTCATTATTATTATGTGACGGGCATGGCAAATGTCACAAACCTTTTCTCATGTAATGTATTATACTGTGTATACATCAAATGTGTGGGCTTTGTGCTCACATTGTCCAACAGACCACATTGCTATCCCAAAGAGTGGCACGACGATAGCCAAGGAAAGGGTTTGGAGAACTGTGGTCAAAAGTTTTTACTAATGTAGTAGGCATATGGTTTTGCTTTGGACAAACACAGAAATGCTCCCTCCTCATGATAATAAGCAACTTTTCATTGTTATATACACATGCTAAAATTTAAGTTTAAAAATGTTTTGTTTGCTGATGAGCAATACATAAAAAGAAAACATTATGAATCATTTGGTCAAAATAAACATAACTTTCAGGTACTATCTTTTATCTCTCCAGTATTTAATTTGTTTTAACTGCTGTCTGGAGTAACAGGCTCACCGCCAATGCCACCAGCAGTGGTTAAACGTCAGCTCCATCTGGTGAGAGATAGATACGGAGGGAGAAGAGCTAGGCATCAAATTAACCAGCCCCAATAAGCCTGGTGGCTTCAGACTTCATTTATTTATTCATAAAATTAATTCACTTTCAAAGTGTGTGTGTGTGTGTGTGTATTTAACTTAATAACATTTAGTTTTTCACACATTCACTATATATAGTAGTTATTGTATACTTACTTTATTATATGTAAACATGCATGGTTGGCTATTCTGTGTAAAATATAGGCAAAAAATAAAAACATACGTTTGGGACACATTTGCTGAAGATTTGGCCTACAACTCCCCTGACAAGTATGGTGAACTTGTGGCAGACCTGGCGAGAGTCAACACCGCTATTTCAGGCTATTTCAGATGTAGGCCAAACAAACTGAGGCTTGGGCCTCATGCAGTGAACCTCTGGCCCAGACATGTAGCTGACATCCGGCCCAGGTCTGGCAGAGTTCTGGCAGCCAGACCTGCCGAGAGTCAACGCAGTAATTCAGGCTAAATGTGGACCATCAGAACACTTGGCCCAGTGTGGGCCACATCTGACATGCAGCATCTGACCACAATATCAATCGCAATGTGGCAGTGTAAGGGACCTCCAAACCCACATGACGTGGTCAAGGTATGGCCTTCAAGACCTTGTAGGGTTCGGGGGACGGCTTTTCTTAGTGCTTTCACTAGACAAAGCAGTTCATTTCCAGACAAATTTGGACAACAAGCACATGGATATTCATAGATATGTTCAAGTCCAGCCAGCTTCGTTTTGTGCAGTTCAATCACGTGATGTCACATATTCACACACCAGCACCCTACAAACATCTGTTGAGTGACGTGACCGCAACATGTGGCTTGGTCCACCATCAAACACAAAAAGCCATGTGTTCCAGAGCAATGTCCTATAGAACAGATGGATGACTTGAAATACAAGATGGTTGGTCAATTCAAGCGCAGGTTGGGTACTTGGGGTGCGGTGACACCAGGTCATTGACCCTAACCAATCTGCTTTCAACAAAGCCTGTGCTTCTGCCATTTGTCGGCAGGACCACAGGCCTTAGATGAGCTAATCTATGGCTAACCACACTTTTGCTCTGTGATCCCCAGAAGCCTCACCCACTGTGTAATGTACATATCTATGGTCACTTCCTTCTCTTCTCCATTGCATCATGCGTGTTACTTAGCGCCAATCAGTCATATTGAGACAGGAGTTGGGTGTCTTGGTGCAAACTTTGTTTGATTTGGATGCCACAAACCTTTGAGGTAAAGGACATCCAGTTATCCAAGTAATACTGCTTAATGATTCAATGTATGTAAAGTTATGTGTGTACAAGGCAGGAAGTAGGTCTATAGGCCTGCCCTGATACAGTTCCAAATGTGTGCTGGGAGTTACTGGACGCCAAAGCTCATTAATTATCCTCAAGCGAGGGCTTGGGTTTCTCCTAAGAAATCCTTGGAACCGGCCTTGCGGACACAGCATTGATTTAAAGAGCTGGTTCTAAATGATGTGGGGGGGGGGGGATCATATCTTCTCAGCCATCTTTAATACCCACTATAGGGGTTTGCAGTCTGACCTGTCTAGTTTTCATCGCAGGGATTGATATAGCTGGTCAGAACACTCTATGGTACGTCTTTAGAAAGGGGTGAGGATGGAGCATGGGGAAGGCGTGCTCTCTGTAGTCTGAAGAGGCTAAGCCACTGGTGTTAAGGGACCAGGTCTTCTGCAATGTGCACTCCAAGGACCTCAGTGCCATAACAGTCTCCACAGCGGAGCCGTTGTTATATAGTGGTGAGTGTGCGGAGAGTCATTTTTCAACAAGTCAACAAAAATCTGTAGTTTTGTCCCCATCTCAATGTAGACAAATTGTTGTCTTTACACCAGGCCCCCAGCCACTCTACTTCTTCTCGGTATGCCAATTTCGTTGTGTTGTTCTTGTTGTTGATAATTACGTTGGTTTGTGGTACTAGTTGCCACACTGTTTCGTGGTAAATCAGCAAAATTATGCACAAATTCCACTCATTCAAATGACCCACTTGGAACTATCTGAAACTTCATGAAGCATGTGAACGTTGAGCGGTTTGACCCCCCCCCCCCCCCATAAACAATCTCTCTCTCTCCCTCTCTCTTCCGCTCTCTCCATCTCTCTCCCTCCCTCTCCCTCTCTCTCCCGCTCTCTCCCTCTCTCTCCCCCTCTCTCCCTCTCTTGGGCTCTGAGTCAAGTGTGTTCTCTCTCTTCCAGATACTGATTTCCATTATACACATAGATGACCTCCAAAGTTTGAACTTGAGGATGTGGAGTTCAAGAATGCTGTGGTAAGAATCATCTTTCATAAAATAATATACAGTATATGTCATTATTGCTGTGTTAAACTGCCACAGAGGGGAATTATACTAAAAGGGTAATAATTGAACAATGTTATTTGAGTGATTACATTTATTTATATTTGTAGAGTAATACATTGTTATTGTGTGGTACTAGTTGGATCTACATGATGTCTTTATATTAGCATTGACACGCTCTAACCTGAGGTAATGTCATTATTATTATGTGACGGGCATGGCAAATGTCACAAACCTTTTCTCATGTAATGTATTATACTGTGTATACATCAAATGTGTGGGCTTTGTGCTCACATTGTCCAACAGACCACATTGCTATCCCAAAGAGTGGCACGACGATAGCCAAGGAAAGGGTTTGGAGAACTGTGGTCAAAAGTTTTTACTAATGTAGTAGGCATATGGTTTTGCTTTGGACAAACACAGAAATGCTCCCTATGCATAATACAGAGAGGCCGCCGTCAACACCAGCTCGACAACGATCCGTGGTGGTCCGTGGGCTACTCGGCTTACAACAACACCACCACCAGCAGCAAGCAGCAGGCCTGGCGACGCAGCACACAACAGAGAGCTGAAGCTAAGAGCTGAAGCTAAGCACGATAGCACAGCGCGGTCATTTATTATCGTGTTACCAAACAAATAAGAGCAGCTTACCTGTACGAGTCCGTGTGTGTCAGAATAGCGGACGTGTGTGTGTGAGACGGTGGCGATGCGTTACATCCACTTCCAGGGGACAGCCTCGCTGAGCTGTGAAACGCCTCCAAGGGCGGGGAGACGGAGGCGGGGCGGCGGAGCGGCGGCGGGGGCACCACCCATGAACCACGTCACGCCGTCCACTACCGAAGCGTAGACCGGATCAAATAAAATAGGTCAACGTCGTGGACGGGGGACGGACATCGGTCAAGTGGCGGTCGATGTATTGCAATGTATTACAAAATGTCAAAATAAATATAGAAATAAATGAAATAATAATAATAATAATAACAACAACGACAATAATAATAATAATAATAATGTAATAATAATAATAACAACAACAACAAATAATAATAATAATAATAATAACAACAACAAATAATAATATAATAATTAATAATAAATAATAACACAACAAATAATAATAATGATACAACAACAACACCAACAACAACAATAATAATAATGATACAACAACAACACCAACACCAACAACAACAATAATAATAATGAATTACAAAAGTCATACATTCTCTACAACGTCTGAAATAAACATTGGAATAATACAAATAAGTAATATAACAGGAGAAGGGGGATAATCATCTTCACAGTCCCCTATGAAGTGATATTAGTGTCAACATAATATACAACATTATTCATGCTGTTGCTCTGGTCTATTTGGCCAAAGGAATTAGAGCTGGACAAATGACAGCTTCTGCAGCAAGCTTGTGACTGGTTCTAATATCTTTGGCCGCATGAAGTTAGAAGTAAAGTGACTAAAAGTGTTTCATATTATTGTAGAGAAAGTAATTGTAATACATTAATGTTTAAATAGGCAAAGTGCTTTGATCTCACAGTATCTCAAGTTAACTATTCAGACTTCAGCAGTTATTTCTTGTAAATCTGGGGTATTGGAAAATTACAATGAGGGTTTACGCAATATCACAGTTGTGTTTTGTTGGTTTTTTTTGCCCCCCCAATATTTTTGTATCACCAGCCCCCTCTGATGTTCACACTGTATACAAGGTGTAGCTCATAACATTAATATGGGTGTGTTGGATTTAGGCATGGCAGTGTTCCAGTATATCCACAACTAGTCCAGTCCATGCTGGTGCTGTGACAGACATCAATAAACGGTGCACAGTGCTCTGTTCTCAGACACAGGATATCCAGGGGGAGACGGGAACTGTTTACCCAGCGCTTGGTGACCATTCCTGGATACAGAGCTCTGTGGCCCAGAGGCCCTGCCTGGGTACATTACATGCAAACTTTTCATGGACATAAGTCAATTTGTTGTGCAGAGAAAATGTGAAGGTTTTGTGAAAAGGTTATAGAATGCAGGTTGTGAATAACTCAATTCACTAGAGCAGGGGTCGGGAACCTTTTTGGCTGGGAGAGCCATAAAAGCCAAATATTTCTAAATGTATTTCCTTGAGAGCCATATAGTATTTAATAAAATTTAATGCAACTTTATGCGTGCATTTTTTAAGTAAGACTAACAAAGTCCTGTGTTGTCACAATGCCACTGCTGTGGCTTTTCCTGGGTTCACAGAAGGAATGGAGAGGATCCGTGGATGTGGTAATAATAACGCTGTTTATTTACAGTCTCAACTTAAATAACGCGTTGATCAACATATAACTTAATATAGTTCGCCCGTAGTCCGCTGTACGGTGGATTCCAGAGGGGGTTTGGCGGTTGAAGTCCCCTCCGGTCTTCTGTCGCTGCCCAGCCTCTACTACGCATGCGTCATTATAGCGTTAATGCACTCATTCGCTACAGCTGCGTCACATTCCAGGCATTCCTGCCGCTCCGCTCCCCCTGTCACTGCGCGACAGCGCTAACCACGCCCCCTCATGGCTCACAAAGACATACATTTTTAAAACATTCTAAATAATACTAAAACCCGATGTAAACAAGCCTGGATCCTCTGTCTCCTCCGGCTTCTCAACTAATACCCATTTTAATATGCATTTTCCATATGTTTATGACTAAACATTTTGTAATTTCATTACAATAAGTGAAAACAACACAAATCTACTTAGTTGTAATTCAGAAGATACTCACAAATCAAGAAATGATCATGGAGCAAATGGGGATCCTGGTAAAGATTGTGTATGACCTAAAACGTGTTCAAGTGGAGGAAGACGACACCACACCATTCTGAACCGTTTACTCTTGCCAATGTGGATGACCTCCAAAGTTTGAACTTGAGGATGTGGAGTTCAAGAATGCTGTGGTAAGAATCATCTTTCATAAAATAATATACAGTATATGTAATTATTGCTGTGTTAAACTGCCACAGAGGGGAATTATACTAAAAGGGTAATAATTGAACAATGTTATTTGAGTGATTACATTTATTTATATGTAGAGTAATACATTGTTATTGTGTGGTACTAGTTGGATCTACATGATGTCTTTATATTAGCATTGACACGCTCTAACCTGAGGTAATGTCATTATTATTATGTGACGGGCATGGCAAATGTCACAAACCTTTTCTCATGTAATGTATTATACTGTGTATACATCAAATGTGTGGGCTTTGTGCTCACATTGTCCAACAGACCACATTGCTATCCCAAAGAGTGGCACGACGATAGCCAAGGAAAGGGTTTGGAGAACTGTGGTCAAAAGTTTTTACTAATGTAGTAGGCATATGGTTTTGCTTTGGACAAACACAGAAATGCTCCCTCCTCATGATAATAAGCAACTTTTCATTGTTATATACACATGCTAAAATTTAAGTTTAAAAATGTTTTGTTTGCTGATGAGCAATACATAAAAAGAAAACATTATGAATCATTTGGTCAAAATAAACATAACTTTCAGGTACTATCTTTTATCTCTCCAGTATTTAATTTGTTTTAACTGCTGTCTGGAGTAACAGGCTCACCGCCAATGCCACCAGCAGTGGTTAAACGTCAGCTCCATCTGGTGAGAGATAGATACGGAGGGAGAAGAGCTAGGCATCAAATTAACCAGCCCCAATAAGCCTGGTGGCTTCAGACTTCATTTATTTATTCATAAAATTAATTCACTTTCAAAGTGTGTGTGTGTGTGTGTGTATTTAACTTAATAACATTTAGTTTTTCACACATTCACTATATATAGTAGTTATTGTATACTTACTTTATTATATGTAAACATGCATGGTTGGCTATTCTGTGTAAAATATAGGCCAAAAAATAAAAACATACGTTTGGGACACATTTGCTGAAGATTTGGCCTACAACTCCCCTGACAAGTATGGTGAACTTGTGGCAGGACCTGGCGAGAGTCAACACCGCTATTTCAGGCTATTTCAGATGTAGGCCAAACAAACTGAGGCTTGGGCCTCATGCAGTGAACCTCTGGCCCAGACATGTAGCTGACATCCGGCCCAGGTCTGGCAGAGTTCTGGCAGCCAGACCTGCCGAGAGTCAACCGCAGTAATTCAGGCCAAATGTGGACCATTCAGAACACTTGGCCCAGTGTGGGCCACATCTGACATGCAGCATCTGACCACAATATCAATCGCAATGTGGCAGTGTAAGGGACCTCCAAACCCACATGACGTGGTCAAGGTATGGCCTTTCAAGACCTTTGTAGGGTTCGGGGGACGGCTTTCTTAGTGCTTCACTAGACAAAGCAGTTCATTTCCAGACAAATTTGGACAACAAGCACATGGATATTCATAGATATGTTCAAGTCCAGCCAGCTTCGTTTTGTGCAGTTCAATCACGTGATGTCACATATTCACACACCAGCACCCTACCAAACATCTGTTGAGTGACGTGACCGCAACATGTGGCTTGGGTCCACCATCAAACACAAAAAGCCCATGTGTTCCAGAGCAATGTTCCTATAGAACAGATGGATGACTTGAAATACAAGATGGTTGGTCAATTCAA
Organism: Coryphaenoides rupestris; assembly: GCA_002895965.2. Lineage (NCBI taxonomy): Eukaryota > Metazoa > Chordata > Actinopteri > Gadiformes > Macrouridae > Coryphaenoides > Coryphaenoides rupestris. Next base: position 104,898 of record PIJE02000514.1, on the reverse strand, counting down.
GCGCAGGTTGGGTACTTGGGGTGCGGTGACACCAGGTCATTGACCCAACCAATCTGCTTTCAACAAAGGCCTGTGCTTCTGCCATTTGTCGGCAGGACCACAGGCCTTAGATGAGCTAATCTATGGCTAACCACACTTTTGCTCTGTGATCCCCAGAGCCTCACCCACTGGTAATGTACATATCTATGGTCACTTCCTTCTCTTCTCCATTGCATCATGCGTGTTACTTAGCGCCAATCAGTCATATTGAGACAGGAGTTTGGTGTCTTGGTGCAAACTTTGTTTGATTTTGGGATGCCACAAACCTTTGAGGTAAAGGACATCCAGTTATCCAAGTAATACTGCTTAATGATTCAATGTATGTAAAGTTATGTGGTACAAGGCAGGAAGTAGGTCTATAGGCCTGTCCTGATACAGTTCCAAATGTGTGCTGGGAGTTACTGGACGCCAAAGCTCATTAATTATCCTTCAAGCGAGGGCTTGGGTTTCTCCTAAGAAATCCTTGGAACTGGCCTTGCGGGACACAGCATTGATTTAAAGAGCTGGTTCTAAATGATGTGGGGGGGGGGGGATCATATCTTCTCAGCCATCTTTAATACCCACTATAGGGGTTTGCAGTCTGACCTGTCTAGTTTTCATCGCAGGGATTGATATAGCTGGTCAGAACACTCTATGCTAGTTTTAGAAAAGGGGTGAGGATGGAGCATGGGGAAGCGTGCTCTCTGTAGTCTGAAGAGGCTAAGCCACTGCGTGTTAAGGGACCAGGTCTTCTGCAATGTGCACTCCAAGGACCTCAGTGCCATAAACAGTCTCCACAGCGGAGCCGTTGTTATATAGTGGTGAGTGTGCGGAGAGTCATTTTTCAACAAGTCAACAAAAATCTGTAGTTTTGTCCCCATCTCAATGTAGACAAATTGTTGTCTTTACACCAGGCCCCCAGCCACTCTACTTCTTCTCGGTATGCCAATTTCGTTGTGTTGTTCTTGTTGTATGATAATTACGTTGGTTTGTGGTACTTCAAAATTAATTAGAATTGTGTGTATTATGTTGCCACACTGTTCTGGTAAATCAGCAAAATTATGCACAAATTCCACACATTCAAATGACCCACTTGGAACTATCTGAAACTTCATGAAGCATGTGAAACTGCGGTTTGACCCCCCCCCCCACCCCAATAAACAATCTCTCTCTCTCCCTCTCTCTTCCGCTCTCTCCATCTCTCTCCCTCCCTCTCCCTCTCTCTCCCGCTCTCTCCCTCTCTCTCCCCCTCTCTCCCTCTCTTGGGCTCTGAGTCAAGTGTGTTCTCTCTCTTCCAGATACTGATTTCCATTATACACATACAAAATTCCAAGACATGAATATCAAATCACACATTGAAGAGTAGGCTACACATATATATCTTTTAGTAAATGTTAAAATTCAAGTCATGACCAAGAGTAAGTGGATTAGAAAAAAGGAATACAGAGTATATCTTTAATAGGCCTATGATCTCAATGAACAATTTTGCCAATAACAAATTGCAAAGATTTTACTTATTTTTAGTTATAGTGACTTGAAGATGTGTCTTCAGTTATTTATTGATGATAATTCCACTATCAAGGTATCACACGCATATTCATTTGTTCATGAAATGATCCCATTAGTTATTTTCGACAAATGTACTTACTTTCTTACTGTGTTTACTTTCACTTGGATAAAAGCGTCTGCCAAATTCCCCTAAATGTAAATGTAATGAGCTGAGAAACGTTGTATTCTAGCTAGTCTCCCTGGCCACACATAACACAAAAGACCATGAGTTCTCCTGAGTAGAGGCTCATTTGTGGCATAGGGTTAGATGGCATGTGGCGTGGGTAGTAGGGTACACAGATGCACTGACTACCCAGAGTTCCAACACCAAGGATTTGAACATGATGATGCAGGCTGTTGGCAGGAGCTGTAAGAGGAGTGAGATATGTAGAGGATACATTCTGGGGAATTGTTTTCGCAGTGGCATTAATTGTAATTTGTATATCACGTTTAGTGAGGATTTAATGTCTATTACATAACTAGGAAACACAAAACGACCACGATAATTTGGAAGGAATATAGAATATCGAATATCGAATATCGAATAATAGAAACTCCTTTATCCCGGTTGCCATCAGGGCTGTACATATGCATCCACCTCAGGCGTGAGAGGAACAAGGGAGACACAGCGACCTGAGGTCAACACACGGATCACCAATGCTAATGGTGACACAATGGCCTAAGGTTCAATACAGCCACATCACTCCAGCAATCCTGCACTATTATCACTCTATCACTTATCCACTTTATCACTTATCACTTATCACTTTACCACTGGTCACCTTATAATAGTATCCTGACCAACACCTGCTGACAACAGTAGTCCACAGTGTAGACCTTCTCTACCCCTCACTGTAGTATTTGGTAATATTTTACCATGCAGACAGCCTTACATTACTGTAGTTATTGGTAATATTTACCATGCAGACAGGCCTACTAATTACTGCCAAACGCTTGTTGATACATGTTTGTTTGTTTTTGTTTTTCTCAATGCAGTCCCTCCTAGACTGTAATATTGGTGTGGTGGTATAATTTCTCCCCTCCCCATGTGTTCTTCTGACTTGTATGCCTGCACGATAAAGTGCGCCTCGGGGATAATTAAAGTCTTCTTGAAATCTTGAATCCTTGAATCTTGAATATGTCTTTTAATTAAGAAATCTGTTTACCCAAATGTGAAACCATTTTCTGGTACTAAATTGAGCACCGATTGTTATCAATTAGTATGCAACTTATCCAAAATGAACATGATAAATGAGATGAAAATAACATTACCGCCTGAATGGAAATATGGCACAATAGGCCTGTAGTCATAGTAGTGCTATGAGAAAGATGTAAAAACTATTTATCATAACATGACATAACTGCTTTTAGATTGCTCTGTCAGAGCTGCCAAAGAACACTGTCGACAAAATATGTATCTGACTTAATGTTTATCTGCCAAACCCAGAAAGAAAACGTTAGATCTTTCACTGTGACACGAGGCAGAGAATATGAAGGGACATAATCTGACATCATGACTGATTGATCCCTGGGGGAATTCTCCCACTCTGAATGTAATAGGAGAGAACAAGCAGGAGAGGAACTTGCTTATTAATCAGACACGGCTGGAAAAAAGCATCTGTTCCCCCAGCTTCACATCTATGATAACGGGCAGTTTGGGGTCATTGAAAATGCTAAATTGTCATCTCTGATTAATAACAATAGTCTATAGCGTCCAAAGCGTGGAATTGAGTAGATAAGCAAAAGATGAATGTGGATACTTCCCTCAATACTTTCTCATATGTTTCTCATATATATGTATGCATATATTATTATACATATAAAATATATATAAAAACCCCATGAATACATTTTTCCAAATTCTATCATAGATATGATAGGGTGCACATTTGGCACATTCAATTCATTTGCACTTAATTTGTTTTGGACTGGCTCATTGGCTGCAGTTAAAATACACCTTATATCGACAAGACATGGCAGAGGAATTTTCCACATTTCTGCTCATTAGCCCAAAATCATTAAATGGGAAGGTTGAAATGTTATCAAGTTTAGTAGCACGTTGTTTAAACGGATAATGACCATAGCGCAATTGCCTGTCATTTATGACCTGTATCCATGGTGATGACTTCCTATTTATTTATGATGTTTTTTTTGGTGTTGGTCGTGGTGTGAACATGGCATTCTCATAAATCATGCCCTACAACTTTATGTTGGCGTGCCTTGAATATTCAGTTTGGGATCGTGATGTGCCTTTTTATAAGCCCGTGGCGCGAAAAGGTTGGGAGGCGCTGGATAGTCCAATATAGGCCTTTACCTACTGACGTGTAATAGCAGGGGTAAACAATAAAGCTAATGAGCTCAAGTAGTACTCATTAAAGTTAATTAGGGGGTCTGTAGGAATGCCAGTGCCCATAATTAACATCCTGAGATGCACCTGTGGTTTGCCCCTATTATACACCTCTATTATAAACCTCTGTGGTAAATAAGACCTTTTACCACCAAACATGTGAGAGGTCATTCCCTATACTTCCCTATAGTACATTTGGGGCTATATTCGTGAATGTATGAGAATGCTGCAATTGCTTGCCATTTTAATAATATTGCCGCATTATACATTAATCAATTATAAGTCGTAAGTAGGTCACAAACGAGGCCATTGCTCCTGTATTGGAAAACTGCTTATAAAATGAACACCCAGCCTGAAAATGGCACCTTCTGTTCTCTCCCTCCGCTGCCTGCACTGCACCTGTCTCACCACCCGAGATGATGAGGGTCTGGACGAGGAACCACTTGGTGCTCCCCCATAAGGCCCTCTCGCCATCACCGCGACGAAGATATTCCCCTCTCCTTCTCTCGTTCCCGATCCTTCTCATACAACTGGACCCCTTCCCCACCTACAACCACCACTTCAAACACATTACATTTACATTTAGGGCATTTGGGGGAGATGCTTTTTTCAAACACCTGTGTATGACCTCCTACCACCTCAGGAACATGACAAGAAAAACTTATCCAGGCCTTTTGTCTCCTCAACGCTGGGCTATTGCAACGCACTGGATCGTTGTCGAGCTGCTGTTGACGGCGGCCTCTCTGTATTATGCATACGACTTATATTCCGGATGGATGTTGAACGTGATCCGTGTGTAATGTCGAGGCCTCCGGTGTCTCTGTGTGTGCTCCTCGGCTGGGGGATATAGACGCAGAGGAGCGGCGGCGGCGGTGGCGTCGTGCTAATTCGTGCTAACGTACGCGTAGCGACTAACCCGCTATCTTGGGTCATGATGACGCTCAGTCTTTGACACGAGATCATAAAGACACGACTGTCTGCGTCTGTTGTTGTTCCTACGACCACCGAGGTGATGGTTATTTGCCAGTTAGCCAGCAGTGGGAACGGGATTTGACAGCAAACGCTAATAAATTGACAATTCTCCCAATTAAACACGACTGTCCGTGGCCTGTTACCACAGCAGTGGTGTTTAATGTGATCCTATGGACAAGTGTTGGAAAATGGTCTGTGTACGAAGCTTCTTTTGAGGCATACTGAAGACAAAACGACAGTGAGGTGAACAAAATGTTGTGTTTGGGTGTAGATTTGTTTTGCTATGTTTTGTTTTGAACGCCACCAGAGACAGATATGATGCGTTGGTGAGACAGGGCAACTTAGTGTTAAATACTAGATTATAGATGGAGGCCATTTCTGTAGTTGGATGGTGTCCTACACATCACATTCATACTAATACAGTAGTGAGCTTGGAATAAGGACGTGGTCTTGTTTACCAGGATGTGATGGGTGATCAATAAGAGGCGGGCATGTGCCACTCCTCTGAAAATACATTAGAGACTCCATCTCCATCACATGCTTTTTCTTAAGGGGGAGGGAGAGAAGCAGAGAACCCTTGCCTCTCCATGTGCAGTGTTGTCAAGACACTCATCATGACCAGCTATGCAACTTGGTTTTTTATATTATATACAGGACAATGATATGTGTTTTAAACGCTTCATCTTTTACTTAACCACCGCATGCTCATGAATGTGAAACATACTGGGTTCAGGTTCAGTTTGTATTCAAATGTATGCCCAAGGCTTGTCTTTATTTATTTTTCCGGCCCACACCAAAGCATCATGTGACACAACTAGTTATTATGACCTGGTACTGTGTGTGTGTGTGTGTGTGTGTGTGTGTGTGTGTCCATTTGTACATCACCATTGGACATGGTGATTATCTTGTGGTATTGTAATATAAGAAAGTTATTATTTACTTGTATGTGATCTGTGTACATCAGTGACAAAACATTCATGAAACAATTGTATTGCATTTTAAGTTCAGCCTTGTGTAACAACATGCATGTTATAGTTCTTGCCCAATTTAAATTGGTGATTATTATGAGACACGCATATCATTTAAACTTTTGTAATGCTGCCGCTGGTGCAGATGACGGAGCACACCTGGGAATAATCCTTGTTGACGTTCCTCTTTGATTGTTTCCAGTTGAGCACCTCTTTGAGGAAGCCCGCCCACTAGAGGCCACCATGGGGGACGATAGTGAGTGGATGAAGCTTCCCGTCGACCAGAAATGTGAACACAAGGTGAAGGACTTGTTGATCAGCCGCCAACACACCGCGTCGATCACCTCCCTCACCTCCCTCTCTTAGAGCAATGGAGACATTCAGAGGCGTCAACAGTCAAAGTGTGCTTCCTTTGACGTTGCGACTTTATGTCTGAGTCTTCATATTGTCTGTAATATCCTCATCCCTGGAGTTTAAAATGTGCTGTTGTCAAACATTAGCTTTTTAATTTTAAAGGACCTTGCCAAAAAAACTATTTTCACGATATCACCATTACACTGGTGATTCTCCTGTGTCTTTAACAAGTGTGCACACATAAACACTAGATATAGAGGGTAGAATATCATACTGATTTATATCCTTTTCTACTGTAGATCTATGAATGTCTGCTCATATTGTTTGTCTTCCTCATGCCACTCCTGAACATACAATCAAACATAAATATGCACAGATAATCTTCTCAATGCAACAATCTCTCTTGTCTATCTCTGTCTTGCTATTTCGTATTTGGGTCACTATCCTAGTTTGTGTCACTATCCCAGACTCAATCTTCCTCAATTGAAAACAAGGACAGAACCAAGTAGAAGTTAGACTAACTTATTCTTCCACCCAACCCCTGTTTTTCTCTCTCTCTCTCCCTCTGTCTCTCTCTCGCCACAATAGGTCTGGAAAGCCCGTCTGAACGGCTATGAAGAAGCCCTAAAGCTGTTTCAGAAAATACAGGATGAAAAGAGTCCAGAATGGGGAAAATACCTGGGACTGATCAAGAAGTTTGTCACAGACTCCAATGCTGTGGCTCAGCTGAAAGGTCTGGAGACAGCCTTGGTCTTTGTGGATAACGCACATATCGCCGGAAAGTAAGTCACTGCTCTTTAAAGAAAGCAATTGCAAAAGTGTGAGAGATCACACCTGGGACCCACTGTGGTCCATTTTTTTTGATGTGGTTGAGGTGGTTTAGACCAGTGGGGGGGGACACACGACAGAATACCATTAAATATTGGTTTTGGTGAGAGGCCCTCCAAATTAAATTCCGCCTAGGGGCGGCCCTGATTGTGGGTCCCGAAGCCAGACCAGTTGAGAACCACTGGTTTAGACCATGTGCTCTGTGGGAATGTTTTCATACTGTGACACACCTGTGGAGGTACTTTTGGCCCAGGAAGTTATACTGTACTTTGTCATTACCAGTTATTATCAGAAAAAAGGCGATAATGAACATTTCTGTTTGCGCGTTGCCGGTTCTTCATATCTTCCAACCCGATCAATCATTAGTCATCAACATCATCTCTTACAGTCGCAAACATCCTAGTGGTCAAATGAAAAGGGCAAGACATGTCAGCATACAACCTCCCGTGCTGCACTCGGCCGCACGGCCATAGACCGCACGGCTGCCATTTGTTTTCCGTGCGACGATAGGGAGACACCGAGGGAAGATGCAGGAATGACGTAAACGTCGTGCCATGAATCATTTGGGTAGGAAGCTTGCCTCTTCGGCCTCTTCCTCCTCTTCCTCCTCTTCTGTTCTGTTGCAGCAGCAGCGGTGGCGTAACCTGATGCTAGGCTGAGTGTTACTCTCGCCCAGAGTCTGCGTGCGTATCACATTCTGCCCAGATAATGTACACAAAGTACAGCGTGCTGTTAATGGACTGCTAGTCCAATGGTCGATTGGATTGTTGTTGTTATTATTATTATTATAAGGACACACGACTGAAGCAAGTGAGGTGTGTTGTGTTGATCGAAGTAAGAATTCAAATGGTAGGCAAATTGGCTGGAACATACTAAGCCTAGGGACATCCCATCTGTAAGCAGTCAAGCGACGGGACTCCAGTGACGCAAGCGGACTGGTGTAAACAGCAACCTCCAACCAAATAGTTAGATGATTGAGTTTTACATTTACATTTAGGGCATTTGGCAGACGCTTTTATCCAAAGCGACTTACAAAGAGTACATTTGTTGAAGGAGAGGCAGCAATATATCACTGTGGTACCTGAAGATAAGAATAGAGCTGTTTTCGAGCATTCATATTTACGAGACGAATAGAACGAGTTTCATAATTGCTAAGTTGCCTGCATAAGTAGCTGGGCAGGCGTGCATTCTAAGCATGATACAACATCTGAGAACGAACAACAATGCTAAGTGCCATTAATAAATGTTAAGACATATAAACACACAGGTTAGTGCTAGGGCGGGGTTATGTAGAGTCCAGGTGAACTCTGGACTCTACAGTTATTAACCAGTGGTTAATAACTGGGAATAGCAACGGTGTGTTTAGTTCTCTTCTCTAGAGGTCAGAGTACAGTGTAAGTCATATATGTGATTGTGTACTCTCTTTTTTGCAGCCAGAGATGTTTCAGCCAGACTTGCCTATTGTGAATATAGGTTATTGCTCCTTTTCCATTGGATTACTTTAAATAGATGAATGCCTTCTTTTGTATTGTTAATTGTTTTTATTCTATATGTCTCTGTAAAACATTCAACTTATCGAGAGTTTAATGTTGACAAATATCACAATAATCCAGACAACAACAAATCTTGTCTATCTTACTAACTAACAAACAAACTAACTAATTAACCCCTGGTGGTCCCCGCCTTGTGCCGCAGGACCACGGGCGAGGTGGTGTCCGGCGTGGTCACCAAGGTGTTCAACCAGCCCAAGGTGCGGGCCAAGGAGCTGGGCTCGGACATCTGCTTGATGTACATGGAGATCGAGAAGGCGGAGGTGGTCCAGGATGAGCTGCTGAAGGGGCTGGATAACAAGAACCCCAAGGTGGTGGTGTCCTGCCTCGAGACCCTCCGGAAGGCCCTCAGGTCAGTGTAGTGTCACGGGGATGTGGGGGGGTCTCTGGTTCTTGCCCCACCCCATGGGATGGACAGGGAACTGTACTTAATTTTCAAGCACTCATAATCGCTAGGTTAATAGAACAAGTTTTAAGCACTCATAATTTCTAGGTTAAGGTAGGATAAGATGCTACACAATGCTATGTGCTATTTTTTAAGTGCCGGGACATGCAAACCTACATGGTCTTCACCCTCCTTTTTGTGTCCAGTTGGAATACAAATTTGGGCGGTGCTATTTTTATTAAATTATTAATGTATGGCGGGTGTGTCAATCAATTTTTTTACATTTATTTTGTGTTCGTCCCTTCGCACAGTGAGTTTGGCTCCAAGATAGTGACACTGAAGCCGGTGGTGAAAGTGTTGCCCAAGCAGTTTGAGTCCAGGGAGAAGGCGGTCCGCGACGAAGCCAAGCTCTTGGCCATAGAAATCTACAAGTGGATCCGAGACGCTCTGAGACCCCCGCTGCAGAGCATCAACTCCGTACAGGTCGGTGGCTCGGTCCCACGAGTTAAAACTGAAACGTCATTTACATCAGGAAAACTATAAATGGGTATCTGCTTATTGTCTTACAGTTGAAGGAGCTCGAGGAGGAGTGGGTGAAGCTGCCGACGTCGGCGCCCAAACAGAGCCGCTTCCTGCGCTCCCAGCAGGATCTCAAGGCCAAGTTTGAGCAGAACCAGTCCCAGAGAGGAGATGAAGTGGATGGTGAGCACTCCAGAGTCACAGAGAGCACGCTAGGCCCAGGAACCTCATGCTTTTCACTTTGCTTTATGTGGAACGGGGTGATCTGTAGCAAATGTGTTCATGCAATGGGTACTAATGCAGTTGTTTGCATCTCCACCCCCCCTAATGAAATGCAGATGCATTATTCCGTTACGTCTGTGTTTTCCTACTGTGTCCTTCAGATGTATTTTCTTGTTTCTTTTTTAAGTGCATTTACATTTAGGGCATTTGGCAGACGCTTTAACCCAAAGCGAATTACAAAGAGTACATTTGTTGAGAGACACTGCAATATATTGCTGTGGTACATAAAGTAGACACTTGCACCACCGGGCTATTTCCACAGTGGGCACACGGTGATTTGTGTGCCCGGATCACTCGCTCAGTTCATGTTGTTGTTGTTGACTGTTTCGCTCCGCTGTCATCAGGGGAGGAGGAGGAGGAGGACACGGTGGTGGCGGTGGATCCCTATGAGCTGCTGGAGGCGGTGGATATCCTCGCCAAGCTCCCCAAAGACTTCTTTGAGAAAATAGTAAGCAGCATCAACACGCCGTACTGAATCTAAGCTCTCCAGAATAAGAGCCCAGCTAGCTGGAGCGCTTGAGTTAATGGAATATTCGTTCAAGGATTATGTGTACGATTCCTGCGGGCTTTTTTTGTGGTTTGTGGTGGATAACAGTTTTGTGCGCGTGTCTGACGTTCTACAGGAAGCCAAGAAGTGGCAGGAGAGGAAGGAAGTGCTGGAGACCGTGGAGATGCTGGCTAAAAACCCCAAGCTAGAGGGCGGAGACTACGGCGACCTGGTCAGAGCGCTGAAGAAGGTGAGAGACCATGGACATCACCAGTGTGCTCTGTGAGACCACCACTACACTGCTTTGTGCTGCATTGACTACACATGATTATTTAAGCCATATGTATGATTTAATCTATTTATTGATTTAAGTGTATTTGATATGATGTATATTTTATGTTTGCTTCAGAAGCATATCTGCACTGTGAACTCACAAGTCTTGTGTTACAGGTTGTGGGGAAAGACGCTAATGTCATGCTGGTGACCCTGGCAGCTAAGTGCCTGGCTGGTCTGGCCACTGGCCTCAGGAAGAAGTTTGGAACTTACGCCACACTTGTAAGTGTAATTAATTACGTTAACGTTAATGTGTAATATACGGTACGTTATGGAGTATCATTTGCTGTGTTTGAACCTTTTCATGGACAAATGCTCAAATTAAGGAATTCATCTTTAGTTATATAATCAAGTCTTCAGCTGAAGGTCTTTTAAAAAGTTGCTTCTGCATCCAAGCCAATACAAAGTGATTTGGCGGCTGGTCTGCAGTTCATTGCATTGTCCTTATTACCATAATTGACCAATTACACCTAGTCTGGGTCTCTTTTCATTCCATTGACCTCACATAATCATTAACTCTGTTCTCTGCTGTCGTCTACGCCCTCTAAACGACCATCCTCCTGCTAATGTGTGCGGCGCCCGGTCCAAGGTGGTGTCGACGATCCTCGAGAAGTTCAAGGAGAAGAAACCTCAGGTTGTGCAGGCCCTACAAGAGGCCATCGACGCCATCTTCCTCACTGTGAGTACGGTGTACCAAGAAGTCCTCCGATACGCTAGGATGTGATTTATTACATCTAATATGGGGTGGTAGTATATGGTTGACAAATGTCCAATTGTGGATGTCATTGAGAGATATAATGTTAGTAGCTATAGCTTTCAGGGGGTCACTGTGAAAGAACTTTCCAATAGTAAATGATGGCAGACACGGTGTTCTGCAGAAGTATCATGATTACACAAACCACAAACTTTCATGACACTATTGAATACTGATACTAGGGACATCTAGTGGTTAGGATGTTGGACTCTCAGACGAGAAAGGGATTTTCTTCATATACATTTTTTTTATTCCCCCTCTCAGACCACCCTCCAGAACCTGTCGGAGGAAATCCTGGGCGTGATGGACAACAAGAATCCCTCCATCAAGCAGCAGGCCTCGCTGTTCCTGGCCCGCTCCTTCAGACACTGCACCCAGGCCACGCTGTCCAAGAATGTCCTCAAGCCCTTATGTGCGGCCCTCATTAAGGTCCGTTCCTCCTGCTGGTTCTCCTCCCTTTGGTTTGTGTCTTCCTGGACAGAGGACGGGCTCTTCCTGAACTGTGGATTCACTGTTGCTTTGTCCATTTTTTATTTTTTCCCGCAGCAAGTGAACGACTCCGCCCTGGAGGTTCGAGACGCCGCCTTCGAAGCCTTGGGCACGGCCATGAAGGTGATCGGGGAGAAGGCCGTCAACCCCTTCCTGTCTGATCTGGACAAGCTCAAACTGGATAAGGTGAGAAGGGAGAGAGGCAAGAGTGTTGGGTCCAATGGATGAACGGAGTTTGGCAATGGAGAAATGTTAACGGTTGGAGAACGGGTGGCGCAGCCCATGTATCAACTGACGTGTGCATTCCGACAAGCCTGCACCCCGTTTTGAAATGACTCTTGCCTGAAGGCTAAGACCCTACCTTCGTTTCTATGGTTGCAGATAAAGGAATGCGCAGATAAAGTCGATCTCCCCGGCGGCAAACGCGGTGCGAGCGGAGGAGACAAGAAGACGCCAGCAAAGGCCCCTCCCCCAACAGAGGCTCCGCCCAGGTCCTCAGGCCCGCCCAAGAAAACGCCCGCAGCGGCGGCCAGTAAGGTAAAACACTTCATCAATACCATCACCAAAAATATTATCTTAAGATAAGATCAAACTTTATTAATCCCGAGGGAAATTCTTGTATTGTATTCATGAATTATTGCATTTTGTGTTTAATTGGTACACTGAATGGCTGCTGTGACGAAGGTGGCTACAGCTGTGAAGATAATTAGTTTTCTGTGTTTTCTGTCATCTTTAGCCATCAGCAGGGCCCGCTAAGAAGGGCAAGCCAGCCGCCGCCTCAGGGGGTAAAGCTAAGAAGGGGGTGGAAACCAAAGAGCTCATAGAAACCGAACTGGGGGTGAGTTTGAGTCCCAAGTGGCCGTTCTCCATCTTGTCCACCGGCGGGTTTACCCTCCGTTTTGTCATCATTAAGTGTTCTATGTTTATGGCCTGACTCTCTCTCTCTCCGGCCGCTGTGGTGGTTTCAGATCGAGGTTTGTGAGCAGAGGGCGGCGGCGGTACTTCCTGCTTCCTGTCTGTCGCAGCTCGACTCGGCCAATTGGAAGGAACGACTGGCCAGCATGGAGGAGTTCCAAAGGGTAACTTGTTCTCCCTTGCTTGTTATATGCTGTGTTGGAGCCCGTTCAAACGGCGTTCATTTTCCAACTCTCTACCGCGTACTCCACACTGAGTCTCCGCTAGCTTGGCACCCTAACGAAATTAGCTCTTAAGGGAATTTAATTGGGCCGTTTCCAATGAACGTTGCATCGGAAATTGTTCCCAAGCGGTTATCCCTTCCTGACAATTTTCATATCCGAAAGCTCATCATGGCGCTAAGCATCGGTGCGGAGCCACACACCCCATTACATTAGGGGTTTCTCAGTGGTCTCCTTGGATACGCAGAACATATTTGTCACCACATTTGTTTGTTTATTGCCGCGAGCGGAGCAAGAACTAATGAATATCCGGAGTCAAGTGTGTTGACGGATGGTTGTGTCTGTCTGCGCAGGCCGTGGAGACCATGGATAAGGTGGAGATGCCCTGCCAGGCCTTGGTGAGGATGCTCGCCAAGAAGCCCGGCTGGAAGGAGACCAATTTCCAGGTAAACGTCGCCATGGTGTTCAGTTAGTTTGCAACGTGAAGTGTTTGTATTCCGGTGGTTAAAAATAACCTCGGCCTCTTATTAGGGGTCCTACGTAGTAGGAACCCTATTGTATTTGGCGGTATTATTATTATTTTCTCTTACTATTCTTTTCCTTGGTTTGGTCAAATAGCTAAAAAAGACCTTGACCAAAAATGCTATAAATGACCATGTCCAAACTACAGACCATGAGTAACTATGCCAGAAAGAATGACTATGATTCGTCCATAGGTGGCGCTACAGTAACCGATTCAAAAGGAAAATTTCAAAATGCTGCCATTTCTACCCCGTTTGATGAAACTTTATGAAACCAGGTATCCTTGTATATTTCCTCATGGGGAACAAATTTGCCTCAAGAACCCATAAAGTCCGCCATGATGGATTTTTCTGCAGGTGGAAAATGTTGCTAAAGTTATAAAAATTAACTTAAAATCTAGCGTAGGTCCGATAGGTCTGAAATGGCTCATGTACATGTAGGATGCAGGTCCTCTCATAGGGTGTTAACAGCTAAGAGATATATTCCAAAATGGCGGGAAGAATGGCATATCAATAGGAAAAAAAATATGCACAATGTTCAAGTGTTTATAACTTGTTGCCACAATAAGCTAGGGACTTGAAGCGGACTGGGCATTAAGAGGACACCACCAAATTGTACCATGTCGGCTCAGGTGTTGATATCTCAAAAAACATGGAAACTACAGGCATTTGAAATTTGACCATTTTGGTGGTAAGCTAATGCTAATGCTAAAATAATGCTTTAAAAATCATCTCCTCATGAACGCTTTATCAGATTCAGGCAGCGATGCACATGTGTACTCTTGGGAATATTCTCCATCAAGGGGGATAAGGGCAAGTCGTTTCGTAAAATATTGTGTACTATGTGGCGTTATAAAGTTAGCGCTTTATGCTAATGGTCATTCATATTTCAAAGTCATATTTCTCATGAACCGTAAATAGAATCGTCTCATGAACGAGTATGTAGATTCTCCAACATCATGTCTAAGAAGTGCGTGAAGGACAACGCGATACATGGTAGATGGCGCTGTCATTAAATCAGGTCTGGAACCATGGAACCGTTGACCTTAGAAACATGCTTCTTTCGGTATGTGGGTTCTTGTAAGTTAAAGGACATGAGATTTAACCCATCGTGGGCTAGTTAGCTTCACTTTGACTCCAAATGTCATTAGCTGGGAGGCATTCGATGACACAATCAGCCGTGACCTCATCTGCTGGACCAACCATTAGACCTCTGCCAACAGCTTCAGCCAGCCCAACTCAAATCTACGGCAAAGACAGCATTACATTTACATTTACATTTACATTTAGGGCATTTGGCAGACGCTTTTATCCAAAGCGACTTACAAAGAGTACATTTGTTGAAGGAGAGGCAGCAATATATCACTGTGGTACCTGAAGATAAGAATAGAGCTGTTTTCGAGCATTCATATTTACGAGACGAATAGAACGAGTTTCATAATTGCCAAGTTGCCTGCATAAGTAGCTGGGCAGGCGTGCAATTCTAAGCATGATACAACATCTGAGAACGAACAACAATGCTAAGTGCCATTAATAAGTGTTAAGACATATAAACACGCAGGTTAGTGCTGGGGGGGGGGTTATGTAGAGTCCAGGTGAACTCTGAACAGGTGGGTCTTGAGTCTCTTGTGGAAGCTGGCGAGCGACTCGGCCGTCCTGACATGAGCCGGGAGCTCATTCCACCACTGAGGAGCCAGAACCGTGAAGAGTTGGGACTTGGAAGAGCGATGTTTGGCTGTTTTTAGTGAAGGCGTACCAGTCGTTTGGCAGAAGTTGCCGAGCAGAGTGCTGGGCCTGGTTTTTACCAAGCTTGGCCATGTTAGTAGGACCCCGCATTGCTGCCTGCAGCTATATTTATTGTTGTTGTTGTTGTCCTTCAAATGAAAGAGGTCTGTAGTCACTTTATTTGATCGTGAACAAGCTTAAGATCCTGGACTACGTAGTTTCTTTTCATGTGTTTCTATCCTGTATGTGTATGTGACCATTAAAGTTCTTGAATCTTGACATCCCGTCCGCACGGCCTGTAGGTGATGCAGATGAAGCTCCGCGTGGTGGCGATCATCGCCCAGAGAGGTCAGTTCTCCAAGACCTCCGCCTTCGTGGTCCTGGACTGCCTGGTGGACAAGGTGGGAGACGTCAAGTGCGGCGGCAACGCCAAGGAGGGGCTGACGGCCATCGGAGAGTCCTGCTGTCTGCCGTGGACCGCCGAACAGGTTGGGTGTCCAATATCGCTCTTAGTTTGTTACCCTTTTGCAGTGTGTTTTTATTATTATGGTAAATCGCAATATGACACACAATGGCACAAAGGTCTCATGGCTGTTCAGTGTAATTGCTGTTTTACTTTCTCACCAATATGAACATGAGTTAAATTGATGAGGTTGATGTCTACCAATTTCCCTACATTAATTCGCCACACTCCCTCCAATGCCCCTGTGCCCTGATCGACCACTCCAAGGTTGAGTCTTTCAAAGTAGTTAAGGACCAATTCCAATGCGAAGGTTTCCACCTTCCCACACAGGGCTTTAGACATTTTAAAATATTGACTATGTATGACACTTCAACATTTTGTGTTTTTTTTTGTCAGGTGGTATCATTGGCTTTTGCCCAGAAGAACCCTAAGAACCAGGCTGAGTCTCTGAATTGGCTGGCCAACGCCATGAAGGAGTTTGGCTTCGCTGGGTGAGTGTGAGCTGCCTGCAGGCTCACCGCTGGACCATGGGCAGCGTTATGTGGGCTTAGAATATATGTGTGATCCAAGGCTGAATTGGCTTCATAATGCTCAGTTGTTTTTTAATTATGTAATAAAAAAGTCCATATAAGCATGCATGTTGTGTTTGTTCACTATAACATAGTATTAATGTTAAAAGTCACGACTATACATGGATACTGATATTTCATTTATACTCTACTTTACTTGGGAGGGGGATTGCAATACGCCACTAGGCGTATTGCTTTGGTATGGCATGCATATCGATGACTATTCATTTGTTCTTAGACTCTGTGGTGATCTCATGTACGCTCTGCTCCCACTCCAGGATCAACGTGAAAGCCTTCATCAACAATGTGAAGACGGCGCTGGGGGCCACCAACCCGGCGGTGCGCACGTCGGCCATCACCCTGCTGGGCGTCATGTACCTGTACATGGGCGCCCCGCTGCGCATGTTCTTCGAGGACGAGAAGCCTGCCCTCCTCTCGCAGATCGACGCAGAGTTTGAGAAGGTAGCCCCTCCCACTCCCCTTCCCTTTTTTTATTTTCATGGAGCTTAATAATGGTCTTGGTTTTTTTTTTGTATGAAATGTCTGCTGTGCTTTCCGTCCATATTTGAGGGCATTCAAAATGGTCATGTGGAACAAGCTGTGAGAGAGGAGTAGTCACTATGTAGAAGGAAAAACAGGCTTATTTGCACAGATTAAATACATTCAATAGTCATTAAATTTTCTCGTCTCCTTTTTTTAAAACTTTGTAAACAGTTTTCCTTAACTGTTCCTTAATTCAACTCCTGCACATAGAATGTGTTATCAAGAATTAAACTGTGCAGCCCATTGCTGTACAACCTGTTACAGATGCACTTGTGATATCACTGCTCTGCTTCCAATGTGATTGTGTGTATGTGTATATATATTTTGCCAAAGCGATGTTTAAATCTCAATGTGCTGGTTAAATAAATCCGACTGGTGTTCGCGAAATAGATGCAGGGCCAGTCACCCCCGGCAGCCATCCGTGGCACCAGGAAGTCTGGCGCCGAGGAGGAGGGTGACGATGGGGAGGAGCCCGAGGATGAGGCAGCGGCTGCAGTGCCAGACATCATGGACCTGCTCCCCCGGACAGACATCAGGTGAGCCCCGCTTAACCTCAGCGCCTGGAAGTATTCATTATCATCGTGTGTCAATGTCAAGTTTTCATGCTGTCGTAAAGTGAAACAAAAGCAATCTGTGCTGTGTTTTATATTGATTGATCGATTGATCTCACTCTCTCTCAGCGATAAGATCTCCTCGGAGCTGGTGTCTAAGATTGGAGATAAGAACTGGAAGATCAGGAAGGAGGGTCTGGACGAGGCGGCCGCCATCATCTCCGAGGCCAAGTTCATCACGGCCAACATCGGAGAGCTGTCCCTGGCCCTCAAGGCCCGACTCAACGACTCCAACAAGATACTGGTTAGTAGTAGTAGATGTAGACTCAAATATGGATTGTTGCATGTATGATGCACAGGGCCAAGTTTAAGTTAGAAGGTGTTTGTTTCTCAAATTGGAGTACGCGTAAACCTCGGGATAGGGGGTGTGCTTGAAAATGGTCAAAAAAATGTGTCCCTTTTTTATTTTACTGTTAGTTATGTACTGTTGTTAAATAATTCCATCCTCATAAAATCAGTTGAATTGGAATAACACCTTAAAAAAATTAAGCCGACAAAATCTGCATACTACAAGTAAAGGACAAGCCCATGTTTTTCGCACTAAACTCGGTATGTGCACCACCCATTTACTATTCATCTCCACACCGAATAGCATGCACATACATTCTTTATTTATTTTTCTATATTTTTTCCCCTCCCCAAATAGTTTTTTGTGCTGGTGAAAGGGGAAACGAATATTGTACTTCGTAAAAAATGAAAAATAGCTTGACAACCAGAGCTAGTGCAAACGATGTATGCAGTTTCAATGACAAGCACAGTCTTAAAGTTACAAACGTGAGCACGTCGCCTTGTCTACGTGCATGAATACAAGGTGGCGTGCACATTTCCCGCATTTCGCCTGAGCGCCCAGGGCTAGCGGTGGTGGCGCCGGTGGTGGCGCAGGCCCTGATGGAACCTCTCTGTGTGTTGCGTCTCTTGCCCTCCAGGTGCAGCAGACCCTGACCATGCTGCAGCAGCTGGCCACCGCCATAGGCCCCGGGCTGAAGCAGCACATCAAGCCCCTGGGGATCCCCATCATCACCGTGCTGGGGGACAGCAAGGTACACGACGCGCACATGTCTACTCTGCTTTGTGGAGTGAAGTGGGGATAAGATGATGTTTTTTAGATTTAAAACTCAACTGAGAAATAACGTAATCACACAAAGGGGGCAGCAGTAACTCAGGAGGTAAGAGCGGTTGTCTGGCAACAAAAGGTTGCTGGTTTGATCCCCGGGCTCCACCTAGCTAAGTGTCGAGGTGTCCCTGAGCAAGACACCACCTAACCCTAACTGCTCCTGACGTGTTGGTTGTTACCTTGCATGGTTGACACCGCCATCGGCATATGAATGGGTGAATGTGAGGCAACTGTAAAGCACTTTGGATAAAAGTGATTTATAAATGCAATCCATTTATCATTTACAAAAGCATTGAACAAACAAAATAAATTAAATAAATTGCATTTAGAGTTGAGGCTGACAGTGATAGCTGGGGTCTTTCCTCAATGCCCCAATCATGGCTAATGATTTCCCCCCCCCCGACACCATAACCACGCTATTGTAGGCCAACGTGAGGGCTGCTGCCTTGGCAACGCTGCAGGCGTGGGTGGAGCAGACTGGGATAAAGGATTGGCTCGAGGGAGATGACATGTCCGAGGAGCTGAAGAGGGAGAACCCCTTCCTTCGGCAGGAGGTACACACACACACACACACACACACACACACACACACACACACACACACACACACACACACACACACACACACACACACTTTAACTCCACCACCATGGTCTTCTCAGCAGCGGTTTTCAGGGTGTGTGTGTGTGTGTGTGTAGCTGCTGGGCTGGCTGGCCGAGAAGCTCCCCACAATGCGGGCGGTGCCAGGGGACCTGATGCTGTGCGTGCCCAACCTCTACGCCTGCCTGGAGGACCGCAACGGGGACGTTCGCAAGAAGGCCCAGGACGCCCTGCCCATGTTCATGATGCACCTGGGCTTCGACAAGATGACCAAGGCCACGGGGAAACTCAAGGTACCTCGCCGGGCCAGCCCTGTGTGTTCCAAAGTTATTTTAGTTTTTTTGCTAATAATCTCGTGCGTGTGTCATTCTCTCTCGCTGCCTGCAGCCTTCGTCCAAGGACCAGGTGGCGGCCATGTTGGACAAGGCCAGGGCGGTGATGCCGGCGAAACCCGAGGCGCCCGCCAAGGCAGGGAAGGGCCCTGCGGGCAAAGGGGCAGCAGCAGGTCAGTTGTACCCGATGGAGCTGAACCCCTTACACTACAGGAATCCTCACTTCTCCAAGTCGGTGGCATTTAGAAGGTGTCTCCATGGTGGTCTCTGTCCGCTGCAGGCTCCAGGCCTCCGCCCGCCGGTGACGACGCCCAGGAAGCCAAACCCGAAGCCAAGAAGATCAGAGGAGGAGGAGGAGCCGCTAAGAGGGTGAGTTCACATCCTGTCTGTGTTCACCGTTACAGTGATCCATCTCTATTATTTACTCACACAGGTGCAGAGCATATAGATATACATGTATATGTAGTCATATGGTCATCTAATCTCAGCCCTAACCCTATGTAAACTCTTTGCAATGTTCCCAGATTGTTGAATCACATTCACGTATGTAAAGGGCCCTTATTTTACCACCAGGTGTGAAATTGCCATGTGACTAGCCTCTAGTGACGTCACAAGTGGGAGCGTCTGCCCAGATGTGTGACGGATAGATACGCCTACCAGTTGGTACAGTCCACTGTGGTAGGCAGGTCGACCGCTCTAGTCATCATACATCTGTGAGTGAGTGGGCATTCCCGCTTGTGATGTCACTAGAGGGTAGTCACGTGACAATTTTGAAACGGCTTGTAATGGCTAATCACACACACACTCACCACCGATAAAATAGGCCCCTCCTATGTTCTTTAAACGTTGTTAAAGATCTGCACCTGTGTGTGAATACCCATCCGTGTTGTTTTTATCATGTTATTGTTGTTTTCATCATGTTATTGTTGTTTTTTATGATTTTATCAGACATTTGTTGTTGTTTTCTCCATCTCCCACCCTCCCTCCATCCTTACCGTTACCGTGACGTCCACCCGTGATGCGGTGGTCTGTCCCCGCCCCTCCAGCCCCCCTCCCCTTGCGAGGAGCCTCCTTCCACAGAGAAGGACGCGGGTACTGGTAGTAAAAAGGCCTCCGCAACCAAGGGCAAGGCTGCTGCTGCTGCTGGTCAACAGGTAGCCGTACAGACCCCCAAGCTACGCTGGGGGGCTAACAAGTGTCCCTCTCATGGAATCTGGCTGTTTTCTTCCGCTCACACGCTAGCATGATTTATAGATGTATTGTCATACATTGATGATGCTATTTCAGTCGGGCTGATATGGTAAATATGGACGATATGGTTGCGATTATTATTGATGGATATTGCGATTGTGATGAGGTGGGAATTATCATTTTTGCATCACATTGTTCATTTTCACTTACATTTGTCATAATTTGACAACAAACCAAACAACAGGTCTTCTTACTGGAGCACTACAGTACTTCATATATAATGGTGTTAAAATGTACATACACCTTTCACTCGTCTCAAAAAATTGCAGCTCTTGCAATTTAGATATTGAACTTATCCAAATTGCAATTTTGATAATAATTAATAACTAATAACTAATTCATTGTTCAGCCTTACTATTAAGCCTACTGTTATTTATTAAGATCAGGACAGCAATATTTTAGAAGCTGCACAATGAATAGGTTATATACAATTGTAGCAGGTTTTTCATTTACATTTTTATTTGACTTTTATTTCTGCATTTAGATGTGAAAACACAGTCCTGTTTTGTTCATTTAACACATTGGGACACTTGTTAGCCTCCGTCTGGTCCTGGAGTTCTGGTCCCCAGAGCACTGCTGTGTGTCTAGCCCAACCTCTGACTCGTCACTCACTCAAATCCAACAACAAAAACCAGCCTTCCACCGGCAAACACAACTTAACCGGGTCGATGATGATGTGTGTTTTCAAGCTTTTAACACGGGACAAAACAATGTGGCGTGTGGTGTTAGCGGGCTGCGTGGGCTGCGTTCTACCCAGGAGGAGAGAGAGGGGAGAACTGTTGCCACATTGTTGAAGGTTCAAGTTTGTTGGACGTGTTTTCCAATCTCTGTTGCATGTTGTTGACGTGCGACCGCTGTCGTCGATCACTTCTGTTCTGCGCGTCGTTTAACACGCCCCGATCTCTCTGGGTGTTTATTAAAACCTCTTTTGCTTTCTCTAATCAGCCTCACAAATCTGTCTACATATGCAAGAAATGAAATGCACACACGGACGAGCGAGCTAGATCATACAAACATATAAACACACGCCCGCACGCGGTCAGACATGCACATGCACACATTAACACACGTACACACACCTACAAACACGCACTCCTACACACACCTAAACACAGAGACGGAGCTCTAACCCTTGTGTCTCGGTCTCTGCTCCCAGGGCGCGCCAGCAGGCAAGAAGCCGCCCGCCAAGGGTGCGAAGGAGGAGGAGGACCGCTTCGGACCCATCTTCACCCTGATCCCCAACGCCAAGGAGCAGCGCAGCAAGGATGAGAAGCAGCTGAAGGTACCGAGCTGACGTGCTCCTGGTTCGGTTTCTTTTAAAATTGTCCAGATGTTCCTGGACGTGTGTCTGGATGGTGCCATGGCCTGCTAAAGATGAATCCTTGAAAGTTTGTTCATTTGAGGAGAGAAAAAAATCTCACATTATTAAATAGACATTAGTGGACGTGGGTCTGAGCGCTTGAGTTTATATATTTAAGTTCTTTTGATATCTTTTCACAATATGTTGTTTTGCTGTGCTGTCTTAGAA
Organism: Coryphaenoides rupestris; assembly: GCA_002895965.2. NCBI lineage: Eukaryota > Metazoa > Chordata > Actinopteri > Gadiformes > Macrouridae > Coryphaenoides > Coryphaenoides rupestris. The sequence continues at coordinate 82,671 of PIJE02000514.1, read as the reverse complement.
AATGCTATGCCATCACTGTAACATGGCACATTTTGAGAAATGTTCACACGTACAAGCTTCTCTCTCTTTTTACTTGTCTGTGAGCTTTTGTAAAGCCTGCTAGTTCTCATTTTAAACATTCTCAGTGGTGTAACAGTAATTAACCTTGATCTCTAAACTATGCCATGTTGGGTCCATGAATTAGATGGAATTGGGCCTGGAAATTCCATGAATTTGATGTTCAAGCAGGGGTGGAAACCCTGCATGTGTACGCAGTGTCTTACAAGCGGCGCTTTTCCGCAGATCTTGAAGTGGAACTTCTTGACCCCGCGGGACGAATACGTGGAGCAGCTCAAGGCCCAGATGTCCACCTGCTTCGCCAAGTGGCTGCAAGAGGAGATCTTCCACATTGACTTTCAGAGACACGTCAAGGCCATCGGCGTCATGATTGAGGTGGGGAAACGTGCACATGTAGCTGTTGTCATGATTGCAACATTGTGTTGTTGTTGTTGTTGTTCATGTGCGTGTTTTGGGGGGGGGGATTTGTGTCGTTAATGAGCAGGCAGTCTCCAGAAATAACGCAGTGTGTCTATGTGTTGACAGCGGCTGGAGAGCGAGAGCGAGGCAACCATGGGCTGCCTGGACCTGATCCTCAAGTGGTTCACGCTGCGCTTCTTCGACACCAACACCACGGTGCTGATGAAGGTGCTGGAGTACTTGAAGCTGCTGTTCGCCATGCTCTGCCGGGAGGACTACCACATCAGCGATTACGAGGCCAACTCCTTCGTGCCCTACCTCATCCTCAAGGTCAGCCACCCACGAGACCTCCGTGCCCCCTGATTTATTAATATCTGATCTCGGGATGGATGGCTTGTCATTTAGCGTTGTTGAACACCTCCTCCTCCTCCTCTCTTCTCCCGCCTCCCTTGCTTGCCTTCCTGCACACTTTCTATTTCTTTATCTTTTTCTTTTCTCTTTCCATCTTTCTTTTTCTTCCTTCCTTTCTTTCTTTCTATCTTTTTCAATCAATCTTTCTCCATTTATCTTACTTTCTTTCCATCTCTATTTTTCACTATCTCTTTATTTATCTTTCCCTCTTTCTCCCTTGTTTTCGTCCTTTCTCTCTCCCTTCTCCTCCTCCTCACTCCTCCTAGATGGGGGAGTCTAAGGACGGGGTCCGGAAAGACGTGCGCGCCATCGTCACCCTGCTGTGCAAGGTGTACCCGGCCGCCAAGGTCTTCCCGTTCCTCATGGACGGCACCAAGTCCAAGAACTCCAAGCAGAGAGCCGGTGAGACGACGCCAAACGTTACCTACCTTGGGCTAGAGTCATACACGTGCAGATTCATACAATCAAGCCTCATACTAGAGTTAAGTATGAGGCAAGTCTCCGGACCGCGGAGACTTGGTCTGTTGTTGTCTGAGGCTTAACCTTCTATATGATATTAAGAAGCGGGTCTCTTTGCTTATCTAACCAAAGTTAATGGCAAATACATCAAGCATGCCGTTTCGTCGTGACTCCTCTCTGGCACATTTGAAACACTAAAATAACGGTTTGTCCATCGGCAATCCCATGGCTGTGCCCCCCATCCCCCTGCTCCATCTCCAGAGTGTCTGGAGGAGCTGGGCCTGCAGATCGAGGGCAACGGCATGAACGTGTGCCAGCCAACGCCTGCCAAGTGCCTGAAGGAGATCGCGGTGCACATCAGCGACCGGGACACGTCTGTGCGCAACGCCGCCCTCAACACCGTGCTGGCCGTCTACAACGTCTGTGGCGAACAAGTCTACAAGCTCATAGGAAACGTGAGAGTCTCCGTACAGCTGCACCGGGTGTTTTCAGATGGTTATGGGTAGCGTAGCTCGGTGTTCGCTCAAATGAGAGGTATGTGTGCCCCTAGGGGTACGTTGAAGGATTGCAAGGGGTACTCGGAACATGAATTTTTATTTTTTTTTATATTTTGGTTATGAATTTATGTCTTACTCTAACCCAACCCTCACCCTACCGTCTTATTATTCAGAAAATCTGAATCGTAACACGTTTGTGAAATCTTTCCAATTGGAGCCTATCACTTTAACTTTAAAGGGGTACTTGGTTGAAAAATATCTTAGAAGGAGGTACATCAGAAAAACAATAGTTTGAGAACCACTGGCTTAGTTAACATGTCGGTCACTTGGCACAAGTTTGTTAGTTCTTGTGTTAGCCTTACCACAGCTTGCAAGAAAAGCAACCGAATGCTAACTCTGGGAATAAATAAACAGAACAGTAATTGTGCAAAAGTGTCATACTGACTAAACATGGTATATGTGAATTATCTGATTGAAAGTTTAAGACAAGGAGTTTAAGGACACTCCTTTAAAGGGGCCCTATTATACCACCAGGTGAGAGCGTGATTAGCCATTACAAGCCATTTCAAAATTGTCACGTGGCTAAAATTGTCATTGTGACATCACAAGTGAAGTGACTAGATCAGCAACGAGCACATCAGCATGTGACACGCTAGCAGGAGACTGTGTGTTAACCAGGTACCCCCCCTCCCTCCCCCTGCAGTTATCAGAGAAAGAGATGAGCATGCTGGAGGAGAGGATCAAGCGGTCGGCCAAGAAGACCCCCGCCGCCGCCGCCGCCCCCCCGACCAAGCAGAGCGGCCCGGATCGCACCCAGGGCCGGGAGCACCCGCCCAACTCCACCGCCACCTTCCTGCGCAAGCCCGCCCAGGAGGACCCCAACAAACTCAAGTACGTTCAGTACCGGGTAGGGCTGGGTATCGCCACTGATTTCCCATGTTTTTTAAAACCGAAATGCAACCAGACATCTGCCTTTAGACCCGGCAGTGACTTCAGTGGAGCAGCCCCCCGCCATGCTTTCAGATTCAACTGCGTTGAGAGATCTCGTTGCGTGAGATCTGGCCACAAGATCTCGTTGCGGGTTGAAGCTGCAAGCAGGAAAAGGCATAAAAGATCGATCTCGGGATTTATGAATCGATAATCGCTCATTCAAATGAAGATCGATTCTGAATCGGGAAATCGATTTTTTTGAACCCAGCCCTAGTACCGGGGGGGGGGCTTCCTGAGTCGTGTTGTCGTGTGTCAGGTTGTAGCGTGTCAGGTTGTAGCGTGTCAGGTTGTAGCGGGTCAGGCTGTAGCGTGTCAGGTTGTAGCGTGTCAGGTTGTAGCGTGTCAGGTTGTAGCGTGTCAGGTTGTCAAGCGGTCAGGCTGTAGCGGTCAGGTTGGTAGCGTTCAGGGTCTGTAAGGTAGTCAGGTTGTAGCGTGTCATGTTGTAGCGTTGTCAGGTTGTAGCGTGTCAGGCTGTAAGCGTGTCAGGCGGTAAGCGTGTCAGGTGGTAGCGTGTCAGGCTGTCGGTTCAGGCTTGTTAGCGTGTCAGGTTGTAGCGTGTTCAGTTGTAAACGTGTCAGGTTGAACGTGTCAGGCTGTCGTGTGGTCAGGTTGTACGTGTCAGGTTGTAGCCGTTTCGGCGGTAGCGTGTCAGTTGCTAGCGTGTCATGTGTAGCGTGGTCAGGATGTAGCGGTCAGGCGTAGCGTGTCAGGCTGTAGCGTGTCAGGCCTGTAGCGTCAGGTTGTAGCGTGTCAGGTTGTAGCGTGTCAGGCTGTCGTGTGTCAGGTTGTAGCGTGTCAGGTTGTAGCGTGTCAGGTTGTAGCGTGTCAGGTTGTAGCGTGTCAGGTTGTAGCGTGTCAGGTTGTAGCGTGTCAGGCTGTCGTGTGTCAGGTTGTAGCGTGTCAGGTTGTAGCGTGTCAGGTTGTAGCGTGTCAGGCTGTCGTGTGTCAGGTTGTAGCGTGTCAGGTTGTAGCGTGTCAGGCTGTAGCGTGTCAGGTTGTAGCGTGTCAGGTTGTAGCGTGTCAGGTTGTAGCGTGTCAGGCTGTCGTGTGTCAGGTTGTAGCGTGTCAGGTTGTAGCGTGTCAGGTTGTAGCGTGTCAGGCTGTCGTGTGTCAGGTTGTAGCGTGTCAGGTTGTAGCGTGTCAGGTTGTAGCGTGTCAGGTTGTAGCGTGTCAGGTTGTAGCGTGTCAGGTTGTAGCGTGTCAGGCTGTCGTGTGTCAGGTTGTAGCGTGTCAGGTTGTAGCGTGTCAGGTTGTAGCGTGTCAGGCTGTCGCGTGTCAGGTTGTAGCGTGTCAGGTTGTAGCGTGTCAGGCTGTAGCGTGTCAGGTTGTAGCGTGTCAGGTTGTAGCGTGTCAGGCTGTAGCGTGTCAGGTTGTAGCGTGTCAGGTTGTAGCGTGTCAGGCTGTAGCGTGTCAGGTTGTAGCGTGTCAGGTTGTAGCGTGTCAGGCTGTAGCGTGTCAGGTTGTAGCGTGTCAGGTTGTAGCGTGTCAGGTTGTAGCATTATGAGTGGCGACTGCAGCTTAGTGGCAGCATTGTGATGAGGGAAGAGTGAATATGGCTTAGGAGTGACCTTTATGAGAGTTTAGTAACATTACTCACCATATAACACGTTGTTTTTTTTCATTCAAAAAAAGGATCTTTATTCTTGGGAAACAATTCTGGGATTTTCCTGACTGCTGTTGTCCTAAACTTTTTTTTTCCCCTCTTGCCAAGCACGGTGCGTTTATCATGCTAACCTGAACCTCCTCTAACCTTTTTTTTGTCAGCTTTGTCCACGTGTAGCACAGTAGAGCCATTTACAAGACCTCCTCTGCCCTTGGGACATGCTCTGTCTTGACTGCGTCGGCCATAGCAGACCGCTTCGTCTGGTCCCATCCCAAAACGTTGTGTCCTGACGGCCCTGTTTTTGCTCTTTAACAATAAACCACTAATCCATCTGTCCTTGCCTTTTCTCTGCTCTTATTTGTATTGCATGTACGGTTGCTCTCACTGACACAAGTGCCAAATGTGGAAGCATTTGACTCTGCTGCTGCCCCTCCCTGCTGCTTGGGCACCTCCCTGCTGCTTGGGCACTTTGGACACATTGGACACATTGTGCCAGTGAAAGCAACACTGGGTCTGTGATTCCTGGGCCTGCAGGACCCCCCTGCTGTCTGTCTGTCTCTCTGGTGGTCACAACTTGTGGCCCCTTTCTCTGTCTGTCCGCCTGCCTCTTAACTCTTTTTGTGCGTGTGTCTCCTCTTCCCGTCTTCTGTGGGATTTTTATTTGGGATTTTTTTTTCTTTCTCTGCCTGCCTTCCTTTTGTGGAGCAGAATAATGTATCGCACGTATAGGATGTGAGTACCAGTTCCCTCCCTCCCTCCGTGCCTCCCCTCCTCCATGTTGTCTGGACTACTCTGCTGCCCTGGAATGTACATTTGCACTCTGCTGCGTCCACCTAACCCACTAACCCACATGGACAAACTGCTGGGACACTTTAATTATCGTCTGGCCACTTTGGGACACAAAATGTCAACTCTTTATGTATTTTGTTTTGCATTACTTTGTAGTCATATGATCATCAAAATGTGAGGCTGCCCCCCCCACCCTCCCTCCCCTCCACCCTCCCTCCCCTCCTCATCCTCTGGTTCAGTCTACTGCAACAAAGCATTGGTTGTGGGATAACTTCCCGTTGAGACAAGGGAACAGAGGCATAATGGAGATGTCCCCCAGTGTCCTTTTGGTTGAACTTCAGTGTCTCTGTCTCTGCCAAAACACAGCCATCTGACTCCCCGAAATTGGAAATCTTGTAACGCGCTCCAGTGGATTCCAAGCAGTCCTTACTGGCCTGAAGGCCTTTCTTTCTCTCTTTTAAAAGGCCTGTGTCTGGTTTATTTGAAGGTGCATGTATGTTTTTACATTTATTTTACAATGCAGTGCCAGAGGCGTAACTAGTCAAGCACGCACGAGATGAAGCCACTGAACACAAGTTGTAAATAACACATCCAAACGTGTACGCGAATGCTGGTGTCATCCCGGCATTAAGCTATCTGGTTTTGTATTACTGACTGGTCCAAGTCCAGCAGATGTAAGTTGAGATGGTTTAAAGAAGGAAAGATCGCTTGGCATTTTCCACCGTAGCTAAGCATTGCACTGCTAGCTAAAATGGTGCTAGCTGTCTGTAGCGTGTAAAAACTACATTCCAAGAAATCACAAATTCCAATTTAAAAAAAAAAAAGTCAAAGGGGGGAAAATAGCTTTTCAACAATTTTGGTCAATGTAGTTTAATGGAGATGGGTAGGAATTTACAAAACCACGATGGATGCTGCTGCTGCTGCTGCATGCGCTTTTCATTCCCGCCGCTTCCTGCTTCTTTTTTTTGACGATCACCCTGAGATTCACAACCTCGTCTCCAAATAACTTCGTACTCCTGTAGATAACCTAGTCGTAGTCGAGTCGGGTCAACCGCGTAGCCTCCCACTGGTCATGTGTGCGTTTCCACCACTGGCTCCGTAGAAAGTACCGCAGATCATCCTAATAGCAGCTACGATGATACAGCACGTCACCCGTCACCCACCACACCCCCCAGTGTCTGTGTCCTATTCACCTCCATCAGGTTCCGTCATGATGTGTAGGCCCGCAAGGGACACTTTTAAAAAACGTACCTTGATATGTTGCACTTTCTGTGCTATTTATCTCAGGGCTTTATGGCACGGCTATCTATTGATGATCAATAATAATGAAAAATAATGAAATCTATTAAATAATTGGTTCATTAAAATACTGTAGATGGCAAAGCAAATCTCAGTATACCTCAGGTAAGCTGCAAAGTGCAGAGAAATTCGAGCAAATCTCGTTTCTAGTTTGTTCAGTGCTATCCTCCGACAGAAACGTAGTGTAAGTCTTGGTATATCAAGGAAGTTCTTTAAAGTTCTCATCTACTGGTGGGCAGGGCTGGGGTAGTTCTGTTGTTGGATCAGGTCAGTGCTAATCAGCTCCAGTCTCATGAGTCCAAATGCAACTGTAGGTACAATTTTAATCCTCCGGTTACTTCCTATATGCCCGCTACCCAGTATCCTATTGTCTATGCATTGTGTTGCACACGTCCCAAGATTTTCTTTGGTGCAGAATGTAGTGTGGATTGGATTATGCAACAAGGGACTTTGTAGATGTTTATTGTGAAACGTCTCTATCGTGCAATGTTATTGTCTCTCCCTGGCAGAGAGCTTTAAGCCTGTCTGGAAGCCTGTGCTTGTGTCAGTGAGGACTGGAGCTCAGAGGCACTGATCTGTCATGCAGCTGTCTAACGGCACTCTCCTCTTCATCCTCCTCCTTCACTCAATCTCCTTTACCGCAACCTCTCTCTCTCTCTCATCACTTTCTCCTCCGTCCCATTCCATCCTTCGGTTTTGTTCTCTCCCTCCTCTTCCCATCCCATCCCACCCCCTCTCTCCTGTCATTCGTCCCACTTTGCGCTCATCTTTGTTCCCCTTTCTCCATCACCTTACCTCACCATTTCATCTCTCTCTCTCTGTCTCTCTGTCGGTCTTTCTCTCTCCGCCATCCTTCTGTCTCTCTCTCTCTGTCTCTGTCTCTCTCCATCTTTCTCTCTCCACCATCCCTCTCTCTGTCTCTCTCTCTCTGTTGCTCTTCCCCCATCCCCCCCCCCCCCCCCCACGCCCTCTCTCCTTCACCTTCTAACCCCTGGCCAGCCAAGCGCGACAAAACGCTCAGCACAACGAGTCCTCGCACCCGAGCATCCCCAGGGAGTTCCAGCTGGACCTGGACATGATCGAGACGGACCGTGGCCACGTCAGCGACCTGCCCGACCTGGTGCAGCACAAGCTGGACGAGCTGCTGGAGCCCATCATGATCCCCGAGCCCAAGTGAGCGCACGCACACACAGACACAGACACACAGACACTCGGACACACACTCTTACTCACAAACACATACATGCACACACACAAGCATATATGAACACACACACACACACAGACACACAGACAGACACACACACACACACACACACACACACACAAACACACAATAATATAGAGGACAGTGTCAGGACAGGTGGTCTAGTGGTTCAGCTGTCAGACCAAAAGGTTTTGGGTGCAAATCCCAATGTCTCCAGTCCAACTGAAGGTATCCTTGAGCAAACAGCCTGTCCTATAACTTTTTTATTATCAGAAGGCATCTGCTAAATGCGTGCGTGTGTGTGTGTGTGTGTGTGTTGCCCGCCCCTCCAGGATGCGCTCTATCTCGCCCCACTTTGATGAACTCCACAACAGCACGGCATCCACCATCAACTTTGTCATCTCCCAGGTGGCCAGCTGTGACATCAACACGAGCATACAGGCCCTGGCTCAGGTATGACACACACACACACACACACACACCCATTCTGTATTTGAAACTGGTCTAACAAGTCGGTCAATCTGAATAGTCTTTGATTTGGCCAGGGAGTAGCCACACAGTACAACTCTGTACAGCAAGTATGAATGTCTAACAATAGCGTATGTCGTATCATATTCACGTCAATGGTTCACGGATTGCATGGATGTATCGCTTTTCTCCAAAGAGCTTTAAAATATTGCCTCATATTCATACACACATTCATATAAGATAAGATAGAACTTTATTAATCCCGAAGGAAATTCTTGTGCCAGGTTGCATAGCAATAGAATAAAACAATAGAGAAATCAACAGAATAATAAAATAAGCTAACAGATTTACAAATGTACAGTCAAAATATAAAAATATATAGGCATATATAATATATAAATATATAAGGTATTCAGACGGCGAAAAAATTGCCATAATTGAAGTGTAATACTGTGATGATAATAATAATGGTTAGGGGACGTGGTTTCGAACCAGCAACCGTCCAATTGCCAAACGACAACCATTCTATCTCCATGCGCCAAATTCTACCATGGTTGTGATGGAACGCTGACCTTTTTAATGGCAACCTATGACCCCATGTGGCCCCGCAGATAGACGAGGTGCTGCGGCAGGAGGACAAGGCGGAGGTGATGTCGGGCCACATTGACCAGTTCCTCATCGCCACCTTCATGCAGCTGCGGCTCACCTACAACACGCACATGGCTGACGATCGGCTGGACAAGAAGGACATCTTCAAGCTGTACAGCTGCATCATCGGCAACATGCTGTCCGTGAGTGCCCCCCCTTGCGATGGCTTTGTGAGGCAGCTGTGTATTATGAGTCGTAATAACTTTCGACGTGAAAGATGTCACTGCCTCTCTGTTTTGCTGTCCGCCATTTTCCCGCCTCCTGAGTTATTCGTCTTCATCCCTGCAAGGTGTTTCAAGGATTCGGCCGCTTTGCCAAGACCCCAGATTAATGGTTGACCTGCCGAGATTTAAATCAGCCAGGATTTTCACTCATGGCATTTTTTTGTTCCAAATCATGGCTGATTTACATCTCAACGTAATGTCAATGTTAAATGTCAACATTTAACCTGGGGCTTTGGCAAACCGGACAAATCCAACCGGACCGAGTTTCATAATTGCAAGGTTGTCATATATACACATATATATATGTGTGTATATATGCCATTTAGTAGACGCTTTTATCTACAAGTATAAAATACTGTGAGTGCATGCATGTCTGGCAAAGGTGGTGGCAGCAGGAATTAGGGCTGGGTATCAAAATTCTGTACTTTTTTGGTACCGACCGAATCACTGCGGTACTACCGAGCACCGACAGAGGTCATTCGGTGCCAAACTTCGGTACCTTTTTTTTTTTTTTTTTTTTTTTTTTTTTTTCCTCGTCTCTCATCCAATCACTATAATTGTTCTAAAATCTAACGTGACTGCTGGTTTAGGTGGCGGTATCAAGGACGTATTGTTGTTTTGGACATTGGTGGACATCACAGATATTGCACCAAGGATGCGCAATTACGCTCCCGTGAGGCGCGCGTCGGGCTCCGACGGCTCAGTGTTTACATGCGTAGTGACGTAGAAACGCAAGGACGCGATTAACGGAGCCCCGCCCCCCAGAGAATGAGGAGGCAAATTCTGCTTGAAGGGTTTTTACATCTCTGTCTCAGGTCTGGGGGACAGGGGCAATCTACCTTGACATGGATAGTGGGACATTAATATTGACACAATGAGTTCTTTCGTCAGAATGAAATTAATAATCATCAATCATGTGGGTATAGTGTGTGAAGTTAGTGGGGAACTAGGGATGGACCCATCCGATACTAGCTCATGTGGTGTCCGGTATCAGTCCTTTGGTTATATTTACCTTTATGTGCCAGTCCAAATAGATAAGCAAATCTCCAGTGTATCTCTAATCGATATGTTGATGACATCTAGTGGTGATTTGAGGTAAAGGTGGGAAATGAGAATGTTTATTGTGACTATTCATTCAGGAGCACAGGGGAGATCATTTAGGGTGAAACCATTTGTTGGTTTGTGTTATGAGGAGTCTTACTCCTCATGTCAATATCAACAATATCATTGCGATAGATTGCCCAGCCCTACTCTCTCTCTTCACATACCTCTCACTCTCTGACGGTCTCTCTCTCTCTCTCTCTCTGTCTATCTCTCTCTCTCTCTCACTCTCTCTCTCACCTGCAGTGCCCTCCTGGTCCTTCTCCAGGACAGTTTGATCACCACGGCAGGTTCTCCAATGTTCTCTGAGCTGGTCATGAAGGTAGGCGCTAGGCAACGCTCAAACAGCACTAACACCTCGCTGTACGCAAGTGTGCACATATAGGCCCCATCCAAGCTAACCCACAAGTCATGATTAATGACTTAGACACTACTGTACATAATAAAGTTTGTACGTCCGAATGCGTCATGGGATTCTTTTGCTGGCGATGCTCCGCCAGATTGAGAGGACTCCAGAGAGTCGTGGTGTTGTAACATCCTAAACCAACGGAGATAAATGGTAACCCAGGCTAATGAAAGTTGTTTTGCCAACGTCTCCCATGAGAAACGCAGTGGTAGTCTCAAACACAACAATGTCTCCATAAAAAAGAATCATTTCACGATTCATTTCTAAACAACGACTCAAAAAAAACCATGACTACCAACATCAAAACAAACTTTCCGATGCTCCCAAAATGGCAGCTGTGTGACGATGCCATGTACAAGCGCTATGAGTAAATTGGAAAGCCTGTATGTCTGTCTGTGTGTCTGTGTCTGTGTGTTAATTGACTCGTTCATTGGTGACCTCCCATGCCAGTGTCTGTGGAGGATGATCCGGTACCTGCCGGAGACCATCAACAACCTGAACCTGGACCGCATCCTGCTGGACGTGCACAGCTTCATGAAGGTGTTCCCCAAGGAGAAGCTCAAGCAGCTGAAGAGCGACGTGCCCCACCGGACCCTCAAAACCCTGCTGCACACACTCTCACACTGCACGCCTACAGGTCTGCACACACACACACACACACACACACACACACACACACACACACACACACACACACACACACACACACACAGACACACACACACACCTGACCGGCATTAAGGTGTGCACACAAAGACATTCAGTACAGGACAATACAGCACAAAGGGTGCACCTGCATGTCTTTTAAAATAATTCTATTAAGCTATCTAGGCTAATAGTTCTTTGCACACACCTTTTGTTCACCACTGTATACAGTTGGATATTATCGTTGACGTTATCATTTATAGTTTGTGATGTGTTACCCTTCAGATCCTGGACCACCTGTCGATGATCGAGAACCGCAGCGAGTCGGAGCTGGAAGCCCACCTGCGGCGCGTGGTCAAGCACTCGGGCAACCTGTCGGGCATCAAGAGTGACCGGGGCAACGAGAAGAGCGGCCCGCGCACCGTAAGACGCCAGCTCACTGACTTTCACCGTTCGGCCATTTAGCAGACGCTGTCGTCCAAGGCCACTGACAGCAAGTACATTTGTCCAAAGAGAGCGAAACGGCAATATATCACTGACGACGCAGTAAGATATTAATAAGACACGTTTCAAGCACTTTATATTTGCTAGGTTAACCCCTTGCTGGTGAACAACACGATAGCTAGGATAAGATGCTACACGATGCGAAGTACGAACATACGAGTAAGGGCTCGTATGTTCCCCGTACCTTTCGTGTGTTTAGTTGTATTGTCAGTACGTGTCTGGAGGTAATAATCACTGGATTGGAAACTCAAAGTCTCTTGTTTCTTGACTGACCAGGAGGACCGGATGTCGAAGGCCAAAGTGAGCGACATCCTGTCAGAGATCTTCAAGAAGATCGGCTCCAAGGAGAACACCAAGGAGGTAGGATGGATCTCCTGTCTTTAGTTCACTTTGGTCACAGTCTCGCTTGGTTAGCTGTGTCGCCTCTAGCTAACCAAGCGAGACTGTGACCAAAGTGAACTAAAGACAGGAGATCCATCCTACCTCCTTGGTGTTCTCCTTGGAGCCGATCTTCTTGAAGATCTCTGACAGGATGTCGCTCACTTTGGCCTTCGACATCCGGTCCTCCTGGTCAGTCAAGAAACAAGAGACTTTGAGTTTCCAATCCAGTGATTATTACCTCCAGACACGTACTGACAATACAACTAAACACACGAAAGGTACGGGGAACATACGAGCCCTTACTCGTATGTTCGTACTTCGCATCGTGTAGCATCTTATCCTAGCTATCGTGTTGTTCACCAGCAAGGGGTTAACCTAGCAAATGTGTCTTATTAATATCTTACTGCGTCGTCAGTGATATATTGCCGTTTCGCTCTCTTTGGACAAATGTACTTGCTGTCAGTGGCCTTGGACGACAGCGTCTGCTAAATGGCCGAACGGTGAAAGTCAGTGAGCTGGCGTCTTACGGTGCGCGGGCCGCTCTTCTCGTTGCCCCGGTCACTCTTGATGCCCGACAGGTTGCCCGAGTGCTTGACCACGCGCCGCAGGTGGGCTTCCAGCTCCGACTCGCTGCGGTTCTCGATCATCGACAGGTGGTCCAGGATCTGAAGGGTAACACATCACAAACTATAAATGATAACGTCAACGATAATATCCAACTGTATACAGTGGTGAACAAAAGGTGTGTGCAAAGAACTATTAGCCTAGATAGCTTAATAGAATTATTTTAAAAGACATGCAGGTGCACCCTTTGTGCTGTATTGTCCTGTACTGAATGTCTTTGTGTGCACACCTTATGCCGGTCAGGTGTGTTGTGTGTGTGTTGTGTGTGTGTTGTGTGTGTGTGTGTGTGTGTGTGTGTGTGTGGTGTGTGGTGTGTGTGTGTGTGTATGTGCGCACACCTTAGCGCCGGTCAGCTTGCAGAGTGTGTGCAGCAGGGTTTTGAGGGTCCGGTGGGGCACGTCGCTCTTCAGCTGCTTGAGCTTCTCCTTGGGGAACACCTTCATGAAGCTGTGCACGTCCAGCAGGATGCGGTCCAGGTTCAGGTTGTTGATGGTCTCCGGCAGGTACCGGATCATCCTCCACAGACACTGGCATGGGAGGTCACCAATGAACGAGTCAATTAACACACAGACACACAGACAGACATACAGGCTTTCCAATTTACTCATAGCGCTTGTACATGGCATCGTCACACAGCTGCCATTTTGGGAGCATAGGAGCATCGGAAAGTTTGTTTTGATGTTGGTAGTCATGGTTTTTTTTGAGTCGTTGTTTAGAAATGAATCGTGAAATGATTCTTTTTTATGGAGACATTGTTGTGTTTGAGACTACCACTGCGTTTCTCATGGGAGACGTTGGCAAAACAACTTTCATTAGCCTGGGTTACCATTCATCTCCGTTGGTTTAGGACTCTCTGGAGTCCTCTCAATCTGGCGGAGCATCGCCAGCAAAAGAATCCCATGACGCATTCGGACGTACAAACTTTATTATGTACAGTAGTGTCTGAGTCATTAATCATGACTTGTGGGTTAGCTTGGATGGGGCCTATGTGTGCACACTTGCGTACAGCGAGGTGTTAGTGCTGTTTGAGCGTTGCCTAGCGCCTACCTTCATGACCAGCTCAGAGAACATTGGAGAACCTGCCGTGGTGATCAAACTGTCCTGGAGAAGGACCAGGAGGGCACTGCAGGTGAGAGAGAGAGCGAGAGAGAGAGAGAGATAGACACAGAGAGAGAGAGAGAGAGAGAGACCGTCAGAGAGTGAGAGGTATGTGAAGAGAGAGAGTAGGGCTGGGCAATCTATCGCAATGATATTGTTGATATTGACATGAGGAGTAAGACTCCTCATAACACAAACCAATGGTTTCAAATGGTTTCACCCTAAATGATCTCCCCTGTGCTCCTGAATGAATAGTCACAATAAACATTCTCATTTCCCACCTTTACCTCAAATCACCACTAGATGTCATCAACATATCGATTAGACATACACTGGAGATTTGCTTATCTATTTGGACTGGCACATAAAGGTAAATATAACCAAAGGACTGATACCGGACACCACATGAGCTAGTATCGGATGGGTCCATCCCTAGTTCCCCACTAACTTCACACACTATACCCACATGATTGATGATTATTAATTTCATTCTGACGAAGAACTCATTGTGTCAATATTAATGTCCCACTATCCATGTCAAGGTAGATTGCCCCTGTCCCCCAGACCTGAGACAGAGATGTAAAAACCCTTCAAGCAGAATTTGCCTCCTCATTGTCCTCTCATTCAAATCCAGACAACATCTGCCACCACCACCAATGAGCGGGAGCCAGCCAGCCAGCCAGCCAGCCATACGGACAGGAGCGTCACACCTGAGTATGTTGGTCTGGTCGGAGCGCTCCAGCACACGCACCACCAGCAGGTTGACGGAACGGATGAGCTGCTGGCCGTCCTCGATGTCCTCCACGCGGCCGTCCAGCATCAGCGTGATCAGCCCGTGCATCAGGTCCTTCAGCACGCCCATCGACGCCTCGCGGGCCAGGGACTCCATGGAGAACAGCTGCCCGTGGCGGGGGTGGAGAGACAGGGAGAAGGGGAGAGGGGAGAGATGGGAGTCAGACAGAGTTAAGATTCTAGTGGACTCGTGTTCCATTCATTTTAAAATGGCGTCACGACATTAACACTGCCAGGGTTAGGGGTTCAATTCCTGCTAGGGCTGGGTATCATTTCAAATTTTTTGATACCGGTACCGGTAGCGGAACCTGAATTTCGATACCGGTGCCAAAACGTTACTTTTTTCGATACCTATGTGTAAATAAAAGCACATTTCATAATGCAATCGCCGGAACATGTTTTTACTGTAATACAAGTCTTTTTACATTAGTTTTTCCAAATAGAAAGAGTCCAAGTGTCATTCATTTCAAGTATGAAATATTTATTGCTCCTTTTTCACTGAGACAATTTGTAAACTAGGCCGTGTTTCCCGTACATTGATTTATTTGTGGCGGCCCACAACAGAATGAAAACTGAGCTTTAATGATCCCACCCCCCTCTAAGTTCACCAGATTATGTCTTATAGTTTTAACTTGAAAATGTCTAACATTTTCACACACAGAGAAAGAGCTCTCAAATGCACCAGACAGTCTGTTCCCTGTTATCGTTAACGTTACCGCGAGTAGTAACGTTAGTCGTCGTGTTTGCAGTCAAACACAGTGCAGCTCTCTTGTCTCAGGTTAATGACGTGAGAGATTAAATGCTTCATTAAATTAGAAGTGTTGCCACCCGCGTCAGCTATGGTCTTATCACAAATATTACATTTTGCACGTCCCTACTTTTTACAAAATGTAACCAGACCTTGGACCGTGGTTTTGACATTTTTCCACTCTCCGCAAATGCGGACATCCACATGGCTCAGTGTTTCCATGCGTAGTGACGTAGAAACGCAAGGACGCAATTAACGGAGCCCCGCCCCCCAGAGACGCTGACTCGGAGCCCGACGCGCGCCTCACGGGAGCGTAATTGCGCATCCTTGGTGCAATATCTGTGATGTCCACCAATGTCCAAAACAACAATACTCCTTGATACCGCCACCTAAACCAGCAGTCACGTTAGATTTTAGAACAAATTATAGTGATTGGATGAGAGACGAGGGGAAAAAAAAAAAAAAAAAAAAAGGTACCGAAGTTTGGCACCGAATGACCTCTGTCGGTGCTCGGTAGTACCGCAGTGATTCGGTCCGGTACCAAAAAGTACAGAATTTTGATACCCAGCCCTAATTCCTGCTGCCACCACCTTTGCCAACATGCATGCACTCACAGTATTTATACTTGTAGATAAAAGCGTCTACTAAATGGCAATATATACACATATATGTGTATATATGACAACCTTGCAATTATGAAACTCGGTCCGGTTGGATTTGTCCGGTTTGCCAAAGCCCCAGGTTAAAATGTTGACATTAACATTGACATTACGTTGAGATGTAAATCAGCCATGATTTGGGAACAAAAAATGCCATGAGTGAAAATCCTGGCTGATTTAAATCTCGGCAGGTCAACCATTAATCTGGGGTCTTGGCAAAGCGGCCGAATCCTTGAAACACCTTGCAGGGATGAAGACGAATAACTCAGGAGGCGGAAAAATGGCGGACAAATCAGAGAGGCAGTGACATCTTTCACGTCGAAAGTTATTACGACTCATAATACACAGCTGCCTCACAAAGCCATCGCAAGGGGGGGGCACTCACGGACAGCATGTTGCCGATGATGCAGCTGTACAGCTTGAAGATGTCCTTCTTGTCCAGCCGATCGTCAGCCATGTGCGTGTTGTAGGTGAGCCGCAGCTGCATGAAGGTGGCGATGAGGAACTGGTCAATGTGGCCCGACATCACCTCCGCCTTGTCCTCCTGCCGCAGCACCTCGTCTATCTGCGGGGCCACACGGGGTCATAGGTTGCCATTAAAAAGGTCAGCGTTCCATCACAACCATGGTAGAATTTGGCGCATGGAGATAGAACGGTTGTCGTTTGGCAACTGGACGGTTGCTGGTTCGAAACCACGTCCCCTAACCATTATTATTATCATCACAGTATTACACTTCAATTATGGCAATTTTTTTCGCCGTCTGAATACCTTATATATTTATATATTATATATGCCTATATATTTTTATATTTTGACTGTACATTTGTAAATCTGTTAGTTTATTTGTATTATTCTGTTGATTTCTCTATTGTTTTATTGTACTGTATTGCTATGCAACCTGGCACAAGAATTTTCCTTCGGGATTAATAAAGTTCTATCTTATCTTATATGAATATGAGCTCTTTGGAGAAAAGCGATACACCCATGCAATCCGTGAACCATTGACGTGAATATGATACGACATACGCTATTGTTAGACATTCATAATTGCTGTACAGAGTTGTACTGCTACTCCCTGGCCAAATCAAAGACTATTCAGATTGACCGACTTGTTAGACCAGTTTCAAATACAGAATGTGTGTGTGTGTGTGTGTGTGTGTGTCATACCTGAGCCAGGTGTGTGTGTGTGTTGATGTCACAGCTGGCCACCTGGGAGATGACAAAGTTGATGGTGGATGCCGTGCTGTTGTGGAGCTCATCGAAGTGGGGCGAGATAGAGCGCATCCTGGAGGGGCGGGGCAACACACACACGCACGCATTTAGCAGATGCCTTCTGATAATAAAAAAGTTATAGGACTGGCTGTTTGCTCAAGGATACCTTCAGTTGGACTGGAGACATTGGGATTTGCACCCAAAACCTTTTGGTCTGACAGCTGAACCACTAGACCACCTGTCCTGACACTGTATATTATTGTGTGTTGTGTGTGTGTGTGTGTGTGTGTGTGTGTGTGTGTCTGTCTGTGTGTCTGTGTGTGTGTGTGTCTGTGTGTGTGTGTGCTGTATGTGTGTTGTGTGTGTGTGTGTGTCCGAGTCTGTGTGTCTGTGTCTGTGTGTGCGTGCGCTCACTTGGGCTCGGGGATCATGATGGGCTCCAGCAGCTCGTCCAGCTTGTGCTGCACCAGGTCGGGCAGGTCGCTGACGTGGCCGCGGTCCGTCTCGATCATGTCCAGGTCCAGCTGGAACTCCCTGGGGATGCTCGGGTGCGAGGACTCGTTGTGCTGAGCGTTTTGTCGCGCTTGGCTGGCCAGGGGTTAGAAGGTGAAGGAGAGAGAGACAGAGGGAGAGGGAGAGAGAGGGGGAGGGGGAGAGAGAGACACAGAGAGAGAGAGACAGAGAGAGGGATGGTGGAGAGAGAAAGATGGAGAGAGACAGAGACAGAGAGAGAGAGACAGAAGGATGGCGGAGAGAGAAAGACCGACAGAGAGACAGAGAGAGAGAGATGAAATGGTGAGGTAAGGTGATGGAGAAAGGGGAACAAAGATGAGCGCAAAGTGGGACGAATGACAGGAGAGAGGGGGTGGGATGGGATGGGAAGAGGAGGGAGAGAACAAAACCGAAGGATGGAATGGGACGGAGGAGAAAGTGATGAGAGAGAGAGAGAGGTTGCGGTAAAGGAGATTGAGTGAAGGAGGAGGATGAAGAGGAGAGTGCCGTTAGACAGCTGCATGACAGATCAGTGCCTCTGAGCTCCAGTCCTCACTGACACAAGCACAGGCTTCCAGACAGGCTTAAAGCTCTCTGCCAGGGAGAGACAATAACATTGCACGATAGAGACGTTTCACAATAAACATCTACAAAGTCCCTTGTTGCATAATCCAATCCACACTACATTCTGCACCGAAGAAAATCTTGGGACGTGTGCAACACAATGCATAGACAATAGGATACTGGGTAGCGGGCATATAGGAAGTAACCGGAGGATTAAAATTGTACCTACAGTTGCATTTGGACTCATGAGACTGGAGCTGATTAGCACTGACCTGATCCAACAACAGAACTACCCCAGCCCTGCCCACCAGTAGATGAGAACTTTAAAGAACTTCCTTGATATACCAAGACTTACACTACGTTTCTGTCGGAGGATAGCACTGAACAAACTAGAAACGAGATTTGCTCGAATTTCTCTGCACTTTGCAGCTTACCTGAGGTATACTGAGATTTGCTTTGCCATCTACAGTATTTTAATGAACCAATTATTTAATAGATTTCATTATTTTTCATTATTATTGATCATCAATAGATAGCCGTGCCATAAAGCCCTGTGATAAATAGCACAGAAAGTGCAACATATCAAGGTACGTTTTTTAAAAGTGTCCCTTGCGGGCCTACACATCATGACGGAACCTGATGGAGGTGAATAGGACACAGACACTGGGGGGGTGTGGTGGGTGACGGGTGACGTGCTGTATCATCGTAGCTGCTATTAGGATGATCTGCGGTACTTTCTACGGAGCCAGTGGTGGAAACGCACACATGACCAGTGGGAGGCTACGCGGTTGACCCGACTATGACTAGGTTATCTACAGGAGTACGAAGTTATTTGGAGACGAGGTTGTGAATCTCAGGGTGATCGTCAAAAAAAAGAAGCAGTAAGCGGCGGGAATGAAAAGCGCATGCAGCAGCAGCAGCAGCATCCATCGTGGTTTTGTAAATTCCTACCCATCTCCATTAAACTACATTGACCAAAATTGTTGAAAAGCTATTTTCCCCCCTTTGACTTTTTTTTTTTTAAATTGGAATTTGTGATTTCTTGGAATGTAGTTTTTACACGCTACAGACAGCTAGCACCATTTTAGCTAGCAGTGCAATGCTTAGCTACGGTGGAAAATGCCAAGCGATCTTTCCTTCTTTAAACCATCTCAACTTACATCTGCTGGACTTGGACCAGTCAGTAATACAAAACCAGATAGCTTAATGCCGGGATGACACCAGCATTCGCGTACACGTTTGGATGTGTTATTTACAACTTGTGTTCAGTGGCTTCATCTCGTGTGTGCTTGACTAGTTACGCCTCTGGCACTGCATTGTAAAATAAATGTAAAAACATACATGCACCTTCAAATAACCCTTCAAGCAGAATTTGCCTCCTCATTGTCCTCTCATTCAAATCCAGACAACATCTGCCACCACCACCAATGAGCGGCAGCCAGCCAGCCAGCCAGCCATACGGACAGGAGCGTCACACCTGAGTATGTTGGTCTGGTCGGAGCGCTCCAGCACACGCACCACCAGCAGGTTGACGGAGCGGATGAGCTGCTGGCCGTCCTCGATGTCCTCCACGCGGCCGTCCAGCATCAGCGTGATCAGCCCGTGCATCAGGTCCTTCAGCACGCCCATCGACGCCTCGCGGGCCAGGGACTCCATGGAGAACAGCTGCCCGTGGCGGGGGTGGAGAGACAGGGAGAAGGGGAGAGGGGAGAGAGAGGAGAGATGGGAGTCAGACAGAGTTAAGATTCTAGTGGACTCGTGTTCCATTCATTTTAAAATGGCGTCACGACATTAACACTGCCAGGGTTAGGGGTTCAATTCCTGCTAGGGCTGGGTATCGTTTCAAATTTTTTGATACCGGTACTGGTATTGGAACCTGAATTTCGATACCGGTGCCAAAACGATATTTTTTTCGATACCTATGTGTAAATAAAAGCACATTTCATAATGCAATCGCCGGAACATGTTTTTACTGTAATACAAGTCTTTTTACATTAGTTTTTCCAAATAGAAAGAGTCCAAGTGTCATTCATTTCAAGTATGAAATATTTATTGCTCCTTTTTCACTTAGACAATTTGTAAACTAGGCCGTGTTTCCCATACATTGATTTATTTGTGGCGGCCCACAACAGAATGAAAACTGAGCTTTAATGATCCCACCCACTCTAAGTTCACCAGATTATGTCTTATAGTTTTAACTTGAAAATGTCTAACATTTTCACACACAGAGAAAGAAGCTCTCAAATTGCACCAGACAGTCTGTTCCCTGTTATCGTTAACGTTACCGCGAGTAGTAACGTTAGTCGTCGGTGTTTGCAGTCAAACACAGTGCAGCTCTCTTGTCTCAGGTTAATGACGTGAGAGATTAAATGCTTCATTAAATTAGAAGTGTTGCCACCCGCGTCAGCTATGGTCTGATCACAAATATTACATTTAGCACGTCCCTACTTTTTACTAAATGTAACCAGACCTTGGACCGTGGTTTGGACATTTTTCCACTCTCCGCAAATGCGGACATCCACATGGCTCGGTGTTTACATGCGTAGTGACGTAGTAACGCAAGGACGCAATTAACGGAGCCCCGCCCCCCAGAGACGCTGACTCGGAGCCCGACGCGCGCCTCACGGGAGCGTAATTGCGCATCCTTGGCGCAATATCTGTGATGTCCACCAATGTCCAAAACAACAATACGTCCTTGATACCGCCACCTAAACCAGCAGTCACGTTAGATTTTAGAACAAATATAGTGATTGGATGAGAGACGAGGAAAAAAAAAAAAAAAAAAAGGTACCGAAGTTTGGCACCGAATGTTCTGACCTCTGCCGGTGCTCGGTAGTACCGCAGTGATTCGGTCGGTACCAAAAAAGTACCGAATTTCGATACCCAGCCCTAATTCCTGCTGCCACCACCTTTGCCAGACATGCATGCACTCACAGTATTTTATACTTGTAGATAAAAGCGTCTACTAAATGGCATATATACACATATATGTGTATATATGACAACCTTGCAATTATGAAACTCGGTCCGGTTGGATTTGTCCGGTTTGCCAAAGCCCCAGGTTAAATGTTGACATTTAACATTGACATTACGTTGAGATGTAAATCAGCCATGATTTGGAACAAAAAAATGCCATGAGTGAAAATCCTGGCTGATTTAAATCTCGGCAGGTCAACCATTAATCTGGGGTCTTGGCAAAGCGGCCGAATCCTTGAAACACCTTGCAGGGATGAAGACGAATAACTCAGGAGGCGGGAAAATGGCGGACAAATCAGAGAGGCAGTGACATCTTTCACGTCGAAAGTTATTACGACTCATAATACACAGCTGCCTCACAAAGCCATCGCAAGGGGGGGGCACTCACGGACAGCATGTTGCCGATGATGCAGCTGTACAGCTTGAAGATGTCCTTCTTGTCCAGCCGATCGTCAGCCATGTGCGTGTTGTAGGTGAGCCGCAGCTGCATGAAGGTGGCGATGAGGAACTGGTCAATGTGGCCCGACATCACCTCCGCCTTGTCCTCCTGCCGCAGCACCTCGTCTATCTGCGGGGCCACATGGGGTCATAGGTTGCCATTAAAAAGGTCAGCGTTCCATCACAACCATGGTAGAATTTGGCGCATGGAGATAGAATGGTTGTCGTTTGGCAACTGGAAGGCTGCTGGTTCGAAACCACGTCCCCTAACCATTATTATTATCATCACAGTATTACACTTCAATTATGGCAATTTTTTTCGCCGTCTGAATACCTTATATATTTATATATTATATATGCCTATATATTTTTATATTTTGACTGTACATTTGTAAATCTGTTAGTTTATTTGTATTATTCTGTTGATTTCTCTATTGTTTTATTCTATTGCTATGCAACCTGGCACAAGAATTTCCTTCGGGATTAATAAAGTTCTATCTTATCTTATATGAATATGAGCTCTTTGGAGAAAAGCGATACACCCATGCAATCCGTGAACCATTGACGTGAATATGATACGACATACGCTATTGTTAGACATTCATAATTGCTGTACAGAGTTGTACTGTGTGGCTACTCCCTGGCCAAATCAAAGACTATTCAGATTGACCGACTTGTTAGACCAGTTTCAAATACAGAATGTGTGTGTGTGTGTGTGTGTGTGTGTCATACCTGAGCCAGGGCCTGTATGCTCGTGTTGATGTCACAGCTGGCCACCTGGGAGATGACAAAGTTGATGGTGGATGCCGTGCTGTTGTGGAGCTCATCGAAGTGGGGCGAGATAGAGCGCATCCTGGAGGGGCGGGGCAACACACACACGCACGCATTTAGCAGATGCCTTCTGATAATAAAAAAGTTATAGGACTGGCTGTTTGCTCAAGGATACCTTCAGTTGGACTGGAGACATTGGGATTTGCACCCAAAACCTTTTGGTCTGACAGCTGAACCACTAGACCACCTGTCCTGACACTGTATATTATTGTGTGTTTGTGTGTGTGTCCGAGTGCCTGTGTGTCTGTGTCTGTGTGTGTCTGTTGTGTGTGTCTGTGTGTGTGTGTGTGTCTTGCTTGTGTGTGCATGTATGTGTTTGTGGTTTGTGTGTGTGTCCGAGTGTCTGTGTGTCTGTGTCTGTGTGTGCGTGCGCTCACTTGGGCTCGGGGATCATGATGGGCTCCAGCAGCTCGTCCAGCTTGTGCTGCACCAGGTCGGGCAGGTCGCTGACGTGGCCGCGGTCCGTCTCGATCATGTCCAGGTCCAGCTGGAACTCCCTGGGGATGCTCGGGTGCGAGGACTCGTTGTGCTGAGCGTTTTGTCGCGCTTGGCTGGCCAGGGGTTAGAAGGTGAAGGAGAGAGGGCGTGGGGGGGGGGGGGGGGGAGGAGAGGAAGAGCAACAGAGAGAGAGAGACAGAGAAGAGAGAGGGAGAGAGAAAGATGGAGAGAGACAGAGACAGAGAGAGAGAGACAGAAGGATGGCGGAGAGAGAAAGACCGACAGAGAGACAGAGAGAGAGAGATGAAATGGTGAGGTAAGGTGATGGAGAAAGGGGAACAAAGATGAGCGCAAAGTGGGACGAATGACAGGAGAGAGGGGGTGGGATGGGATGGGAAGAGGAGGGAGAGAACAAAACCGAAGGATGGAATGGGACGGAGGAGAAAGTGATGAGAGAGAGAGAGAGGTTGCGGTAAAGGAGATTGAGTGAAGGAGGAGGATGAAGAGGAGAGTGCCGTTAGACAGCTGCATGACAGATCAGTGCCTCTGAGCTCCAGTCCTCACTGACACAAGCACAGGCTTCCAGACAGGCTTAAAGCTCTCTGCCAGGGAGAGACAATAACATTGCACGATAGAGACGTTTCACAATAAACATCTACAAAGTCCCTTGTTGCATAATCCAATCCACACTACATTCTGCACCAAAGAAAATCTTGGGACGTGTGCAACACAATGCATAGACAATAGGATACTGGGTAGCGGGCATATAGGAAGTAACCGGAGGATTAAAATTGTACCTACAGTTGCATTTGGACTCATGAGACTGGAGCTGATTAGCACTGACCTGATCCAACAACAAAACTACCCCAGCCCTGCCCACCAGTAGATGAGAACTTTAAAGAACTTCCTTGATATACCAAGACTTACACTACGTTTCTGTCGGAGGATAGCACTGAACAAACTAGAAACGAGATTTGCTCGAATTTCTCTGCACTTTGCAGCTTACCTGAGGTATACTGAGATTTGCTTTGCCATCTACAGTATTTTAATGAACCAATTATTTAATAGATTATTTTTCATTATTATTGATCATCAATAGATAGCCGTGCCATAAAGCCCTGTGATAAATAGCACAGAAAGTGCAACATATCAAGGTACGTTTTTTAAAAGTGTCCCTTGCGGGCCTACACATCATGACGGAACCTGATGGAGGTGAATAGGACACAGACACTGGGGGGGTGTGGTGGGTGACGGGTGACGTGCTGTATCATCGTAGCTGCTATTAGGATGATCTGCGGTACTTTCTACGGAGCCAGTGGTGGAAACGCACACATGACCAGTGGGAGGCTACGCGGTTGACCCGACTCGACTACGACTAGGTTATCTACAGGAGTACGAAGTTATTTGGAGACGAGGTTGTGAATCTCAGGGTGATCGTCAAAAAAAAGAAGCAGTAAGCGGCGGGAATGAAAAGCGCATGCAGCAGCAGCATCCATCGTGGTTTTGTAAATTCCTACCCATCTCCATTAAACTACATTGACCAAAATTGTTGAAAAGCTATTTTCCCCCCTTTGACTTTTTTTTTTTTAAATTGGAATTTGTGATTTCTTGGAATGTAGTTTTTACACGCTACAGACAGCTAGCACCATTTTAGCTAGCAGTGCAATGCTTAGCTACGGTGGAAAATGCCAAGCGATCTTTCCTTCTTTAAACCATCTCAACTTACATCTGCTGGACTTGGACCAGTCAGTAATACAAAACCAGATAGCTTAATGCCAGGATGACACCAGCATTCGCGTACACGTTTGGATGTGTTATTTACAACTTGTGTTCAGTGGCTTCATCTCGTGCGTGCTTGACTAGTTACGCCTCTGGCACTGCATTGTAAAATAAATGTAAAAACATACATGCACCTTCAAATAAAGACAATGAGGAGGCAAATTCTGCTTGAAGGGTTTTTACATCTCTGTCTCAGGTCTGGGGGACAGGGGCAATCTACCTTGACATGGATAGTGGGACATTAATGTAGGGCTGACTGTTGTGTCAAAATATTGACACAATGAGTTATTTCGTCAGAATGAAATTAATAATCATCAATCATATGGGTATAGTGTGTGAAGTTAGTGGGGAACTAGGGATGGACCCATCCGATACTAGCTCATGTGGTGTCCGGTATCAGTCCTTTGGTTATATTTACCTTTATGTGCCAGTCCAAATAGATAAGCAAATCTCCAGTGTATCTCTAATCGATATGTTGATGACATCTAGTGGTGATTTGAGGTAAAGGTGGGAAATGAGAATGTTTATTGTGACTATTCATTCAGGAGCACAGGGGAGATCATTTAGGGTGAAACCATTTGAAACCATTGGTTTGTGTTATGAGGAGTCTTACTCCTCATGTCAATATCAACAATATCATTGCGATAGATTGCCCAGCCCTACTCTCTCTCTTCACATACCTCTCACTCTCTGACGGTCTCTCTCTCTCTCTCTCTCTCTGTGTCTATCTCTCTCTCTCTCTCGCTCTCTCTCTCACCTGCAGTGCCCTCCTGGTCCTTCTCCAGGACAGTTTGATCACCACGGCAGGTTCTCCAATGTTCTCTGAGCTGGTCATGAAGGTAGGCGCTAGGCAACGCTCAAACAGCACTAACACCTCGCTGTACGCAAGTGTGCACATATAGGCCCCATCCAAGCTAACCCACAAGTCATGATTAATGACTCAGACACTATGTACATAATAAGTTGTACTGTCGAATGTGTCATGGATTTCTTTTGCTGGCGATTGCTCCGCCAGAATTGAGAGGACTCCCATGAGAAACACAGTGGTAGTCTCAAAACAACAATGTGTCCATAAAAAAGAATCATTTCACGATTCATTTCTAAACAACGACTCAAAAAAAACCATGACTACCAACATCAAAACAAACTTTTCGATGCTCCTATCTCCCAAAATGGCAGCTGTGTGACGATGCCATGTACAAGCGCTATGAGTAAATTGGAAAGCCTGTATGTCTGTCTGTGTGTCTGTGTCTGTGTGTTAATTGACTCGTTCATTGGTGACCTCCCATGCCAGTGTCTGTGGAGGATGATCCGGTACCTGCCGGAGACCATCAACAACCTGAACCTGGACCGCATCCTGCTGGACGTGCACAGCTTCATGAAGGTGTTCCCCAAGGAGAAGCTCAAGCAGCTGAAGAGCGACGTGCCCCACCGGTACCCTCAAAACCCTGCTGCACCACACTCTGCAAGCTGACGGCGCTAAGGTGTGTGCGCGCAACACACACACACCAACCACACACACACCACCACACAACACACAACACACAACACACACACACCTGACTGGCACTAAGGGGTGCACACAAAGACATTCAGTACAGGACAATACAGCACAAAGGGTGCACCTGCATGTCTTTTAAAATAATTCTATTTAAGCTCTAGGCTAATAGTTCTTTGCACACACCTTTTGTTCACCACTGTATACAGTTGGATATTATCGTTGACGTTATCATTTATAGTTTGTGATGTGTTTACCCCTTCAGATCCTGGACCACCTGTCGATGATCGAGAACCGCAGCGAGTCGGAGCTGGAAGCCCACCTGCGGCGCGTGGTCAGCACTCGGCAAGCCTGTCGGGCATCAAGAGTGACCGGGGCAACGAGAAGAGCGGCCCCGCGCACCGTAAGACGCCAGCTCACTGACTTTCACCGTTCGGCCATTTAGCAGACGCTGTCGTCCAAGGCCACTGACAGCAAGTACATTTGTCCAAAGAGAGCGAAGCGGCAATATATCACTGACGACGCAGTAAGATATTAATAAGACACATTTGCTAGGTTAACCCCTTGCTGGTGAACAACACGATAGCTAGGATAAGATGCTACACGATGCGAAGTACGAACATACGAGTAAGTGCTCGTATGTTCCCCGTACCTTTCGTGTGTTTAGTTGTATTGTCAGTACGTGTCTGGAGGTAATAATCACTGGATTGGAAACTCAAAGTCTCTTGTTTCTTGACTGACCAGGAGGACCGGATGTCGAAGGCCAAAGTGAGCGACATCCTGTCAGAGATCTTCAAGAAGATCGGCTCCAAGGAGAACACCAAGGAGGTAGGATGGATCTCCTGTCTTTAGTTCACTTTGGTCACAGTCTCGCTTGGTTAGCTGTGTCGCCTCTAGTCTGTTAACTATTTCTAGTTTGATGGGGTATTATTTTCTTTCGCATCATGTTTTGTTTCTGACCAATCAAATTGCTGGAGACCGGGAACTGTAATTCATAAGCACTCGTAACCCCCCCCCCAGGGTCTGACTGAGTTGTACGAGTACAAGCAGCAGTACTCCGACGCCGACTTGGAGCCCTTCCTGCGCAACACGTCCCAGTTCTTCCAGAGCTACGTGGAGCGGGGCCTGCGCATGATCGAGTCTGAGCGCGAGGGCAAGGGACGCATCCAGACCACAGCAGGTAGGCCGCGGGCACCCCCCCGCCCCCTGCACTGGGGTTAGCCCTAACCCTAACCCATGGCCTCATGGGTTAGTCAGGGTGCTCTCACGTTGGTGGAGGCTTCAGCTACTCCCGCAGGCGAATAGCGACTAGGGACGCTAGAGCATTTGTGTTACAAAAAATGAATACATAGAGTTGAACCAAATGTTATTATGTTTATGAAAGAAATGGAGTTTGAGTGGAGTTTGTTGTAGGTGCTTATTCATATCTAAGAGTTACCAAACTTGTCCTTCATAACCACAGCTGAACCATGTGTTCTTATATTAATCAAAAACCTGATTTGAAAGTTTGTTATACAGTTTGTTATACAACTAGCCAGAGGTTGCTCACTACTTCCTGTCTGTGCCGTTCTGCTTCCCGCGTGTGCGTGCGTGCAGTGATCCCCCAGCACGGCATGGACTCGGGGCCCCTCAGCAACGGGGAGGACGTGAAGCCGGCCGTGTACTACGAGAGGCTGAAGATCCTGCGGCAGAGGAAGGGCCTGGAGAACAACTCCAAGGTGAGCTGAGGGCCGGCAGCCTTCATGCGTCTGCCTCGTTGTGTTCTGCGGCCACGGCCCCTCCGGCTGGCTGCTGCTGCCCCCCCTGGTACCGCCTCACTGGGTTGCAATGCCAGACTTAACTCCTCGTGGAAATACTCTCCGTTAGGATCAACGTCTTCACCCGGTCGGGAATGTTTGCAAAACCCAGTTATGAGTGGATAGCGCTGTCAGTAGGGGAGGGCCAGGAATACGGTTCAATTGCTCATGAATGCATGCTGGGCAATTTAATTATACATGCATCAGAAGTCTTAATGTGTTTGCACATGCACACGGCCTAAAGTGGCTTCTCCGACCACAGAGACACGCGTGTGGGTGTACGTTTACGTTTGCCGTGTGTGTGTGCTGATGGCTGGTTTAACCTGTGTGCATAGATTAGTCATGCACCCCACTCCACAGTGTCCTAATCATGAAACCAAGCCTTATTCGAGCCACTAGAGTGCGCCATTCTGACCTCCGCATTACCCTTCGTTCCTCTCTGCAGGGCTTGGGAGGAGTCGGAGGAGTCGGAGGAGTCGGAGGAGTCGGATTGGGACTCGGCCAGGAGGAGGAGCAGCAGCAGCAGCGGCTCCCCATCTCCTCGCTGCTCTCCCCCAAGCCGCCCGTGGCCTCCTCCACGGACATGCTGCAGAGCAAAGCTGTCGCAGCTCAAGGAGTCCCGGGAGATGTACCAGCAGGAGGTGGGCTCGCACGGCCAGTCGCCCCCGCGCGGCCGCTCCGCCTCGCCCTCCGCCAACCTGGACGACCTGAAGAGCGTCTGGAGAGGATCAAGAGCAAACCGGCAGTGGAGGGGCGGGGAGGACGGGGGGGTGGGGCGGGGGGGGTGTCCGGCGGCGGCGGTGGCCAATGTCATTCCACTACTTTGTACCCTATCACCATCTCTCTCTGCTTCTCCATCTCTCTCTCTCTCCCTCCCCCTCTCTCTCCATATCTCGCTCTCCATTTCATCTCTCCATCTCTCTCTCTCTCCATCTCTCACTCTCCATCTCTCTCTCTCTCCCCCAAGTTGACAGTAGAGAAAGGCAACAGTTTGGTTTGTGGTGTGTGTGTGTGTGCAGAGTGTGCAACTTTTGGTCCCTCGAAGACCAGTTTCACCCGGAACCTACAGGGTCTCTCTTTCTGTTTCTCTTCTCTTCTCTCTCTTTCCTTTCTTTCTCTCTCTCTCTCTCTCTCTCTCTCTCTCTCTCTCTCTCTCCTCTCTCTCACTATCTCTCTATCTCTCATTTCGCGTTTGTTTCCACTAACAAATACAAAATGCTTAACCACCAACGCCACCTGTCGTGCCTGGATTCAGGATCATATTTTTTAACCGAACGCCGTCAGATTGGTTCGAGGGCGTCCGCTGTCCGGCGGGCTCGGAGGAACCCGGGGCGGAGGAGCCAGAGTTTTAACAAACCTCCTGCGCGTCCCGAGTCGGCATGCTCCGCCCCCAGAACGCTAGCTTGTCTGTCCACACATGAACACGTAGCGTAGGGTATTTACAACAGCTCCTTAATTTAGCTTGTGTTGCGTTCTAGTGTGCAGTCCGGCTTTTAAACATTATTTATAATTGCCTAATTCTTTTTTTTTTTTAAGATGTCGTGTCTGCATTAGGATCCGCAGGGGACAGCTAGGGCTCGACGCCTCGCCCGGTTTACTTTCATTGTACAGTTTTGGTAATCGATGGCTGAAACTATATTCTATCCCATAATTCGTAGATGGTAATATTCGGTCGGTCTCGGTGTTGTCTCGTTGGTACTCTGTTGCTACTCTTTACACACTCACACGCGCAAACACACTCGTACATTAAAGCAGTAACAGATAACCAAGCACCTTGTCATATCGTATATATTAATAATAAGAACAATAGTGGACCACCCCTTTTCTCCTCCTCTGTTTAATATTGTCACGTTGTATTTGTATATACTTGGGATTGCTCACCACTGTATAGCATGGAAGCGCTTTTTTTATTTTTTGCCAGTTTAAAAAAGATGTACGCTTTGATTTAATTTTTTAATCGTTCAGTACCAGTCCTCATGTGGCGGGGTGTGTGTGTTTGATGGGCGGGGTGTGTGTGTTTGATGGGCAGGGGGGTGTGTGTGTTTGATGGGCGGGGGGTGTGTGTGTTTGATGGGCGGGGTGTGTGTGTTTGATGGGCGGGGTGTGTGTGCTTGATGGGCGGGGGGTGTGTGTGTGTGTGTGTGTTGATGGCCTGGGAATATGGAAATGTTGACAGAATCCGAAGTTTGGACCCGTTTTGAATGCGTCACGGCCACTCAAAGGTTTGCCGATGTGCTGGCGCCCCCCGGTGGTGCCAGAATGTTTTGACGAATGTCTGACCTTTTTTTTCCCCCCCTCGCCACCTCGCCCCTTCCGCCACGTGTTTCATTTCAAATATCCGCAGCGACTCTACTCTAGACTAGTATAACTATCCTCACGCGGCTTGTCGGTGACTGCTAACTGCTTAATCACACCGCCGACCGTCCGATTAGTTGCTAATTATTTTTACATTGGGCTCACTTCTTCCTTAGCGAGGATGTCGTCGGTGTGCGGGTCCACGCTTAACAGTAAGCACTTTTTGCCCTTCTAATGTCCCCCAGGCCCGCGCACGCAAGGCCCTCTTCAGGGGCCATGCGACCACGGACAGATTGCATGTGATATGCCACCCGTTCTTTTCCGTTTCCAACGACTGCAGCTTCCAGTGTAAGGGCTGGCTTTTATCCACTGCAGATCCCGACCTAAGTGAAGTACATTACACAGTGTTGCCGAGCAGACTAAACCGGTGTGAAACCAGCTTTAGACTTGAAGTGATGCCAATATTTTAACCGTGTGTCTCCTCTTCTGGCCTTTTAACTTATTTGTTTAGTTTTTTTTGGGTAGTTAAGTTAGGAAGCGCTCAGTTTCAGTTGAGATTGGACGTTCGATCTCTCTCTGCATTTGTGTTTGTGGATTATTTGATACCCGTTCCCCCAGTTGGCGTCTTTGGGTTAGCCGAACTGTTTAACTTATCGTATGTTCTGGAATGTAGCGTGGACTGTCCCCCTTGTAAAGACCTCTGCACAACATCAGGTTTAACAGAAAGTTAACAGAAATGCTAATTGTTGAGACGGTCAGAGCTGCCACTCAAAACAATAACTTTAATGTAAGTTTATGTAACGGCTCTTCCAATTGAAGGAATTTCTCTGCACATTGTTTTGGTTTTCTTATTTCAAAATTTTTTATGGTTAAAGAGCATGGCATGAAGTTAATTTTATTGGTCTTGTAAATAATGTTAGCGTTACTAAAAAATAAAAATACATGGTAAGCTGCTTAGTTATTTTTTTCTGACGAAGTTGTTGATGGCAAAGGATGCTATCTGTAATCCATTCTGTGGCTGAATGTTGGGGGGGAAAATAAATAATATTGTTTTTTATTTATTTAAATTGCTGGTAGTCTTACATTGTTGCTCCAGTTTTCCGTGTATAATCCATAGTGGAAAATTGCAATAAAGTCTTGTTTTTTTTTTAACAATCTAAACTCTGTCAAGTTATTTTGGAAACTACAAACTACTTTTGAAAACGACACATTTTTTATATATTACTTTTCAATAGTCCGGCAACAGTGAAATGCATCCATCCATCCATCCATCCATTTTCGTCCGCTTATCCGGGGCCGGGTCGCGGTGGCAGCCGGCTAAGCAGGGCCATCCAGGCTTCCTTCCCCCCAGCCACGCTCTCTAGTTCCTCCTGGGGGGTCCCGAGGCGTTCCCAGGCCAGACGAGATATATAATCTCTCCAGCGGGTTCTGGGTCTGCCCCGGGGTCTCCTCCCAGTTGGACGTGCCCGGAAAACCTCCAAAGGGAGGCACCCAGGGGGCATCCTAATCAGATGCCCGAACCACCTCAGCTGACTCCTTTCGATGCGGAGGAGCAGCGGCTCTACTCTGAGCTCCCTCCGGATGTCTGAGCTCCTCACCCCGTCTCTAAGGCTGAGCCCAGCCACCCTGCGGAGGAAACTCATTTCGGCCGCTTGTATCTGCGATCTCAATCTTTCGGTCACTACCCAAAGCTCGTGACCATAGGTGAGGGTTGGAACGTAGATGGATCTGTAAGTCGAGAACTTCGCCTTCCGGCTCAGCTCCCTCTTCACCACAACGGACCGGACAGCGCCCGCATTACTGCAGACGCTGCACCAATCCGTCTGTCCATCTCCCGCTCCATTTTGCCCTCACTCGTGAACAAGACCCCGAGATACTTGAACTCCTTCGCTTGAGGCAGCAACTCATTCCCAACCCGGAGGGAACACTCAACTGTTTTCCGGCAGAGAACCATGGCCTCAGACTTGGAGGTGCTGACTCTCATCCCGACCGCTTCACATTCGGCTGCAAACCGCCCCGGTGCATGCTGGAGGTCACGGTCTGATGTAGTCAACAGAACCACATCATCTGCAAAGAGCAGAGATGCAATTCTGAGGTCCCCAAACCGGACACTCTCCTCACCTCGGCTGCGCCTTGAGATTCTGTCCATGAAGATCACGAACAGACTTTTCTTTGTGCCAAGAATACGGACACAAGGACCGAATGGCACGTACCAACGGCCCCAGTACCCCATAATCCCGTAGTACACCCCACAGGATTCCCCGGGGGACACGGTCACAAGCCTTCTCCAAGTCCACAAAGCACATGTAGACTGGATGGGCAAACTCCCATGCCCCCCCAACAACCCTGCGAGGGTAAAGAGCTGGTCCACTGTTCCACGGCCAGGATGGAATCCGCATTGTTCCTCCTGAACCTTCGACAATCGGCCGGAGCCTCCTTTCCAGCACCCTGGAATAAACTTTCCCGGGGAGGCTGAGCAGTGTGATACCCCGATAGTTGGAGCACACCCTCCGGTCCCCTTTTTTGAAAATGGGGACCACCACCCCGGTCTGCTATTCCACAGGTACTGTCCCCGACTTCCACGCTACATTGACTAGGCGTGTCAGCCACGACAGCCCGACAATGTCCAGAGCCTTCAGCATCTCAGGGCGAATCTCATCCACACCTGGCCCCTTGCCACTGACGAGCTTTTTGACTACTTCAGTGACCTCTACCAAGGATATGGGTGAGGCTTCCCCCGAGTCTTCAGACTCTGCCTCTTCCACAGAGGACGTGTTATATTGTCGGGCGGTGGAAAGTGTTCTTTCCACCGCCCGACAATATCCTCAGTCTGTGTCAGCGGTTCTCCTCCAGTTCTCCTGAGCCAAGCCCTGCTTTCCCTTCCTGAGTCGCCGGACAGTTTGCCAGAACTTCCTTGAGGCCAACCGAAAGTCCTGCTCCATGGCCTCCCCGAACTCCTCCCACACCCGGGTTTTTGCTTCAGCGACCACTGAAGCTGCGGTCCTTTTGGCCTCCCAGTACCCGTCTGCTGTTTCAGGAGACCCCTGAGCCAACCAGGCCTGAAAGGCCTCCTTCTTCAGCCTGACGACTTCCTTCACCACTGGTGTCCACCAACGGGTTCTTGGGTTGCCGCCACGACAGGCACCGACAGCCTTTTGACCACAGCTCCGAGCTGCAGCCTCTACAATGGAGGCTCTGAACATGGCCCACATGGTTCCATGTCCCCAACCTCCCCCGGGATGCACGAGAAGTTCTTCCGGAGGTGGGAGTTAAAGACCCTACGGACAGGGGCTTCCACCAGACGTTCCCAGTTCACCCTCACTACACGTTTGGGTTTACCCGCACCATCTGATCCAATTCACCACCAGGTGGTGATCAGTTGACAGCTCTGCTCCTCTCTTCACCCGAGTATCCAAATCATGCGGCCGCAGATCTGATACGATTACAAAGTCGATCAGCGACCTTTGGCCTAAGGTGGTCTGGTACCAGGTACACTTGTGGACCACCCTATGTTCGAACATGGTGGTTGTTATGGCCAGTCCATGACTAGCACAGAAGTCCAATAACAAAACACCACTCTGGTTCAGATCGGGCAGGCCATTCATCCCAATCACTCCCCCATCACTTCTCCATCATTGCCCATGTGAGCGTTGAAGTCCCCCAGTAGAACTATAGAGTCCCCGAATGGAACCCTTTCCAGGATGCCACCCAAGGACTCAAGAAGGCTGGATACTCTGAACTGCTGTTTGGTGCGTAGGCACACACAACAGTCAGAGCCTTCCCCCCAGCGACTTGCAGTCGCATGGAGGCGACCCTCACGTTCACTAGAGAGAACTCCAACACAGCGGCGCTCAGCCGGGGACTTGTGAGTATCCCCACACCCGCCTGGCGCCTCACACCCTGGGCAACTCCGGAGAAGTAGAGGGTCCAGCCCCTCTCCAGGAGTTTGGTTCCAGAACCGGTGCTGTGCGTGGAGGTGAGCCCAACCATATCTAGTTGGTACCGCTCCACCTCCCGCACCAGCTCCGGCTCCTTCCCCGCCAGTGAGGTGACGTTCCACGTCCCTAGAACCAGTCGGCGATGACGGGGATCCGCACGCCCAGGACCCCGCTTTTGCCTACCGCCCGGTAGACAACGCACCCGACCCCAATGACTCTCCCTGAAATGCATTGAACATGAAATATATAAATGTAATGAATTAATATTGTATTAATTTGGTTATGCTGTGTTCGGCTAAATAGATACTTGAAAATGGTACCAATTAACAAAAATCATCTACAATAATTGAATATGCTGAAGCATGATGAATTTTGTAAGCTTTATTTGAGAAAATATATTCAAGAATAGCAATATATATGAAAAGTCAAACAAAAAGGGTTTAAAGCATTTAAATCTACAAATATTCAATGTACCTTTTACGTCAAGGAGGCTGTACATAGTGTTCCAAAACAGATAACCAAGCATCTACCTGTGGAATATGCTGAGATAATACAGCTACAGTAGCAGAGGCGTTTAACCCTTGAGGTCCGTTTGACAAGTTTACAAGTGCAAGCGTCATTCTGTAAGTTCACCTTTAGGCTATCAACTAAGGCACACTCCTCAGTATGGGGAGGAAAATGTTATATTGTGTTTATATACCGTCACAATTGTAAAGAAAAATAAAATCCACACTGTTAAATCACTAATGTACGCCACAGTACATCAGAATCACACGTATATACACACACATACATACACAGTTTACTACACATAATGTCTCCCCACTGGCTAAGACCCTAGGACACGGTGATTTCCTCGTCTGATTCTGAGACGTCTGATCGCTTGCTGCAGTCTGACGGTGATGAGAGCTGAGGGGGACACCGCTGATGGGGCTGAGGGTGGGGCTGGGGGTGGTGATGGTTCTTCTGCGTGAGCAGGCGGAGGTGCTGACCTCTATCCCCCGCTGCCATCACCACCTCCTTCTCCTCCTCCTCTTCCTCCTGCTCCTCCTCCTCCACCTCCTTGGCCCTGCTCCGGCAGTCGTCGGCGGCCCCGCCCCCGCCCACGTCGGTGAGGTCCGGGTGGGGGTTGGTCTTGGCTGGCAGGGTCTGCTGCCGGCAGCCCCCCGTCGACAGGAGCTCCCTTTCCTTGGAGTTCCTCCACTTCATCCTCCGGTTCTGGAACCAGATTTTCACCTTCGGACAAGGAAGGGACGAGGATAGTGGCTGAGGGTTAGCAGGCTTTCAGTGGGTCATGGAAGGGTTCAGCCTATATGTGTGTTGTAACAACGTCATCTATGTCCTTCTTATCCATTAATGTACACACAAAACAACACATTCCTTATTTAGGTTAAGTAAACGCATAATTATTGATCCCTCGTGTCCCTTTGTACTCTGTGGACTTTAGTTTTTTGTTCCAAACCACCCAAATATCAATTATGTTACCAAATTAAGTCAAACTTTATTCAGGCATTATTAGCCAGTTTTGAAATTATAACCACAAGTTAGACCTAACTGAATTATATGTGCTCCTCTTATTATTATTATGATTATTATTATTCGTAGTTGTATTACTATCATGCCACAGACTAAGCTTGCAGACACACGTTGATATGTGTTTTGAGATGGTCCGCCCTGTGTCTTTAAGCTAGGAGGCTCTATACCTGGGAGTCTTTGAGTCCCAGCTTGCTGGCTAGCTTCTTCCTGTCTGGCTTGCTGATGTACTTCTGCTTCTGGAAGGTTCTCTCCAGGGCCTTCCGCTGGAGGTCGGAGAAGACGGCCCTCCGTAGCATACCCCGCCTGGGCTTCCCTCTGGGGGCCAGGGGCCAGGAGAAGGTTCCCGGGACAGGGACCACAGAGGAGGCTGCTGTAAACCAGAGGCCATTCATAGAAAACGTCTTCATGAGGTCAAGTTTCAGTGTTCACTGCATGAAGTATATCAGGACAACAAAATCATTCACTAAATATATTGTCACTATAATGAAAAACGTACAAATGAAAACAAATGTAATTTTAAATATTTTCACCCTGATGGAATAACAATTTGGTACAATGTTAATTTCTTTGGTTCTGCCTCCCTATTGGACATGCCAATTTTTTGCTATTAACAATGGAGCTTTTAGCTCAGAAGCACAAGAAAAGTTTTCTATTATTTATTTATTTGCTAGTTACACTCGTGAGGCATCCCTGCAAAGGAACTGAAGAGATCCATATAAATTGGTGTGCAACGCTGGCAGAACCAGTGGGGTTGATACATCGGACTGTTCACCGTCCACCGGTGAGACTTGACAGTATATGACCCGCTAAGTAGCCCTCTCCTCTGGTGAGAGACTCTGATGTGAACTAAATAAAGATACAAAAAAGCAAAAGCTATAAGCAAAGAAAGAGAAAGAAAGAAGTCCCCATTGGTGTGTCGGCGGACACAGAGAGCCAAGGGCAAAGAGACGGGCCCTCCTCCTGGAAGGCCCCCTCACACTACCTTTAATGAAGCATGAAAGGGGGCTGTATGGGCTGCATTTGTGTCGCAAAGAGCTAATTGTGCAGTAATGAAGTGAGTGTAAAGGAGACGGCGACAGGCCAGTATATTGTGGCCCCCCGTTTAAAGACCGGGCTTGTATATAATATAGTCACATCAGTGAAGACATTGAACACTCAATACAACGCTTGGGAGGATTTGTGTGTGAGTGTGTGTGTGTGTGGGGGGGTGATGGGTGGGGGGGGGGGGGGTTGAATGGGGAATGCGGCTCAATGGATGTTTTAAAGTGTGCAAAGTTAGCTAAATGCTCCGATACAATGTGAGGGCCTTTTGGCTGCACACCGTCATCATGACTTTATGAACGTTTGGAGCCGGCATGTGCTATATTTTTCGATATCAAAGCAAATCAGAGCAATCATCATGATGACGTATAAGTGGGCCTCATAGATTACCTTTCACTACAACTGTATAGCTTATGCTCCATGTATCAGACATCACAGCCGTAAGCATCAGTGTGGCTTTGTATATATAATATTAATAGCCTGAGAGTATATTAGTGGGCCCGTCCATAACCATACACACACCGGCCTCCTCATTTAAAGGGACGACCTCTCAGTGGTCTTGTGAGAACATTCAAACCGGTGAAAAGGGACTAATAGAGAATTAGTGCATGACTGGTAAAGGCCTGCGAGCAACATGGCTAAGCCATTGCTCAGTCGTGTTGCGGAATGTGTGTGCGTGCACGTGTGTGTGCGGGCGTGCGTGCCGAGGGTGGGAACGGGTGAGTGTGTGTGTGGTTTTCGCTCCCATTGGTCACGGTGCTGAAGGCTTTGTGGCAGCGTGGAGGGCTCGGTGGGAAAAAGGAGCAGGAGAGAGACCCCCGCCTGGCGTTTAGAGCATGACACACGGCCCTCGTATACGGCCAGCATGACCAACGGGGCTAATTTGTGGATCAGAACGACCGGTACTCATGTCAGCAGTCAGTATGGTTACTAAATAGGGCATCGAATTGGCGAGACTGATTCCGAGCATCCCAGGGCCTGTCCTGCGTTAGAAGGCCTGCTTCCCAGAATGCATGTTGACACTTTGAGGCTGCAATGTGTAACTATGCAATGCGTTACTATGCACTGCGTAACTATGCCATGTGTTACTATGCACTGCGTAACTATGCCATGTGTTACTATGCAGTGTGTATTATACAGTGTGTACTATGCAGTGCGTTACTATGCAGTGCGTAACTTTGCAATGTGTGACTATGAAATGCACGACTATGCAATGCGTAACTATGCAATTTGTTACTATGCAGTGGGTAACTATGCAGTGCGTAACTATGCAGTGGGTAACTATGCAGTGTGTAACTATGCAATGCATAACTATGCAGTGCGTAACTATGCAATGCGTAACTATGCAGTGTGTAACTATGCCATGCGTAACTATGCAGTGCGTAACTATGCAGTGCGTAACTATGCAGTGCGTAACTATGCAGTGCGTAACTATGCAGTGCGTAACTATGCAATGCGTAACTATGCAGTGCATAACTTTGCAGCGTATTACTATACTATGTGTAACGATGCAATGTGTAACTATAAAATGTGTAACTATTAGTTACACATTTTATAGTTACACATATTAGTTACAGTGTAACTAATATGGGTAACTATACAATGTGTAACTGTTACACATTGTATAGTTACACATTGCATTGTTACGCATTGCATAGTTACTAACTGTGCAATGCGTAATGCGTAACTATGCCATGCTTAACTATGCAGTGCGTAAATGTGCAATGTGTAACTATGCAGTGCGTAACTAAGCAATGCGAAACTATGCAGGGCGTAACTATGCAATATTGTATGATGCAATGCCTAACTGCAATGCATTCCTATTTAATGTGTAACTATGCAGTCTGCAACTTTGCAATGCGTAACTATGCAATGCGTAACTATGCAGTGCGTACATGAGCAATGTGTAACTATGCAGTGAGTAACTATGCAATGTGTAACTATGCAGTGCGTAACTAAGCAATGCGAAACTATGCAGGGCGTAACTATGCAATATTGTATGATGCAATGCCTAACTGCAATGCATTCCTATTTAATGTGTAACTATGCAGTCTGCAACTTTGCAATGCGTAACTATGCAGTGCGTACATGTGCAGTGCGTAAATGAGCAATGTGTAACTATGCAGTGTGTAACTTTGCAATGCGTAACTATGCAGTGCGTACATGAGCAATGTGTAACTATGCAGTGAGTAACTATGCAATGTGGAACTTTGCAATGCGTAACTATGCAATGCGTAACTATGCAATGTGTAACTATGCAATGCGTAACTATGCAGTGCGTAAATGTGCAATGTGTAACTATGCAATGCGTAAGTATGCAATGTGGAACTGGGGGGCACGGTGGCACAGTGCTTGCACTGCTGCCTCACAGCAAGAAGGTTCTGGGATCGATTCCCGCCTGGGGTGCTATTAACTGTGGGGTGCCCAGGTGGGTGATCTCCCAGCCTTTCTGTGTGGAGTTTGCATGTTCTCCCCGTGCTCCGCGGGGTCTCCTTACGGAGTAAAAGAACCCCAAATAAAAACATGTGAAGATCGCCTCTCCTGTCCACATCCCTGACCAAGATGTGGACGTAAAACCTGGAGCTGTTGGTCCCCGGGCGGACAGGATGGGTCAAATGCAGAGGCCAAATTTCCACAGGCCACCCTCCCTGCATGCGCGTGTTTGTGTTTGGCGGCGGCCACTTCCCGCTGTGTGTTGTGTGACCACTATGTGTGTGGACTAATAAAGATCTTCTTCTTCTTTGCAATGCGTAACTATGCAATGCGTAACTATGCAGTGCGTAAATGTTTAATGTGTAACTTTGCAGTGAGTAACTATGCAATGTGGAACTTTGCAATGCGTAACTATGCAGTGCGTAACTATGCAATGCATAACTATGCAGTGCGTAAATGTGCAATGTGTAACTATGCAGTGCGTAACTATGCAATGCGAAACTATGCAGTGCGTAACTGCAATATTTTATGATGCAGTGCGTAACTGCAATGCATTCCTAGTGTAACCATGCAATGTGCAACTATGCAGTGCGTAACTATGCCATGCGTCACTGAGAAAGGCTATCTGTTTCATGTTTAAAATACCTTGAGATTTCAGGTGATATGTTTAAGTGTGACAGTAGCCTACATGTGGAGCGTTAGATTTGCACAAGCAATAGCCACACAGGAGCATTTTATAAGAGGCCTATTCCATGATCAGCTCTCTAATTGCAATGATAATGATATTGGCCTACCTACACCTACCTCAGCACAGACACACACACACACACACACACACACACACACACACACACACACACACACACACACACACACACACACACACACCTCGGACCACACACAGTCACCTCACCTGTGAAGTACGAGGCTCGGATGAAGGGCGGCAGCATCGCGTCGAAGAAGGGCAGCGGGAAGGACTTGGTGTGGAGGGTGTGGGCTGGCGGGGGAGAGGCTCTGGAGGCTGCGACAGGGGAACAAAACAGGTGTTCATTAGACCCAAATAACATGTGATAAGTTATTATATTATTTATAATAACAGCATATCACAACATATCTGTTATTATTAATAACATGTGATATGTTGTGATATGCTGTTATTATTACAACAATAAGGCTGTATTTTATTGATCTATAGGCCTAAAAAACTCTGAATGTGGGCGTGTCTGGATCCAGAAATTAATTAGTCAATTAATCAGTGATATGCGCTGTTATTATTATTACTACCACGTAGGCCTATAATCGTCCAATAATTTGCGGCTGGTCAATCAATATGTCTAACTAAATGAGCCTAGAAGCCATTAGACTAGGTTATATAGCCTAAATAATTTCTATTTCAATTCAGATATTTTCTAGTCTAATATTGAATGCCAACGTCTCGGCTTAATACTGCTTGTAATATGTAGGTTATAACAACCATAGCAGTCATAATAACCATAATAATCAACAATAGTAATCGATAAGAATCAGTAGGAATCATCAATAAACTTTACCCTTCTGTGTTGACGGTGCGAGGATGGCACGGACCCCGAACTTGAGGTAGGTGGGCTCTGGAGAGCGGGCCGTGTGAGGAGGAGGAGGAGGAGGAGGGAGGAGAGTCTGTCCGGCCGTGAGGCTGCGGACCCGAACGGTGCTCCGTGGGGGTCAGGGGCGGTCCGGGAGACCCGTCCGGACCGAAGCCCTGCAGGGAGGAGAGGCCGACCCGAGAGTAACTCTGCGCCGAGGAGAAGGTCCGGTGGTGCACGGGGGGGTACGCCAGGGTGGCGGGCCGGCCCAGGCGCAGGAGGTCGTCCACCTGCAGGAGGAAGCCGGCGGGGAGGGACCGGGCCGAGGGCAGGGAGTGCCCCGCCGTGGGCCGCAGTAAGCCCGGGTAGAGTGGAGGCGGCAAGGTGCTGCAGGGGAAATGCATGGTCGATCCCGTTCAAATGAT
The DNA here is from genome assembly GCA_002895965.2 of Coryphaenoides rupestris. Taxonomy (NCBI): domain Eukaryota; kingdom Metazoa; phylum Chordata; class Actinopteri; order Gadiformes; family Macrouridae; genus Coryphaenoides; species Coryphaenoides rupestris. The sequence continues at coordinate 41,407 of PIJE02000514.1, read as the reverse complement.
GCGTGCAAGGGACGCCAAATAACCTTCTAGTTGAAGGAAGAAGTTCAGATCTGTTATGAGCTCTCTCTCTCTCTCTCTCTCTCTCTCTCTCTCTCTCTCTCTCTCTCTCTCCCCCCTTTCTCTCTAGCGTGCTCTCTCTGTCTGTCTCTCAGTGCCTCTGCTGCTGTGTCCTGCTCCAGAGATTTTTATAGAAGAGACGCTCTCACCGCGCATCCCAGCGTCTCTCTCTCACACACACACACGCACGCACGCACGCACGCACACACACACACACACACACACACACACACACACACACACACACACACACACACACACACACACACACACACACACACACACACACACACACACACACACACACACACACACACACACACACACACACTTGCAACTTGCAAAACACAATCAAGTTCAGTCTTGCACCGGAGGACTGGACGCCAGCGGATTGGCCGAGGGGGGCACCGTCATGTATGATTGGATTAGCGGGAGGGCGCAGCGGACCCCCGCAGCAGGGACAGCGGCCCCTCTGCAGAACAAGAAACCCTGCATTTGGAAACCCTGACCGCACACATCACCTTTCTGCTGGCCTACGGTTGCATTGGGGAGCTGGTGTGTCACCCCGGTATAAATAGTAAAGACAAACACACACATGATGTCAATATCGGCCTTTAGAACAACCTTACATTTAATATTATGTTCTGTTCTTTATTGACTTGGATCCGGCTTGCCTGTTCGTTGATCAAGGCAATTCAAAAATCCACATTTGAATCATCTAGAGCAATCATTTAAGGATTTAAGGAAAGCAAAGTTATTAAGTTAAGATACAAAATGTGTGTCTTATTTGCCCCTATTTATGCTTTATTGGTTGTGATTAGACCTAGAATATTTGTATTATTATTGAATAATTTAGTAGCTTCGTATTAAATCAAGGAGGAACACAGCATGTGTGCTGTGTGTTGGTAAAGTTTGTATTTGCTATTGCAGACTATTCGGAAAGGGAACTGCCTATTAAAATGTGTGTTAATATATTTCAATAATGTTGTCATGTTCATATTCATATGGAATATATTCATCATATATTTAATGTATTTCATATCTAACAGGTCTATATGGGCTTATAGAATATTTAAAACGCGGGCTATATCTTAAACAGCAACGTATGAATAGACTATGAGTGTGATTCATGACGCTGCGTGACTTACCGAGCCTCTATTCATGTTATTTTTAATTACCAGCACATTATGAGGCTATTAGGCTTGACGCTGAGGTGACCGCGGCCCCGCGCTGCTGATCCCCTTACAGCGTGACCTCCCGTCGGCCGCGCGCCCGCTGTCTGTCCGCGCGCCCGCTCTCTGTCTGTCCGCGCGCCCGCTGTCTGTCTGTCCGCGCGCGCTTTTCTTTTCTTTTCTTCTTCTTCTTTCTTTCTGTTCAGCGCGTGACACAAGTCGTGGTGAAAGGTAAAGCATGGCGGCGGCGGCGTGGAGGAGCGGCCCGCTGAGAGGCTCTGTCAGCGGGCCGCTCTGTCAGGACAGTACGGGAGGCGCTGATGAATGTCACGTCGCGGTTTAGCGGAGGAGCTGCGAGCGCTCGGTGACCCTTAGAGATGTAGGCCTCGTATACAGCCTCGACACCACGGTAGTAACATACCATCATCATCATCATCATCATAATACAACAATAATAATCATCATCATCATCATAATACAACAATAATAATCATAATCATTATCATAATACAACAATAATAATCATAATCATAATTATATAGAAGAAGAAGAACATGCATTATTATTATTATTATTATTATATTATTATATAAACTACTAATAATGATAATAATAATAATGATAATAATAATGATAATAATAATAATAATAATAATTTAAAAAAGAACAGGTATTATTATTATTATAAAATACTACTACTTCTACTACTACTACTACTACTACTAAAAATAATAATAATAATAATAATAATAACAATGCATAACATAATACATAATATGATATTCGTAACATATAATACATAAACATAATATTCGGAATAATATTATATTAAAACAAAAATAGGGGCATTGGAAATAGGCCTATTCTTTGTCATGCGACTGTGACTCTTGAGAACCTGAAAGTTGCATTATCTTCCTCGTGGATCACAGAGTCCCGGTCAGTAGACCAGAGTGAGCAGAGAGGAAGTCATGGCCTTGCTGGGTTGGGTCAACGCGCCCCTGCTGGTCCTCGGCTGCTGTTTGACTTCTTCAACTGGGATCATGTGAACAGCAGAAAGGCCATGGTTATTATGGTTATGGGGAACTGCGGGGGACAGTTGATATGTCCATTGATTACCATATAGGACGACAGAGAACTCGGGAACAAAGGGTGTTTCTGAAAAAGAAGATTTTGATCGGTCCTAAAGAGTCTTTTGTAGGGGTGAAAGGTGAATCAATAAGACCTGTGACTAATGGTGTTTGGTCTTCCTCTCTCTCCCTCTCTCTCTCTCTCTCTCGCTCTCTCTCCAGACAAACCGTCATCACGCCATCACTGTTGTTTTCCGTGTTTCGTCGTCACCTTCCTGTCTGTTGCTTATAATATAAGCACACCCCACAATGATGTAGGCCTAACCCTTCTTAACTTGTATTTCATTTAATTGTCACCTTTCTCACAGCACCCAACACGTAGGTAGTCCGTTTTCCTCTCCAGATATTTTTAGTAGGCTATTGGAATAAAAAGTTACAAAAAAAACAAAAAAACTATGATTGTTCTAAAAAATGAAATAAATAAATAACCTACACGGTGAACTATCTTTTATTATTTCATTTAGTGGGTTTTCTTTAAAAAGTACTTTATAGGCCCCTCTAATTAGGCCCCTTATATGTATAGGCCCTTATACGCAACAAAAACCAACATTTTAATGAGTCGGACTATTGATTAAAATAAGACACACTGACTAAGTGGCCATACATTTTAAGAATGAATGAATGAATGAATGAATGAATGTAGTCTTTCAAGGTTAACCACTCAGCAGGGAGCTGGCGTTAAACACCAGCAACCTGTTTATTCAATCTGGAGCAGACTGCAGAGCACAGCGGCCCGCTGGGAATTTCGACACCTTAACCAAAATCTTTCAAAGAGAAAGCGAGAGAGAGCGAGATTGTTACTTTCAAAGCATTTTATTCCTTCAGAAAATCCCTTCATTGTATTGAAGTGGAGCAGATGGTTCTCCGCTCCGAGGGAACACGGGCATTAGCAGAACTAATGTTGTCTCCCGGTACGACAGACAGACAGACAGACAGACAGACAGAGGTCTTACTGCACTGCTTCTTAACCAACATAACAGCTGTTGGTGAATTACACACCAGTTAAGATTCAAATCTATTAGTCCTCGACAAGTCTTACACGTCCATGAACCCTCTCTGCACTAAATCGGTCTCGTCTCTGTCGAGGGCCAAATGACCTTGGAGCCAGGCCGGCCTGCATCTACAAACAGTCGGGCAAGGAGCAGCAGAGAGCTTAATTGCATCAAGTGTAAGCCCTCAAGATCTGTGATATAGAACTATTTCCCTCAAATGGATTGATAATAGAACACAAATCTGAATAATTTGCAAAAGGCTTAAGCAACAGTTCCCCGTTAGATTCTGATTGTGTGTGTGTGTGTGTGTGTGTGTGTGTGTGTGTGTGTGTGTGTGTCTGTCTGCTTGTGTGTGTATGTGTGTGTGTGTGTCTGCTTGTGTCTGTTTGTGTGTGTGTGTGTGTGTGTGTGTCTGTGTGCGTGCGTGCGTGTGGAAGTATGTGTGTGCGTGTCTGTGCGTGCGCCCGTGTGTGTGTGTGTGTGCTGTGTGTGTGTGTGTGTCTGTCCCTTTCGCGATGTACAGAGCATCTGTTTTTTCTGGCAGCGTGGAACAGAGTGGATTAGCCACGACCCTGCGTGCTGAAATGAGGCGACAAGGTTTAAAACCATATTAACTTTCCATTAAACATCACCTCGCTCTGTAAAGGCGGTAGAAAGACGCAAGCGCAATAGGATAAAGCGCATTAGGGTGGGCGGGGCCCCAAGCGCGCGTCTATGTCCCCTCTCTCTGCACCTGTTCCTCCCTCTGTGCCTGTTCCTCCCTCTGTGTAGACCTACTGTAGTAACTGGTAAGCCCAAAACACAGCCTTTCTCACACTCCCGGTTTTCTTCCGTGTGCAGTTTGTTTTTACCATGCAGGTTGTGCTTGATACTGAAGACCAATAGAGCGGTTCATTTAGTTTGGGCATTTCACAAAACATGCCAACCTTGAAACCTTGAAATCTAGAATATCCCAATTGAAAGAAACGTACAATCTCATTGTTTTAGCCATTTATGTTGTGTTGTTTTGCAGCCATAATCACTCAAAGTAAACCTCTCACAAGTCGATCCTCATCGTGCGCTCTGTGGCAGGCATTAGCATTCATGTTGAGAAAAAAGCAGTTAAGGCCATTAACTTAACGTGACGAGAAACAAATGTGTGAAACGCTTGACCTCAATATCACACAGGCACACACACACACACAGACACACACACACACACACACACACACACACACACACATTGCTTTTCAATTCAACCCTCCAGCGTAATTCTCCATCCTGTACCACGCTCTAGACGACGACGGGTCATAATAGTGCAGTTCGGTGAGTGCCAGTGACACTGAACTCAGTCATTCAGGGCTGCCGGAGAGTCTCCTCCTCGTGAGTTGTCCATTGGTCATGGGAGCTCAGAGGAGCAGCACACACACATATAGATGCTCTTAAGAGCGGCCCTAACACATTAGAAGCTCTCGCTCTCTCCCATTCTCCCATTCACCGCTTCACTGCTGTGTCCTCCATCTCAATGCACTCTCACAATGTTGCGCTGCCCAACACCTGGCAGGTTGTTGTCGACGAGAGCTTGGAAATGCCCATGGTTAAAAAAAAGGAGGGGGGGGGGGGAGATGGTGGGGGAGCAAACACAAGCCAAGCACCGCTTGGGGAAGGGGGGGGGTTGGTGGTGATACCGGCGATTTGGTTGTCAAGTCTGGTTTATATTATGGTTTGTAAAGATTTGCGAGGGGTTGGGTTGGGGGGTGTGGGGGAGAGGCTGACATAGCACTCACACCAACCTGGGGCCGGCACTTGTCGTGTCTCTCCCGACGCAGGCAGGCAGGCAGGCAGGCAGGCTGGCTGGCTGGGAGGCAGGCAGACAGGCTCTTTCGGTCTGGAGGTGTTTCCCATTCCTGTGACGCGCCATTGTACATGAGGATATGTGGAGGGCAAGCAAGCGTGGTGGAGATGCATGGGGCGGTCGGCTGAAAACATTATGCTACACCCACATTAGGAACATATACTCATATACTGAGCGGATCAAAATATGTCCCTTCCACAAAACTGGGACCAGGGGGTCACACACACACACACACACATGCACGCTTGCACGTGCACACACACGCACATACACACACACACACAGACTTCACTCAGGTGCTGAGGTGTTACTGAACTGTAGTAATAATCTGTATGTGCATGTTGCATCCATGTGCATGTGTGCGCAGGCGTATGCGTGCGTGCGTACATGCGTGTGTGTGCCTATGCATGTGTGTGTGTGTGTGTGTGTTTCATGGTTCGCGGGGACCCGTTAGGCCCTGGTCCCCACAGTGCTGGCCGTTAAGCCGTGGCTGCAGGGTTGAGCGTGGGGTTAACCGCTGAGACAGAGTGCCGGCGGTGGCTTAGAGGGACCCGGGGGCCAAGGCCAGGCGTGGGTCTCAGTGTGGAAGGGGTCTTAGTCCGGGAATGGAGCCCGGAGTGGAGGGGTGGAGGGGTTGGGGGGGGTGGAGGGGTGGGGGGTTACTGGCGGCTGAATGCGGGGACGCCAGCGCAGCGCGGCCGGGGCCCGCAGGTATTGAGGCGGGCCACGCCGCGTAATTGGATTGCGCGGCGGCGGTGGGGGCGGCCACGGTATTTATGTCACTTCTCATCGTGTCAGCGCGCTAACGGCCGTGGCGACGGCGTGGGGATCTCCCATGGCGACGGGGGCTTCGCCTCATCCGCACACACCAGAGAGAGAAAAGACCCAAGCCTCATTTAATTCACATTTAATTCTCACTCGAGCCGTTTTTAAAAAACGATGTCATTTGCATAACAGGGGGAGAAGGGGACTCTGCCTTTTCAGCGTCATCCACTGTGCGGCTGTGTGTGTGTATATGTGTGTGTGTGTATTTGGGTGTATGTGTGTGTGTGTGTGTTTGGGTGTGTGTGTGTGTGGGGGGGGGGGGGTTGGTGTGTTTGGGTGTGTGCGTATGTATGTATGTGTGTGTGTATGTGCTTGCGTGCCTGTGCGTGCTCAAGCGTGTGTGAGTCTGTGTGTGTGTTTGTGTGTTTTTGGGTGTATGTGTGTGTATGTGTGTGTGTGT